>PVKZ01000155.1:837217-1313099 GCA_004027375.1 Macroglossus sobrinus | reverse complement strand
CAATCAATACTAAGCAGGGCTCACTCTGACCAGGAACCATAGACCCAGAAAAGAAGGGTAAGTAAAGGAAAGTGTGTCTGTTTTAGGGTTGAGAGCTGTGGAGAGTATGAATCCAGGTTTTTTTTTCTCTCTCTTGTTGTCTTTGAAGAAGCCTAGTGGTACTGGCCTGTAGATGTGATGAGGGCAGGAGATTTAACCTTTAACCCAAGTGGGCTTAGAGGAATGGCTCAGGGTCTTCATATGGTAGAACTGTGAAAAGAGCACTGGACTGGGAGTTGCAAGATCAGGGTAAGCCACTGCTGTTCACTGAGTATCTGGTACATGTCAGGCACTTTATGATTTCTTACTAATTCTCCTAGCTGCCCTATGAAGTAGAAAACACTGTGACTCTACTTGTTTGAGGTCAAGATCACAGAGCTGATCAATGGCAAGACTGATATTGAAACCCAGGTTAGTCAGATTAGAGACCAAGTTCTTTCTCATGGACCGCCCCGCCATCTCCCCCTCACACACACACAATTTTGGTCCATATCCAGTCCTTCCCTGTGCATTATATCTAACCTACAGTGTGACCTTGGATAGTTCACTTTCACTTTTTCACAGAAGAATAAGAGAAATCTCAGGGCTTGCCTGATTCAACCTCAACATGCCATGGTCCTACGGTTGAGGCATTTATATGTTAGGATTTTATGATTCTAAAAGTCTTTGAATGTTTAGCTTCAAACAAAGAAGTAGGAGTCAGAGATATGTCATCTTCAGGCAGTGACAGCAGTGTCGAGAATGAACTTTGCAGCCTTGCTGGAAGGGATGTGTTCTCATCATTCTTGGAAGGGTTTTTTTGTGTGTTGGAAATAGGTAAATGAATGTTGAAAATATAGGCATTCCAGCATGGCTGTCACCGAGGCCCCAACCTAGAATACAGTTTTTGCCATTTTTATATCTTTCTCTCCTTCTCTCCTCTATGAGTGTTTACAACCCCCTGAAAGGGCCTGCAGCTTCAAAGAGAAATATTATTGATGCGTTGAGTATATTTTTGGCTGGCTGGGTTGGTGCACATCCAAAATGGAAGCATTTACTTTTACATTCATTTTTATCTACATCAGTTTCTCTCTTCTCCAAATCCATTAAAAGATAACAGAAACAAAATTGTCTTCAGACAACATTTAATCGGTTCATATTTGGGGGCCAATATATCCTGCCTTCCATCTTGCTATAGCTGAGACATGCATTTAACGTTTCTGAGAAGTCTCAGAAAAAGACACAGGAAAACTTTTGTTTGCCTTTAGAGATTAGAGCAGGATTTCTCTCTTAAATATGGAGCTGTTTCTCTGACTCAGCAGAAGAAAGAGGTGATTATGAAAGCAAAAGATGTTTCCTTGCTATAAAGCAAGTATTTTGGGTCATAGATCTTATTGATTAGACTTACGCAATGGGACATTTCTCTTGTGCATGCACACATTCTCTTTCTCCTCTGTCTCCCATTGCCTCAGTAACTTCCAGAGAAACTTTGAAGACAGGAAGCAGCCAGAAGATGAGCTTCTGGAATCTTGCTCCAGTTCCTGGGTTGGGTGGAGAAAAGCAGTCCTCAAGAATAGAAGATGCATTGGACCAACAGAGGGAGTTTGGTCAATTCATAAATCAGAATTGTTCCTTGAAAATTCTCATTGAGGCAGTCATTGCAATGGAATTGAGAAGAACCTATGGCCTTAATCAGACCAATTTAATAAGCATGGGGCCAGAATCATGGGAGCCCAGATTCTCATAAGCCTTGTGTGAGTCTAGAGTAGAGGGGTAGGGGTTCATACCTGGCTACTGCTTAGAATCACCAGGTGAACTTTGAAAAACTCCAACGCCTAATCCCTTTTTAGAGATTCCTACTTAGTTGGTCAAGGTGGGACACCTTTTTGTCTATCTCCCAGATTACTTCACTACGAGTCCTGCTATAGAGTAGTGTGCTTCTTAAACTCTGATGTGCCAAAGGAGTTATCTGGGGATCTAGTTAAAATGAAGATTCTGAAGACAAATAAATGGCAAGGCATACTGTGTTTGCATCAGTAAAGATGTCAGTTCTCCCCAGATTTTTCTATAGCTTTAACACAATTCCAATCAAAATCTAAGCAAGACTTTGATAGATATAAATAAAACAATTTCTAAATTTATGTGGAAAGACTAAGTAACTAGAATAGCTAAATAATTTTGAAAAAATATATTTGGAAAGATTAACACTTAAAATTAGACCTGCTTCTGAGACTTATTTTAAAGCTGTAGTAGTCAAGACAATGTGGTTTTGGCAAAGGGGTAAACATACAAGTCAAGAGAATAGGGTTCAGAAATAGACTCACAACAAATATGACCAACTTGTTTTTTGATAGAGGTGTAAAGGCCATCCAATAGAAAAAGGACAGACTTTTCTACAGATGGAATTGAAACAGTTGGATATTCAAAGGCCAAAAAAGCCAATCCTTGACCTAAACTCATACAATAATTTACTTAAAATGGACTACAGATATAAATGTAAAACAATAAAGCTTTTAGAAGAAAACATAGGAGGAAGTCTTTATGACCCATGGTTAGGCAAAAAGTTCTTAGATATAACACTAAAAAGATGATCCATTAAAAAAAAATGGGTCAATTGGACTTCATCAGGTTTAAAACCTTTTGCTTTGTGAAAGACACTGTTTTGAAATTGAAAAGACAAGCTACTGTAAGAAAATAATTGAAAATCACATATCTCACAAAGGACTGTGGATAGCCAAGATATGTAAAGAACTCTCAAACGTCAACAACAAGAAAACTACCTAATTGAAAAATAGGCAAGAGACTTGAATAAACACTTTATCAGTTGACAATTTGCAGAGTGCTTTCTTGGAACTAACTCCAGAAGTTAGGAGGATCCATAGGAAGATACATTTAATTATTTACCTCAGCACAGTCTGTCAGAGTTTTATTTTCTCAAAGCTCTTAGTTATTATTCTCTTTAGATACTATACATTTGTGTGCAATCGTAGGCAGGGATTCTTCTCCTTACTTTGAAGATAATATAATAAAGCCCCTGAGAGGATAAGGTTTTGAATTAGTTAGTAAAGGAGCAAGGAGGCAACTGGTTTCTTACTTACTAGAGTGCCCCAAATCCTGAGACAGGTGTGTCGAGTGACCTGAACTCTCACGGAGCACAAAGCACAGGAATGGGTTCCCAGGATACTTCTGGGGAATTGCCTCAAGTTCACACACCAGGGTGAAGATGGTAATCTGAAAGCCTGGGTGCAGGTAAAGAGCAAGGGGAGGAGAAAATAGGAGAAAAATGTGTCTATCAAGGGTAGGTTCAAATACATAGTGAAGGACTGAAGGATGCACCTTTGTCAAGTGTTGAGTCTGAAGGAAGCCATAGTATACTACCCTTAGTAACCTTTCCTCTGCTCCCAACCACAGGAGGTTGTGTAGAAAGTTCAATGGTTAAATTAGAGGCTCTTTAGAGTCAGAACATCTGGGCTTCAGTTCAGCTTCGGCTGGCAGCTATGGTTTTGAGAGATCTTGAGCAAATCAATTACAGTCTTGTCCCTAGAAGGTCCTTGAAAAGGATATGTAGGTTGCTCAAGATTTGAGAGTAGAAGATGTCCATGAATTTCCATTACCTGCCTTGGAGTAGTTGCGATGTCTTTGAAGAAGGCAGCAAGAAGAGCCAAGAAGAAGATGCACTTATTTCCTAGGTTGGGGTGTGAAGTTTTGATGCCTCTGTCATTTGTTCCAAGTGCTCCTGCCCTCAGTTATGTTTTGGTTCATAACGTTAGTTGATTATGCTATGCAGATAGCTTGCACTTCAATTTTCTTGGCAATTACTCCTCCACGGTGCCTTTCTTACAGCATACAGCCTCAATTAATCCTTAGTTAAAATGCCACAGAGACTGAAAGGCTTTTTTTCTTTGTTCCCTTTTTCCCCCTGAGCAGATTGGATTTTGTGCAGCTTCATTGGAAAAGGAGTCAGCTTTGAAAGCAGGTTCAGATTCTAGCCCAGTTCCTGTTTATTTATAGCCCAAGTTATTTCAGCAACTGCTGTCAAGTAAAAACTGTTTATCAGAGGCAGGTAAACATGCCAATTCCATTTCATTGCCCAAGCAGCCTTCTCTGCTGTGGTGGAAGAATGATGCCACTCTGGGTCTGATGCTGGCTCCTGGAGTTGTGATGACCAACACGGTAAAGACTTGCTCCCCACCCAAGTTCGGGCACTCAAGTTATTGTCACTTATGTCATTTGGTGGAAAAAGCAAGAAGTTATGAGCCAGGGGTTCCAATTCTAGTTTGGCCACTTGCTGGCTCCATGACTTGTAAAAGTTACTTAGCTTCTTAGAGCAGGATTTACTCATTTAAATATGGCAGCATTACTAACTGCAAATAATAAATGCGCTAATGTCAGCCTCCAGTATAGTACTTGGTCGACAGTGGTTACTTAATTCATGGTTCATGGAAGCCCTTTGAATGAATGAAGTCAGGCTTTGGAGAACCGAATGAATAAATGAATAATTTCTCAGCAAAGATTTGTTGAGAATCTGCTAGGTGCTGGACATTCTGTAAGCCGGTGGAGAAACTCTGGTATTGTTCCTGGTTTCACTGAGCTTACATCGTGGGGAAGGAGAGGACAACAAATGCAGAAGTGTGTAGTCATGCATATTGATAGGTCTGTTTTTAAAAGACCTGGAGAGGGGAAGGTGGGAATAGCTTGCATTGGGGAGTTTTTTCTGAGGAATCAGCATTTGAGCTGAGACCAGAAAGGAAGGCAAGAATTAACTGGACAAAGAGGTGGAAGAGCATGTGCGCATTCCTGAGGCAAGAAACTGCTACATATATTTGAGGAAGGAAAAATAAGGCCAGGGAGACTGAGTGTGGTAAGCAAACAGGGCCTGGCTGAAATGGGGCTGCAGAGAAGGACAAGAGCATGTGGGCCTTGCAGGCCATAGGAAGTATTTTGCATCTTGTCTTGGGTACCACTGAAAGTCATAGAAAGGCTTTAAGCAAGAAAGTAATGTAATTCTATTTATTAGGACTGGATGAAGTTGAATTGAATAAAAGGTTACTAAGAATACAAATGCCATTTTAATGGGAAGAGCTTGTGCACTCAGCCCTGAGGGCTGGCATAAGGCAAGGGCAGACTTGAGATTGTGTTCTGTTTTTTTTCTGACTCTTGTTTCTGTTATGAAGTTGGGGACAGGCTTCTGGGTACTATGGCTCTGGGACTGTGGGATCCTGCCTGTTTAAAGCCATTGACTTTCCCATTACTTGGGCCCATCACACCTCTGGGTTTGAGAAACTCTAGGACTTTTGCAAACCCTGGGCATCTGGAAAGTGCCAGCTATGGGGCCTGAACTGGCATTCCAACTTGATTTAATTCTACTATTGATTGGAAGAAGAACAGTGAAGCTGTGCTATCAGCTAGAATAAACCTGGTTGAGGAAGCTCACTATGTATTTTTCAGAAAAAAACATCTTAAGAAACTCACAGTACTCTCAATATTGTGAGTCACCTTGACCGCAAAAAGATTAAAATTGCCTCTTGGTCTCTCAGTCTTGATGCTTCTTGGTACCTGTCTCCACAAGGAGATTCTTCATGCTAAGCCAGCTTTGCATTTCTCCTTCCACCTATTGGAGGACCTTAAACACTTTGAAAGGGGTCATATGTCTCCTGTTTCTACTTCAGCCTCATTTGTGGAAAGGCTTAGCCTAGAGAGCAGCAGGGCTGTTTCACAGTGTTCCTCTTTATATAGCAAGTAGTCTGGGAGAGATTTGTTAGATGCCCATTAGACTGATGTGTGTCTTTTTGTAAGCTAACCATTCAGAGGAGAGTCCCTTTTAACTGAGAAGAGGGATGGTGGCAGAGAAAGATAAGGAAAACGCAGAGATTTTGGGCAAAGCCACTGAAAGACTGCCTTGCATTTACTGAGAGTGTGCTATCTTTTGGGCTCTCCTCTTTTCTCATGCCACCTTATTTATCCTTCTCATTGATGCTCCATTGTATAGATGGGGTAAGTGAGGCTCCTAGAGGTTATCTACAGTGCCAAAAAGCATACGGGCAAAAAGGGGTTGATATAGACTGAATGTTTGTGTACCTCCAAATTTATATGTGGAAACCTAATGCCAATGTGATGGTTTTAGGAGGTGGGGCCTATGAGAGGTGATTAAGTCATAAAGGAGACCCTCATGGTTTTAGTGCTCTCATAAAAGAGGCCCAGAAAGCTCTCTTGTCCTTTTCACCATATGAGGACACAGAAAGATAGCCATCTGTGAACCAGGCACCAAATCTGCCAGTGTCTCAGTCTTAGACTTCCCAGCCTCCAGAAATGGTGCATTGTTTAAACCACCAAGACTATGGTGTTTTATTATCATAGCTCCTACAGACCAAGACAGGTAGAACTGGATTTTAATGCAAAGCTTTCTGTGTCTTTCCATGCTGCCTCACAGTCTATCCCAGCTTCCTGTGTGTGTCTGCACATAAGGGAGAAGGTCATTGATGCCCTCCTCCTAAGCGTGTGACCTGGTGCTAAGTCACTGTCCTTGGGTAGGGGGTGGTACAATGAAGAAATACTGGATAGGGAAGGTTCCAGTGTTGTCTCTGGCCTGTCAGCGGGCTATCATTTTCTCCTCTGTTAAGCAGGGTCAGTGTGCCCTTCTTGCTCACCTGCCCTCTACCAGCCTGCTAGAGCCTGTATGAGATAATGGATGTGAAAGGTCTTCAGGGAGGGGAGAGCAAAGAAGAGGAGGCTGAGTTGCTAATGGGAAGCCAAGACCACCAGCAGCTTGCAAGGGTGGCCCTGGGTCCGGCTCAGCTACAGGTGGGCTCACCTCCAAGGAAGCAGAGAATTGGACCACAGTTGGCTAGTGCAGGGTCAGAAACAATGTTTCCTAAGTGCATGTTACTAGCTTCCATTTTGCACGGCTGCCTGGCTAGTGATATACAGTGTAGGTCTTCTCATTCCTGCTTCTGAGATCCCAGCATTAGTCAGGGGCAGCTCTTGGACTATGTGGGCTAGCCATGGGCAGTGGTCACCCTGTCCTGCTTGACCACAGAAAGTCCCTTCAGCCACTCCCAACTAGAGTCAGTGCTCCTGTTGATATCTGTCTGGTGACCTAGACTACCAGCCCCTTTAGCTTTCCTCCTACTGTTCTCACCTGCTCCCTTCAATCCCTCTGCATTTGCAGTGAGGCAATTAAGTGGACACACCCTTTCTATTGCCTCTGATTTTTGAGCTCCTGGAATCTCATTAGTTCCGGTGCTCTCCTGGTTCTGCCTTCCTGGTCTGAGCTAAAAGTAAATACAGGGCCCAGCTTGCTCAGGAGGAAGGTGTAACACCAAGCAAGTGGCACAGAGGCCTTCTGGGGTGAGCAGGGGAGGTCTCGTGTTTGAGAGCATGTACTGGGACTCCTCCAGGCCTGTTACATTCCATCATCCATCTTCTTATTGTCTGCCAGAAAAAGGGCTCTGGATTTAGAGTTGGGAATTCTGGAGCCTGGTTTGAGAAATGTCTTGATGATCATGATGATCATGATGACAATCATAATAATACTAATGGTAGTTAAAATAGCTATCCTTTACCAATTGCCTATTTTGCACCAGAAGCAATTTAGACCTCATTACATCTGATTCTGATGGCATCCCTGCAATATAGGCATTATAGTTACTGTACAGATAAAAGAATTAATGCTCAGACAGTTGAGTGACTTGCTCAGAGTCAAACAGCTGGAAGGTTACTGAATTGAAGTTTGCACCCACATCTCAGTGACTTTAACTCCAGCTCTGTCCACTGGGGCACCCTGACTTTGGACAGCTCCAAGGCTACTCACTCAGAACCCTGCCCCCTGAGATGGTGGGGCTCCGGATCATTCCAGCTCCCTCTCTGTGGTGGTGAGGAGGCTCAGGCCTTGACTACACCAGTGCCCTGGATCCTCAGTTCCTCCCTGTCATCCTGTGTGCTTTCAGAGAGTGCAGCTCTCTGAGATTGCCTGAGCTGGATTGGGTGCTTCAGAAAGTGCCAGGCATGAAGGAAACTTGAAGGGCTTTGATTCACTCTCTTCCCTGAGTTTTCCTCTGGAGGCCTGAGAAACACAAGTGGATGGGAAGGTGGGAAGAAGCATCAAAACAGGAAAAAGAAGACTGAAGACTTCAGATGTGCAGAAGGTGCTCATCTCCCCAGATGCTCAGGGAAGTATCTCTTTTTAGAGTGGCCTGAGGGGAGAGTGTCCTCTCTGGCACTGCAGAGGTCCAGGTAGAGCAAGACCTTGCTAGCCTTGACTCTACTTCCTCGAGACAATCCGAGACCAAAACAAGGAAGGCTTTCCCATCCTCAATGTACTCTCATGCTCCACCAGCAGTGGGCCCTTTCTATCCCTGGGAGAGCTGGGAAGCCCAGCATCTCTCCCACCCCTGAGCTCATAGAGAGGACAGTTTTTGGAAGTTGGGTTATCCTGCTTCTTCTCAGGCTTCCACCCTTCTTTTAAGGCCCTCTCACTGTCACCTCCTCTGGGAAGCCTTCTCTGGTTTCCCCAGAATCATGGCTCCAGACCTCATTCTGGAATATCTATTGCACTATAGTCTACCTACTGTTTTATAAATGTTTCTTTCTTTTTTTCTAAGACAAGACCTGAACTCTTTTAAGCCTGGTGTGGTCTCTTCTTTTGAAATGCTTACAAAACTACTAGCATAATTCAGCATTCACCATGAGTTTAAACTCTTCTGCATTTAGATCATTTTCCATTTCTTTGTTGTTGATAAAATTAATTATTCTTATTTTCACTTTGCTTTGCTTAGTTGTTTCTTTTTTATAGTATTGCTTCCCGCTGCCTTTCCTTGTTTATTTGTTCATTCAACAAATAGCTGTTGAGCACCTATTATGTATCTCTGCTCTCAGTGCTGGGGGTGCAGAAGTGGAAAAAATATTAATTAGCTTATATCATTGAAAAGCACAGAATTAAGACCAACTTAGGGTGAGGCTTAATCCATTGGCCTGACAATATCCTTAATGGAGCTGATATCCCAATAGGTAAAGTGAGTATATGGGGAGCCCTCTCCTGGATACCCCTCAAGTCATTCTTGAATGAGTGGTTTATCTGGTAATGAATGAGGGCACCCATACTTGTTCCTGGAGTTGGAGCTACCTTCTAAGGTTTCATAATGAAAATATGCTTTTTTAAGGGGGCAGGTGTGTGGTAGATTCCGAACTCCTACGCGACTGTCTTCTGATTATTCCCGGAGAACAGCACCTCTCCGATCTGGTTTGGCTGAGGCTGTTTTTGTCACCCCCACAGGGCGGTGTTGTTTGTTCCTGAAGCAGAGAGACATCTGTCATCTTTGCTGAGCCTTGACAGATGCCACATTTAAATTAGTAGCACCCGTCTAATCACACACAGCAGCAGCTCTGTCATTGCCACCCTGGCTTGACACTGCACCCTCATTTCCTGGTTCTGTGGCTTGCCCTTCCTCCTCCTGGGCACACCTTCCTGCAACCTCTGCCAGCCGATACTCTCACACTGAAGGTTCAGGACCTACAGTACCTGTGTGCACTCTGACATCTAGCAGATTTGAGTAAGGGGGCAGGAGCCTTTAAGATGTGAAGGAGGGTCTCACGGCGAAATTGTGGGTTGTTAGCACCTGCTGGGTGGTGAGCACATTTCTGCCTCTCTGGGTAGAATGGGGTTTGGATGGTTGATTGTGAGTGCAATGAGAAAGCAGATAGCACATCATCTCATCTGGGTTGTGAATGAGTCTTTCCATAGGAATTGCCTCACTTAGTCTTGTTATTTCCAGGAGTGAGAGCTTGGGAAATTGTTATGGGCATACACAGAAAAGGCTTACTTTTAGTATTAAGAGGAAACCAAGTATGCTCCACTCATATCATAACAGAGCAGAGGCTTGGCTGAGGATGACTTCTAAAGCAAGAGTTAGAGAGATGAAGAGAAGGATGGGGATGGTGGGGTGAGGAGAGAAAGAAGAACCAGGCACGAGTTCATGCCTAGTTAAATGAAGACCTTGAATATATTTTACTATGATGTAGAACATTTTCTCTTATTTTGTAAAATCCCCCTAGTTTTTGATACTTTATTACTTCCTTCTTATGGGTCCTACTGTAATAATCCTGCAGTGCTACTGGCCTTGTTTTGGAGCAGGTTGGGTTGAGTGTAGGAATTGTAAGGAATATCCTCATCCTTGGCAAGCTCCTGGAAGGGGTGAATATCATGGGGAAAGATGTTGAAAGGCCAGGTTCCTAAGGGAGAGAAAGGAAGAGGTGAGTCCAGCATCCTGGGGGAGAGGGAGCAATCATTTATTAGGTTCTAGGCACTGCCCTGGTGCCTTGTCTCAGATGGAAGGGCGGGGAAGATAGCATCCTGCTATGGTGGTTGGTCAAGGAAAAGTAGGGAAGGAGACTTAAGTACATGTAGTCAGATCTACTACAAATAGGTCAATAAGGTGAGTCTTTAGCATGTAGGCTTATAAGACACTAGTTGAAAAAGACTGGTATAATTCTGAAAGCTTCTGCTCAGTGTAGTCACAGCCAAGCTAGAGTTGTACAGCTCTGGGATGATGGGGAACAGAATGGAGGGAGGCCTGGTTCTGTGGCTCAGTTGGGGGGCACAGTTCTCAGCTGATCCTCAGTGTCCGTCCTTAATCCCTCCCTCTTTGAAACAGCTCTTCTGCTTATCGATCTTTCCTCTATTGTGCTGTGTTTAAATATTTTATTTAATAGAAAAAAAGGCATCAGGAATTAAAACATTTCTTCATATTCTGAAACTGATCATCTGCAAGGCCCCTCTGACTCTAAACTGATTTTGTGACTTGGTGGTCCAGAAACCCAGACCAATTTACCTCATCTTGCTTTTTATTTTTAAGCTACTTTTTCTTAAGCTTAAGACATTTGAATTCTTAGGCCATTCTTTCTGAATTTCCTCAGATTATATTTGTGATTAATCCTTCTCATGTTGTTTTAAGTAATAAAGAGAATCCGTAAAAGTGAGGGCCTTCTTCATAACTGTGGAAGTTTCTGGAACCTATAAAACATCAATTTGTATACAGGAAACTGAAGTTTAAGAAATACTACCTTTTCCCTTAATTTAAATCACTGCATCTCAAGGGAAATTTAATTTTGTAAAAAAAAAATTACATATTCTAATAAAGAAGAAGCTCTGCTAGATAAACAATGAAGGTGTTAGCTTAGAAAATGATAGTTTATTCAGCTAGAGAAGAGTCAGGGGACTAGAGAAAGATAAAAAGTACTATAAGACCAGATTTTGAAATCAAAGCTAAATTTATCATCTCTTTTTTTCAGTGGGCTCTGTCTAAGCAGAGCTAAGCAGACCCTCTGGCTCTAGCATCACCAGAGGATGCTGTCAGAATGACTGTCCTAAAGTTCAAGAGTGTCAGGGTACAAAGCCAGGATCTGTTAAACTGATAGAAGACCCCACCAGGGTGACTGCATGTATCATCCAGGATTTTTGTATGCAAGTGAGAGAAATCTGGTTCAAGTTTCTTAAAGAAAGAGAGTGTGTGTGTGTGTTACACCTCTGCTTTTTTTCTGTATTGGTTTTTTTCTCAGGTAGGCTTCCTCCATGTGGAGTCCCACAACAGAATCAAATGCATATCATATTCACTTCTTACCCTTATCTCTCAATGGAAAGACAATTTCCGTTGCAGCAAAAGTTCCAGAAATAACTTTCATTGGAACAGGTTGGTTCACATGCTTATTCCTGAACCAATTGCCAAGGCCAGGAAGATGATTCTGCTGCTCTTATTGGGGAATCCTGGTGGATACCCACTCTTGGAGCTGGAGGGTGGAGGTGGGGCCCTTCCTGAATCACAAGGACTGAGAGTGAGGGAGAGTTTTATTATCAGAAGAGACAGTGTATGCTGAGTATTGTTTGGTCAGGTGGATTTGATCCTCTTAGGTGATTTCTTCCTGTTTGGTTTCCTACAAAACACCTAAGTTGTTGGCACGGTCCTGGTGCCATATTACTACTAGACACTGAAGGGCATGCAGAGCATAATTTACCAGCCTAGACCTGATCTGGAAGGTAGGCAAGCTCTGTGCCACACTTCTCCCCCAATTACAGAGTTAAGAAATCACTTCCAACCCTCTATGCTTAATATTAATTTTTGGCCACTAATTGAGAACTGATAACTACTAAAGGTTTAAAAAATTATCTATCTATATATCTATTTAATTTTACTGTCTGAACTACTTAATTAATTGAACAAGTTTTTATGAAATATGCATAGCTGTCTTTTATTGAGTACTATGTACCAGACAGTTGCATTCTTTGTGCATAAGTCATATTTTGACAAAACTGTGAGATATATGATTACCCTATTTTAAAGGAGAGAAAACAGGGTCAGAATGTTACATGACTTGGAAGAGGCCATTTAATGTGGAGCATCCAGAAGGCTTAGGTGCTTGTGCTGGGTTTGATGTGTACAGGGATGCATGAGACATGTTCTCTGCCCTTGAATAGTATGTAATTGCTGTGTGTTTATAGTGACATAAAAGAATGAACAGTATGCTTCTATGGGAATAAAAGATAAAACAGAAATAAGTGGTTAATTTTGCCTGAATGTAGTCTGGGAGGCAGGAAGAGACATTTGAGCAAGGCCTTGGTGAGTGAGTAGGAGTTTCCCACGTGGGTATGTTCTTTTAACTGAGAGAATTTGTTCTTTTAACTGAGTAATACATGAGTTTTGTATGAGATAGAGCTGCCAGTTTTGGGGGCTCTAATATCACCTCGGATTCTGCTTTCTCCCATTACTGGATGGCCAAAGTGATAGATACATTTGTATTAGTTCAGATGCTTTCATTTCAAAAGCAGAAAACCCAACACAAACTGGCTTAAACAATAAAAGGGATTTATTTGTTTCATCTAATTGAAAAGTAAAGAATTAGGGCTGGTTTAGGGTGAGACCTAATTCATTGACTCAGTAATATCACCAAGGGTCTAGCTTCTTTCTATCTCTCTGTTCTGTCTTATGCAATGATGTTTATAGCAAAGGGTGGCTGATTTTAGGACCCTAAGATGGCTGACAGAGCTCCCAGAGCTATATGCTTCCTTTATCATGCTTCCTTTATCACTAGGAAGCAAAGGTGGCTTTATCCTAGCATTCCTAGCCAAACACCTAAGAATCACTCTGGACTAGCTTAGGTCACATGGCCAACCCTGAGTCATCACTGCCAAGGGACCAAGTAGTTTGATGCAGTCAATTTCCTTGGAAACACATGGATCCCTAAATAGAATTTTGGGAACTGTTGGAAGGAAGAAGTAGACACTGGGAAGACATCAAATAAATGTTTACTACAGCATTTAAGTTTGTATATTTTTTCTCGTTTGAGCAATAAACATGGCATATACCTATCACATATAACCTTTGCTGCTCAATCTGTGACACCTCAAACTCTATGCTCAACCTTGGGCATCCAGCCATTGAAATACATTTTTTTTTAATCTCTGTGTGTCTTTCCAGCTTGTCTGCTGGACAGCTTATTTGACTTTACCCGAAGACACCCACTCTCTATTAGTACATGCTGAATCTTGTGGGCAGACCAGAGTGCTCTGGGAACAGGGGCACTAGTACCACACAGGGTAGTCTAGAACTTTATAGCAATGAATCTCCTACCTTTTACAGAGCTTCTTTCTTCAAAGAGGGTAAACATCTGACACAACATTTTCTAAAACTTCCCAAACTACCACTTTCCCTTATTATTGAAGTAGCTAAATTTCTTCTCATTCATGGAATTGCATAAAAAGGAACTTCCTTTTTTTAGCACTGATGAGAGAAAAAAATATTCAAGGCCATTAGCCAGAGCTGGCGAATCACATGTGCATTATAACGGAGGGAAAGTGGCTCTAGGAAAGAATAGTTGGAGTTAGGTAGGTCTGGGTTTCAAATCCCGGTGCGACCAATTTTAAAAGGCAGCATGCCATGGGGGTAAAGAATACAGATTGGTCAGACCGCTTGATTTTAAATCGTGGCTCTGCTGTTTATAGGCTGTGTCAGGGTTCATGTCCCACCTCTATCATTTACTAGACCCAGATCAGGAAATAGTCACCAAGTTCTAATCTTCCATCCAGGGAGTTGTTTTCTCATGTTCCTCTTGTCATTTGGCCTTCTAATTTAGTTGGGAGGGTGATGACTGTCCTTTTACCTCTTTTGCTTCCATTATTTTATCTATAAAATATGGATAAGAATGATATAGTCATATTATAGGGTTGTTGTGAGGATTAAATAAGTTAATATGTAGTAAACACTTGACACAACATCTAGAAAGCACTAATGGTATGAATAATGAGGTATATTTTGTAGTGTTGCTCTTAACCTTAAAGACATTGCATATATATTGTCTGGCATATAGCAGATACCTGATCAGTCATTATTGGTAATAATTATGTTGATTGAACTGCTTAATAATAATGTGAGTCATCTGAGTAGAGCTTTATTGTTTCCTACGTGCTTGCTACCAGTATAGTCTCCCTTCGACCTCACAGCTACTCAGTAGTGGGGCTCCTTTACCTGTCTAGTGGCTCTCAGAGAAGGGTTTAATGCCTTTCCAGGGTGTCCTGGCCAGGTGGTCACTATCAGAACGGTATAGGACTCAAGGCAAGGAACTTCCCCGTCCACGGTTCATTCCATACTCCCTCACCTTCCACCCCTATCCTGGAGGCTTTGCAGTCATTTGTCACAGCCTCTTTTAAAACACATGTGTTTCTCATAAGTAATATCCTGATTGTCTCATTAATCTCCTTTAAGCTTCATGAAAAATACAAAGGGCCAGATCAGAAAACAGTCACCAAGTTCTAATTTTGCATTCAGGGGATTGTTTTCCATGGACGTGAAGAGACTGATGTTTCTCTTTTGGCATTTGCCTTCTCAACTAAGTCAGAGAGAGCTGTCACCTTCTGAATTATCAACCAGTTTACAAGATTGCATCTATATTTTGCCTCTAATATGTCTGTACCTTTTGTTGCTTCTCTATCTGCATGTTCTCTTCTTCCTAATGGATGTTAAACTGCCCAGAGGGAGTACTAAGGAATATCTTTCGTTAAGAGGTTAGAATAGCAAGAAGCATAGAACTTCCAGTAACTCCTGTTGTGCATATTGCTTAAACCCTGACCACAGAACAGTTTTCACTACAGAAAGAGCAGTGGTTGTTCTCTCTCTCTCTCTCTCTCCCCCTCCCACTCTCTCTCCAAGGTCTTGACTTTTGGATTACTTCACTGTTTAATATGGTAGCCACTAGCTATGTGTGGCTATTTAAATTAAAATGAAATGACAAGTTCAGCTCCTGAGTCACTCTAGCCACATTTCAAGTGCTCAGTAGCCACATGTGGCCAATGGCTATCGTGTTGCACAGCACAGATAGAGAACATCTTCCTCAGTGTAGAAAGTTGTGCTGAATAGCATTTGGCATAAAGGAGAAGAGGAGAGGAGGCTGGCACCTGAGTCTTAGCATTAGCTGCATAGTACTGCAGACTAACAAATATTAAATAGTCCTCTTTCTTAAATTCTCTGCATGTATTTTTTTTTTCAATTTCCAAGGGCTTGTATACCAGGAGTGAGAGAGACTGTTGTTCCCTGATCTAAAATAACCATTCAATGAAAATAGGATTTTTTTATATTATAAAGAAAAATTAATGTATATTTTGTTACCTAATACGAACAATGAACTTGGACAGCATATTGTATGTGTTTCATCCCACTAGTGACTGTCCAGGAAGCCAGAGTAGAACCTTTTTCATCTTAGAGAGAGAGGGATTCAGGAAGACTCTTCAAAGACATTGCCTGGCATTCTTGTCCAATCTGAACTTTAGCATTCCTGGCTGTGGACCACTCAACCCAATATACTAATTTGCCTCCAAAGAGCAGGCATCATAAATTACTGGAAGAACAGACTTGCTTTTGGTAATATCAGGATGGTGTTTGCTGTTTGTTTTGTTGTTAAATATCAATAGATTACTTAGTAGTACCAGATCCAAAGAGATGGACATCATTGCATGAATATTGCAAAAGAATCTGTGGATCTTGTGGGGGCCCCAGACCTAGTTTTGAGAATGACTAATTAAACAGTTTGAAGAATTTAATTCACATCTGAATCTTTGTGTCCTTGGAAGGAGGAAAATATCGAAGGTGGCACCGAGTGTTTGGGCCAATGAGAAAGCAAGGGGTATCTGTGGTCGCCCCTGAGATCTGACATGACAGAGATGGTACAGGGAGGAGCTGAATGACAGAGCTGGTACAGGGAAGAGCTGGTATGCCTCCTGAGGTGGGCTTACTCAGCTGGGCTTACTTAGCTGGGCTTACTCAGCTGTTACCGAAGCCCCTGGTGAGTGTTAAGGTCTTTGTGTTCCAAATTGTCTGTGGCCAACTTAGCAAATAGGCTAGAGTCTGGTGGAGAGTATCCGTAAAAAATTCCAGAGACCAGAAGTCTCAGCACAAGAGGATAATCTCTCTCAAAAGTCCTTGTAATCTTGAGTTAATTGTGACTTCCTGGGAATTTCAACCCATGTTTGGGGTCATCTTTTTGGTGCCTTTTGACCCTTAATCCCCTCAGAGATGACTGGTGACATTGAAATGAAAATTTCTTGGCTTTTGTCATTGACAAAGCTCTTGAAAAATTTACAATACTCTAAACACATCATATTAATAAATATAATAATATCTCTGTATGTCTTTAAGCTTTTTGAATAAGGACCTCCAGAGTATTATCTTAGTGCTTTTCAAACTTTTTTTGATCCTTTAAAATCTTTATTCAAAACCACCTTGGATAGAACCCAGCATATAGTACACATAAAAGTGGAGTTGTGACTGAAGAAAGAGAATGGATAGAGCCTAGCTCACTGAAGCTCTGCCCCCCAAGCCCTCCCCTAATCTTTGAGTGAGACCCTGAGTTTCCAGTGAGTGACCCAGAGTATCACCCACAGTATATCCTCACAGGTGCTAAGGAGGATATTGTGTCTCCTGGTCATCATGATGATTTGGTACTGACTCTGAAATTAGGGAAGCAGCTGAAGAGGAGAGAGTAGCCCCCACACTGCTTGGACCAATTCTATAGTGACAGGAATGCAGAGGAGGGGACTTGTCCAAGGTCTGAGGTGGGATAGAGACTGGATTCTCTATAGGCTCTTTTCTAGAGTAGAGCATATCCTAATAGAACTTGTCTCACAGTTTCCCAGGCAAAGTTAGAATTTTGAGCACAGGCCTCCATGAAAAGGGAAGGAGATGCTGCTTTTATCGTATTCAGAGAGGCTGTTTTTGTCACTCAGGGATTCTGCTGAGAAGACCCTCAGGAGAATTTTCAGCTTACCTTGAGCTCAAGGCTGCTCCAGTTCCTCTTGCTTTGCAAACTCAGATGTGCGCAGCTGGAAGCCCTTGCTGTGGTCTCCACCTGAGGCTCGTGAGACCCATCGTGCTTATTCGGCCTCTCATGCTATTGCCTGAAAAAAAACAACTGCAGTCATAGTGTTAGTGGGTACACTTGTTTCTTGTGCAAGGATGAATGAACAGTTATCTTCCAAGGTCTCTTGTCTCTATAGAGTGTCATGTGCCCAGTGCCTCAGTATTCTTGCCTGTGAAATGGGCATGCAAGTAAATGTATGTAAGACTCACTGGAAGATTAAAGCTCTTTAAAAAGTGTGGTTTTAGAGCAGATTTTCCCAAATCAATGTCGATTGTAGGCCCGGAGTGTTGAAATGGCTGGCCTTTACTTCAGAGACAGATACTGCCACACTCCATAAAATGTCATTACTATTCTTGTTCTGAACTTGAAACCAAAGAATCTGAAGCTGTGGCTTTTTTTCTAACCTTTGCTAATGATTTTCAGATTGACTTTATACACAAAAGAACTGCTGATTAGTTTCTTATAGGGGAAAGCAGATGATGGGAAGAAGAGCAACTAAGCTAATTTTCTAAACTTAGTTTCCCTGCTGACTCACCCAGTGGGTTGGGAGCAACTTTCTGAGTCTCCATATCCACCCTAGAGATGAGTGATGGTACCCTTTAGCCCAGCCATTGAGATGATGGGGGAGAATGTCAAAGATTGCATTAAGAAAGTGAGTTGCAGAGCAGAGGAACTTCTTCTCAAAGGCCAACACAATCTTACTAATCTTATGAAAAGCCTTCCTGGTTTTAGAATGAGTTCCAAGGAATTTGGCACCAGACTGTAGATTTGCACAGAAAGCGAGCAAGAGGGAAGGAGATGCTGCTTTTATCTGGAATTCCAGTACCTTCCTTTGCAAGGCTAGCAGTGCAGAGATATACCGTAAAGAACAGTGGCAGCCTATTCTTGGAACAGAAGCACTTAATTTGGTTTAATTGTGGCAATTTCTAGGAGTCACTGGGAAATTCAGCAGCTAATGAACGTGCCCCTGTTCTGTCAGATTCCTATCAGAATATTCCATATTCTCTTCTTTCTATACTTATCAGCTAAGGGAATTACAGAAATATATTTCTGAAGCCTGCTGAGTATAACAGGAGGTATATAAAAACCTCTTTCTCACCAGATGGGTCCCAACATCCCAGGTGAATGTCATACTTGTGTTAAAAGGCTATTTTTTCCCCGCAGGCTTCGACCAGGGCCTCTGCTTCCCAGGACTGTGCCAGACTGACCACATTTCCTGCTCCTATGCCTTGCTGGGGCCTATGTGGGCCTCTTATTCAGCATATGGCTTGTGGGTGTACAAATCTGCAGACAGACACACTTCTGCAGATATGGACCAGAGGACAAAAGACAGAGGATGAAGGACATTGGGCTGTTCATTCTTCATATCTCTCTTATTTTGCCTGTACCTCATGTTTCCAACAGCCGAAGGAAGGCTGTCCTATGTAAATTACCCAAATATGGTATTTTTGAAATTATATCTCAGGACATACTGTTGCTCCTAAAAGTTTGGGGAAGGCTGCATTCTCTATCTCCCTCTTTATGATTTCTGTGAGTATTTATGTATTGAAGATTATGGATGTGACTTGGACATGCTTGCCTCTGTGTATCTCACTGGTTCTCAGTGAGACCAGGATGATGGTGATCTGGAGGACACAGTGTGGATGTGTTACTCACCTGGACTAACTCATCCTTTGAACGAAGTTTGAACGTGGCCAGATGAATAGCTAACTTGTAAATTTTCAGCATCTAGTTTGGTGCCTTTGAGCAAGTTACCAAGCTGTTATATGCCTCAGTTTTCTCATCTGTAAAAGTGGATAATAAAAACTGCCTACCTCATAGCCTAGTCATGAGGATTAAGTGCTTTAGTCAAGCTCTTAGTACAATTCTTGAAATATAATTTATCCCATATGTTAGCTATGATTATTATTAATATTAATTATTATTTAGTGAAAGCTTTAACATGGTGCTAAGTACTGTAAATATCTTCTCTTCATGTCGTAGAACATGGTATTGTATAAAAATCCTACCTTGGGTAAAAGATTGCAAAGCACCATTGCTTTATTTAAGCCTCACAACAGACGTACAAGGAAATTGTCCCTGGTGTATGGTGGAGGAAGGTGAGCATACCTACACGGTAAAGAGACTAGCCTCAAGTCAACCAACACATGGAAGACTCAAAGCCAGGCCTTCTAGCTGCAAGCCCACCATCATCAAGCAGCTCCATAGAGCCCGTGATGGAAACCAGGGGACATTGGCCTAGTATCAGTTCTGGTAGGAGGTACCTTCCATGTGGAGCCTGGATTCAAATCCTAATTATACCCCTCTCTTGCTGCTTGTCTTTGTTCAGGTTGCTTGGCTGCTTTGGTCTTCATGCTTCTCAGTTATAAAACAGAGATGGTGAAACCCATTTCTTATGGGTGCAATGAGGCTAATGACATAATGTCAAACACAAGGCCTGGTATGTGTTTAGTACTCAGTAAGTTTTAGCTCTTAACGATGCTCTGTATCAGGCTTTGTGCTAGGCTGCTTTCATGTATGATCTCATGTCATTCTCACAATACTACTAGGAGATCTATACTCTTCAATTTTCAGGTGGAGAAACTGAGGGTCATTACAATTCAGTGATAAAGCCACAGATTGTGATTATGAAGTTGTTTCAAACCCTGGCAGCCTTACTCCATATAACCTTTCCCATTTCTCTTCTATAGAGCCAGCCATGTGCTAAGATGCATGCAGGATTCGTGCATGGCCACATTCCTTGGTCAGCAGGGCAGTCTAGCAATAGACATTTTAATCATGTCTATGTGGGACAGTACTGTCATTTGAGCTCGAGGACAATGCTTCTGAACAAGGAGAGTAAGGTAGAAATGTAGTGCTTTTTTTTGCCAGGAAGGATGCACCAACTCCAGTCTTGGGCCCAGTAGTACCGTCAGAGATGATGGCCCATTCATACATGCCTGCGTAGCTCAGTTTAGTTTGTGCCAAACACAGACCTAGAAACCAGTGAGTCTGTTTACTAATTGAACAGTCCTGGTGCCCAGAAAAGACACTTTTCTGCAAGATTGACTGAGGAAGTTTTGAGCCAGTCTTCCAGCTAATTGGGGGAAAAAACTCAATGTATTGCAAGATGACAGAGAATTTGAATGTCTTCCTAATTTGAATTCTCCAGATTGACTCTGTTTAACAGTTTTAAAACTGTGGACGTCCTTTAGTCTGAGGAACAAGAGCAAAACAAATGACCTAAGGAACTAGATGTAAGACACTAGAATAAGGGGAGGGAAGGAAAGCAAGGAAGAGTCCAGGATTACTACCAGGCTTTTCCTTCTTAGTCGGTTTTCAGAGTCCAGGGGAGGAACCAAGGTGGGTTATTACAGGAGTATTGATTTGGATTAGCTGAGCAGTTAGAATGTTTTTTCTTCCCAGACATGAAAGTGCACTTGGTTTGCGTGATTGAGTTTTGAATTGCTTAGTGGAGCATCACTTGGTACTGGCCTGAGTCTGCGAGGCCCCGCAATTCTAATCAAACAGTTGCTGCAGCACTGTATTTCATGGAGGGTCATGGAGAATAGCAAATTTCACTTCTCAATTAAAGCATATTTTTTTAGAGTATCCCTATTCCATCTTCTTTGGCTCAGGGTCCTATAGGCATACCTGCTGGGGATAGGAGTATGTCTCCAAGGTTGGTTAGTACATGAATGTGTCCAAGACTTGGGTCCTAGGAGGTGGAGCCAAGTGCATCAGGGCAGTCGCTGGGGAGGGGATAAAAGCTGGGCCAAGACAGGGAGGGAATGAATCCTTTATTTATCCAGTTAGCATTTAATGAGCACCCACTGTGTGCCAGGCATTGTTCAAGGCATGAGCATAAAGCATGAAGTCGAGCAGAATCATGTACAGTCATATCACAGACAGAATGAGCCATGGAAGCAGCAGCTGGGAAGAGGGTGTGTTCAATTGGAATTTAGAGTCCTGTGTTATTGATGATGATTACTTAATAACCCTTTGAGTTCTTCTCACTCTCAGAGCCAATGTAGTAGAAAAAGTGGTTTACTTTCTACCTCCCTGCCCTCCCATCCTATCATCTAGCAATTGGTACTCCAGTCTGTTTTGCCTTTGTCTCTGGGAGAAGGGTAGACACAGGCATGAAACCCATAACTATCTCTCTGGGATTCAGTTTCTGGACAGAGGGAGGGGTCTTCTGGACCCTCTAAGGTCAGCCACTTGCTTCTCAGGGGAAATATCTCCTCCTGAGTCATTGTTTTTTTTTTTTTTTTTTTTCCTGAAAGAACTGAGTCTATGATTTTAGGTCAGGCTGACACCACCAGGCAAAAGGAACTGGGAGACCTGAGACAGACAAATGAAGTTCGTTTTTGAATACCAGACTTGAGGCAGGTGCCAGGCTAGATATGAGGGTTCAACCGAAAAATATTGTGTAGAGAATTTAGGGCCATTCCTGGTGTGTAGGAGGTCCAGTAAGAGCTGAAAACAAATAAACCTAGGAAGGAAAGCAGGAAGGTAGTCATTTATTTAGTGTTCATTCACTCACTCTACAAATATTTTTTAAATACCTAAGTTAAAAGAGAATGGATTCTAGAGCCAGACTCCCTGCGTTCAAATCTTGGCTGTTTTCTTTACTATCTTTGGCACCTTGAGCTAGTTAATTATTTTCTGTGCCTTGGTTTTCTCATTTGTAAAGTGGGACTAATCATTATTTAAAAATGGAGATTCTTATGAAGACTAAAAGAAATTAAAAGCTCTGTGTGTTTATTATAAGTAACTTTTTGTTCATTTGTTCAATGGCTATTCATTGGTCTGATGTTAGGATCTAGCCAGTGGAGACAGGTCAGATTCCTGCTTTACCCATCTTACATTCCATTGAAAGAGCCAGATTATCAAAAAGCTAATAAACTGATAAATCATATATTTTAAGTAGTGCTATGATGGAAATGAAAGAGAATACTGGGAAATGAGTAATTAGGGGTGAGGACAAATAGTACATAGAGAAACGAGAGAAGGAAAACAGGTACTCTACATAAAGTTCATTCTGAAATAAGCAAGTCTTTTGAATTTACAAAAAAAAGAAGAAGAAGAGGAAGGAAGAGGAGGAAGAGGAGGAGGAGGAGAAGGAGGAGGAGGAAAAAGAAGAAGAAGAAAAGAAACAGAGAGAAAGTACTCTTTAAGTTTCTAAGAGAAGCAAACAGGATGATGAGCCAAAAATAAATACAGTTAAATAAAGATTGACTCTGGGGCCAAACAAGCTTCAAGATAATTATTCCTCCTGGTAGTGAGTTATTATGTCTCACAAATGAATTCATCTTTTGATGTTTTCGGTACCAAAGGTCCTTGATAGATGGATTAATCTTCCTTTTCACCTGGCTTCCATCACCTGATCCCTTCACCTTGTTGAATTGAAATTAAGGGCCATTCATTTGGAAAAACCTATTAATTCCCTGCTCCTAGAGGCTCACTTCCCACTCAGCCTGGCTGAATTCCGCTTCTCAGGGCTTGAGCCCTCGTGCATCTCTGCTGTCTTCGTTAGTGTCCTCTTTGGGCCTGTGGCTGAAGGCAGTAAGGCTCACCGAATATCCACGGTGCACTCATACATTTTCTGGGTTCCATGGTCAGGCAGGATATGGGAACCTAGGAGATGGCACTACTTCTGGGTGGAGGCAGGCGATCCTTATGTGGGGTGCTCCATTTGTTCTCTTTCTCTGTGATGGCACTCAAGGAGGTTGGGTGCTTCTGAGAGCACCATGCAAGATGGCAGACATTTCCATCTGGGCTCCTGAATGGGTGGTGGAGTCAAGCCCCATGCTCTTTGTTTCCCCAGATCTCTAACTTCCAGCTTCTCAAGGGAGTCAAGGACTGCTCACTTCCTATATTCCATAGGCATTAGAAAGCCTCTACCAAATGAACTCTTGGTAGGCTCGCTTCTATTAAAGTTAACTTTTCCTCTCTCTAAAATAACTTCTGTACCTTTTCTTGTTCTAGTCACTTTTTCTGACTTCTCTATTTTAATATGTTTGCCATTCTATGATATTATCTTAATTATATGTTTATATATTATCTGTGTCCTCTCACTAGACCATAATTTTCCATCTGTTTATATTCCACTGTTTCCTCAGTACCTAGAACAGTATCTGGAACAAAGAAGGTGCCTGATAAGAATGTGAATGAATGAATGCCAGCCACCAGGGAGGCACCTCTTTTTCTACCCCATCACTTCTCCTATTTCTTCTCCCCTACCGTGGGGTTCTGCTGAGGGGTTAAGGTGGTAGAACGTATGATTAGGACGATGGACTTCAGAGCCAGACTGCAAGGGCTTAAACACAACACCCTACCTGTGTGACCTTGGGCACATGTATCTGTGCCTCAGTTTCCTTATCTATAAAATCCAGATAGTAGCAGTACCTATCACATAAGACTGTTGTTCAGATTAAATGAGTTATTATATGTAAAACACTCAGAAAAGTACCTGGCTCATAGTAAGAGGCATGCAAGAATTACCTCGGTTACCAATTGTCAGCGGAAGAGAGGAGTCTGTCCCATATCTGGCTGCTAGGCACTCTTTTAAGCAATTTGGAGGACATGCCTCACTGCTCACCAGGGGTCCCCAGGGTCCCTTCAGCAAGAAGGTACAACTACACTGAATCTCAGTCCTTATGCCTAGGAGGCATAAACCTGCTCAGCCTATAGGAGGTGTCCCAAGAAAAACAGCCAACTTGGATAAGGACAGACAGTCCTTTTCTCAAGGTTGAAGCTCTCCAAGGCTCGGGGAGGCCCCTCCTTCAAGGCTCTGTCCTTTCCTCAGTCCTTTAGTAATATTTTCATAACGTTATTAAAAATGGACATATGCTGGCCAGATGAGTGACACTTTCCAGTGACGGGGCTTTGCTCTGCTCCTCTGGGCACAGAGAACTTGTTCAATTATGTGCCACCCTTGTGATGGGCCCAATCACAGGCGCACACATTAGCTTCTGATTATACCCTTGTTGAGTTTCTCTTGACAGGAAGGAAATGAATTTACCTCATGTCACCTCTGTAGTTTGCAAGCAACTTTGACTTTGGTGATAATAGCACCTTTCACATTTTGTGAGACCAAGGGTTTGAAGCCAGTCCTTAGTGACCTGAGTGTTTAAGCCTGGAGGTGGCTTGAGCTGATTCCTCATAGGAGTGATTGCCTTGGGGCTTGTAGGGAGCTGGCGCTGCAGTGAGTAGGGCCCTGAATTCTTAAGGTCTTGAACCATTTAGGCCACTGAATCAAATGATCAACTCTTCCTGGGCCTCTACTTCCATTTGTAAAATGAGAGTAGTAATAATAGACATTATCTCACACTGTTGGTTAAATGATATGAGATTAAATGATGTAATCTATATAAATCACTTTTAATAATATATGTCCAAAAAATAGGACTGAGAGCCTGGGAAGGGCTTTCCTTTGACCTGTGAGAGGACAGGATTCCATTAGCACATCTGAAAATTGAAAAAAAACAATCTTTCCTTAGTCATTTCCTTGGAATCATTTGCTGTTTGATTTTTAAATTCAATGTTTCTTGTCCCCGGTGAATTTCCAGTAGCGGTGTCAGCTTGCCTGGGAGAGCATCTGTGTGGATGGGGTTGTGAAGTCCCAGAAAGCACTTTGATCTAATTGGAGGTTCAGAGGCTGAGCAGGGCACTATGTCTGGGGCCTTTCTTGACCGTTAGGGCTGCCTTTGTTAGGCTGCTTAGGACATGAGGCATATCTGGGAAACTACTCTCAAGGGAAGCCACTATGGCCTCATAGAGGTTTGGGGCCCAAAGGCCATGGGTTCTACCCATCCTCTCAGCTGACAGCCTCAGCAAACCCAGTAGCTACAGCAAAAACCCTTGTTTTCAGAGGAGTCTAGACTTGTTGTATGAGGGGACCTGATGCTGGGTCTGCAAGGAAGGAGATCTTCAGGAATTTGGGAAAACTAGGACAATTCTTATGTCCCCTCACAGTGAAAATGAATGGGAGTAGGGGAGAAGGTGAAAAAGCCAGACAGAGATAGAGGCACTGCAGAGAGATGGAGCAGGAGAGAACTAGAGAGAGACCAGGAAACGAGAAATCTGATAGAAAAAGAGTTGAAAAATGAAGCAGAGAAACTCACAAGAATGTAGACCTACAAAGGGAGGATAGAACATCATTGTGATCGCTCTCAAGTATTGACAACATAGTATGTACCAGGCACTGAGACAGCACTTTGCATATTATATTTCATTTAATCTTTGTGACAGTACTGTGATGTAAGTTCTGTTCTTAGCTTCATTTTATATAAAAACAATGGACATTCAGAAAAGTCAGATATCTTTATCTAGGGCCACATAGCTTTTGGCAGGGGTGAGTCAGGACTAGAGAACACAGGTCCACTTGACTGCAGAGATGCTGTGACCTCAGGAATGTGAGTCAGTGTGGCAGAGCCTCCCTGGTCCCCCCACTTCACGTGCCCAGATATTGAGAGGCATAAGGCATTCTCTTGTAGTAGAAATGTATTTGTAAGAAGGAAAGACAGATGGGTGAGTATTTTGCATTGTACCCTCGACTCCTGTTACTTAGGTGGCTTTTGGGAAACAACAGAGAAAAGCATTTTCTACACACAAAAAAGACATAGATAGTTGCTGGTGCTAGTTCAGCTGCTATGTTATGTCAAGATTGACTCTTCTAGGATGTCAAGATTCTCTTGGCTTTTCCCACATGGGCAAGACCAATGGGCAGCTTCAGATCTTGTATGTATTTTCAGGTAGGAGAAAAAGGGCAGGGGCAACATTAGGTGAAGCTGTTCCCTCCTTCTTCTTATCAGACTTTCTCCCATGTAGAGTATATGATATGGCCATTCATAGCTGCAAGAGAGGCTAGAAGGTGATTATTCAGCTTTCTAAACTCTAGGAAAGGCATGCTTGGAATCCACCTTGGGAGACCCAAATAACAGTGTCTGCCATGTTCCGATAAACCAGCCAAAGCCCATATACAACAGTAATTCTCACCTTCTCCTTACCTCCCAGGGCAAGGGTGTTTATTTAGTTCTCATGGAAGTTGCAGGCAAGCCTTGACTTGCACAATTCTGGTTCTGAGTGGAGCTGGGTGGTGGGGGAGTCAGGAAGGCAAGGCCACTCACTCTGTCCTGCCTTGCTGCTTGAAGGTGGGTATGGACCCAAGCACATCTGTCATGTCTGGAAAATCAACACTGGAATCTCTCAGCTCTCCAGTGCTTGCTTTCTCTGCAACCAACTGCTCAGTTCACATCCCAGGGGAGGCAGCAGATTAGATCAGTAAAGTAGCAGAGAGGCCAGGTAGCGGGTTTAGGAGGAATTAATGTGGATTTGACAGAATTTTCAAAAATATATTATTGATTTGAAAGAGACATGAGAAAGGAAATGTAAGAGATGAGTGATAAGAAGCTCAGCCAAGATGGGCATGAGAGGGGCTGCTTGTGTTTTGATTGGCAGTGTCATCAGAGTAGTGTTTCTCAACTGATTTTTTATTATCACCTGCTTATGTAGTTTTCCTAAACATTTTTTACCTAATCATCCCCCCAATAAAAATTTAATGTCACAGATATACTGTTTATCCATTTCCTGTATTTATATCTTTGCTCATAAATAAGAGGAGTAAGAATTTTTGTACCCTCTGAAATACTAATTTTTGCCCCCTTGGGGGAGATACCACTCCCACTGAGAATACATACATTAGACACATCTCTAGTGGCACATCTGGGCTTTTTTAGAGAGGGAAGGAGCTGGCCCTACCCTCTAAGCTCAGATGTTCTTATAGTGAAAAGGAGCTGGAGGAATCTCACGTGTCTTGAGCGCCTGTTATGTGCCAGGCATTTTAGATACATCATCTCACCCGATGGGTGGTCAGAGCTGTGACCTCATTTCACAAGTGAGGGCGTCAAGAGGTTCACCCCTCCTTTGAAAGCTCAGACTTGCCCAGATGAACAAAATAACATTATTCCTATTACAGGTTATAGCTGTGTGTCAGATGGGTTCAGAGCTGGTGAGATGAGGAGAACAGAATAGGGTGGGGTCTGTGGTGGCACTTTCTGGATGAGATGGATGGGAACAGGCTTTGATGACCCAGTGATGAGAAGGAGGAGGCAGTCTAGGCGATGGGGATAGCAGGAGCTTAGGAGGATTGAGATCCTTATGGGACTCTGGCTGAAGCTGAGGATTCCCACTGGGGAGCTGAGGGAGACTAAGATGGAGTCATCTAGGCAATGAGAAGAATGAGAAGAAGCCATAGGAAGGCCTGCTTCCCCTACAGGCTCTGGTTCGAATGTGGTATTAAGTCAGGGATGCAGCCCTACTACTTAGTGCAATTGCCATAAGGCCCCAAAGCAGTTTTTTTTTTCCTATAGGATAGGGCAGGAGATGGAAGCATAAAAGAACTCAGGGACTTTGGGAAACTGAGTGGTCTTTTCAGAGAATCCCAGTGGAGGGAATCTCTGAAAGAAAGTAGCAGAGTGTGTGACTGAAGAGAGACTGGAATCTGGTTTCCTTTTCACACCAAGACGCTTCCAGCTCACTCACCCCTCACCTTTATAGGAACTTTTTCGGGGCCTTTATGGACTAGACTATATCAATGAGGCTAGGTTCCAGGAATAAATGATACCCAAATCTCTGTAGGGCAGTGCAAAGAAGATGTATTTCCCACTCATGATTCCTGTTCTTCATGCTTTGTATTAGAACCCAGGCTTCCAGAGCCTACAATTTCTGCCCTTCCTGCTCCGCCCCCTGAAGCTTCATTTTCACATGTGTTTCTACAGTCACTGTAGTGGGGGAAGAGAGCATGGAGAATTGTTCATGGCCCCTAAAGTTTCTGCCAAGATGTGACTCATGCCACTTCTGTTGACATTTCATTGGCCTCTGTGGTTTACATGGCTTAGCCTAACCAAATTCAAAGGGAAATGGGAAATATAATCCTGCTGTATATCCCAGATGTGAAGGGCAGGAGATAGAAATTTGTGAACAACATTAAAGAAAGATAACCACAATGACAATAATACCTGATGAAGAAACTAAATTGATTTTCAAGATCAAGTAGTAATTTCCCCCCTCCTATCCCTGTTGTCTCTGTGTAGCACTCTTAATTATTTAGTTGTTACTACAACTAATGTCAAAACTCTTAAGATCAAAGAGAATGTTGAATGAGTGACCTCCAAATACTTAACTGAGGACCCACACTGTATATCAGGCACAGTGCTAGCACACAGAACAAAATCTCAGTCTCAGTGTGGTATGTCTGGTGGAGGTGCCAGATGAGTTGCCTGTAACATCTGGAACACCCTGGGCACTGTTTAATCCAATGGCTTGTTGACTGGTTCCTAATGTTAGAAATAGGAAACAAGATTCTAATCTCTCTTTGGTCACATACTCTGCTACTTGCTTTCGGAGTTTTCCTCCACTGGGAGACTAAAAAGACCACTCAGTTTCCAAAAGGAGATGGCCTATGAACCAGTAACCTAGCAGGGGTTCCACACAAGGCAGATGTTTGATGCATTCTTTGCCTTCATAGTACTTTGCTTTTGACAATGGTTCATTCATCTCCTTATCCCACTTGTTCCTTTAGGTGGGGTAGATAGTTTTAGTTCTGTTTGGCAAATGGGTAAGTAGGCCCAGAGTTGGCTCATTAACCTGGTCAGCTTGGTTCTTCGAGGATGAGTGTGCATCTCCTCTCTGGCTATGTCATTTGAGCTGGGCCTGCTAAGTTCAGGTTTCCCATATCTCAGCCGCAACGCCATCAATCAAATGTTCTCAAATTGGTGGAGCTTAAAAATGACAGCCATTTGAAATTGAGTAGAATTCAGTATTATTAAAATAGCATTCTAAATTTTAATCTTGTGCATTGACTTTTTAATAGCTTCTACTTTCACTGAAAATTATGAGCCATGCTCACAGACATTCAATTTAAATACTGTCAGGCAAGACTGATTTCTCTTCCAGTATTACCAGATTCCCCCTTCCATCCTCCCCCTCTCCCTCCCTTCCTTCTCTCCTTTCTCTTTCCTTTTTTTTTAAACTACTGAATTAATTTCTTACTACTTATTGATTTTACAGGGTAAGAACTCTAAGAAAGAGAGCATGTCTTTGTCTACAGTCCTTTTATTTTTCTTTTATAATTTGGTTGCCTTTCTAGGCTATTCATTGATGAGGGAAGACAGGATCCCCTGTGGAAGCCAAATAATGTTTTTTTTTTCTGGAGCATCTTTTCTCATCACTACCTCATTGCCATGACACCAAACAAATTTAGTGATCAATATTGGTACCCTCCCTCATGGGCTCTCACACTGCTCAATCTCTTTAGTTCTTGCAAAAGTCTTCCAGGAAATTTTGGCCCTTTATGAAGGCTGCCTCTCCCTTCCTGATTCACCCACTATTATTTCTTTCTTCTGAAACTCCCTTCAGTCCTCCTATTTGCCTGGTTATCATCATCCTCTCGTTCTCATCCAAGGTTTTTACCTTGAACCAAGATTAAGGTGGGTGAGATGGGAGGCAGGATTGAAAATGAGGGACAGGGGTTGAAAAAGAGGGATGAACATGGATTTTGGAGTCAAACTTGGTTTGAACGTCTTTTATTTTGCCAGTTACTAACTGTGACTCTGGGAAATTACTTAGCCTCTAGAGCCTCAGTTTTCTCACCTGTGAAATGGGGTTGGTGACACTGATCTTAAATGAACAAATGTACACAAAGCACGATGCTCAGCACTGTGGAGGATGACATCTATAGCTAATAGGCCACTCTTTCCTCTCCTCCAACTGGCCTTTTCTATAACCCCACCTAGCAGTTCTAGGTTCTGTATACACATTAGAATTACGTAGGAGTTTTAAAAATGTACCAGAATCCCCAGGCTTCATTCTAGACCAATTAAGTTGGAATCTGGGAATGTATGTTAGTGTTATCATTTCTTTATAAGCTCTTTCCAGGTAAGTCTGATGCATGCAAGGGTTGAGAACAACTCTTAAGTCCCTAGGATTGCCTAAGGCATGAATATATTTTTCTTTTGAGATCAGAGGAATCTTATTTTACTGCTTGTGGGCAAACTCCCAGATCTCTCATTAGCACTGGAATGGGATTTTACCTTTTCTCACTGTGCCTAAGAAAATACAGTGAAGAGGTGAGATGGAGCAGGAGATCTCAACAGGTGGAACTAGGCACCCCTTTTGTTTATTTTCTTTTTGGGGTGTGTATGTGTTCTGCACACATCACCCTTACATCTGAGGGGTAGATAGAGAGGAGAGGGAGGGAAAGAAAGAGGAAGAAGAAGGAGGGAGGAAAGGTGACTCTCTTATGTGGCCTTCTCCAGACTCCCCTGCCCACAAAGGTACACCTCTTGTCTACACTCGAAAAACCCTTTGCTCTAAACTTGAGCAGTCCAGTGTGGTGGACAGTAGCACATAAGGCCATTAGACACTTGAAATATGGCTAGTCTGCATTGGGATATGCTGTGTCATATACATATGCAAAGACTAAGTAAAAAAAGAATCTAAAATATTTCATTGGCAAAATTTTAAAAATAATGGGTACACATTGAAATGATAATATTTTGGATGTATTGGGTTGTGTAAATGTTACTAAAATCAATTTCTTATTTCATTTTACTTCTTAATGTGGCTAATGGCTAGTAGAAAAATTTCAATTAGCTGGGTAGCTCACCTTATTTAATTTCTATCAGATAGCACTGGTTTAACCTTGCATTAGACACTCAGTCTTTGTTTCATATGTAAGTATATCTTAGTGCTTCCATCAGATGGACAGTTTGAGTACAGGCACCTTAGCAACTTACTTGTTTTATGTCCCCCAAACACTTGTTATCAAAACACATTGTATTCAGCAGGTAGTGGTAAGTTTTTTCTGTAACTGTTATCGATGATGGTAGTGATGGCGATGGTGGTGATGCAGATAATGATGATGATGAAATAAAGCTTAAATGGTATTTTGGGGCCGAATTGCAAAGATTTTTGAGAAACTATGGAACATGAAATGTTTACATTTCTTAGAGTAGGTGTCCTCAAATACATCTAATTGTTCGGTTAATTTACATTATGAAGAACCTTGGTACATGAGACGGAAATATTTTCAGTCATTTGTATTTAGAGGTGGAGCAATTTTTAATAAATCTTATAATTAAAACTTTCCTAAAATGTTTACTGAACTGTTACTATGGGCCAATATTAGGTAATGGAGACACAGCAGTGAATGAATGAGATACAAATCCCTACCTACTTTTTGGACCTTACACAGTGTGTGCAAATAAACACATTTCCAAGTAAAATGTTTATAGATCAGATGGTATAACAAGCAATCTGGTGGAAATTAAAGCAAGGCAAAGGAAAGGGGGTATGATGCGGTCATAGAGTGACTTGCAAATCATCCATGGTGGCATCAAGTAAATAACAACTGACCAAACATCTGAAGAAAATGAGCAGATCTCTTGGGGCTCACTTTATTTTATTGTTTCTGTATGTGCTCTCAACACTGATGAGATGAGAAAGTGGGTTCCATTTTGTAAGGAGCTCACAGCTTAGCCTCAGAAGCATGAAAAATGCACCAATTTTACATCACATTCACATCCTATGCAAAGTAGATCCTCAATTAGGCAACACTTCAGCAGCTGCAGAGTTATCCTGTAGTATTCTCAGGTACATCTCATCTGAAATATCCTCCAGTGCAAGATGTACGGGAGTGGTTGCCTGGGGAGAGACCTCTCAAAGAGCCTGAGTCCTGTAAGCAAATGCTATGAGGCTCTGGTGATGGTTTTAGGCCCCAAATGAGTTAAGGGCTAAAAATGCTGCAATTTCATATCAGTGTGGTATTTTGAGTTTAGCCACAAAGGAACTGATTTGTAGTGGTGTGGTTTGAGAGGACCGAGAGCTGTTTTCCAGGCCATTCTTGATACAAGCTGTGTCTCACCAATTTTGCCCATTAAGAGAGGTGCCAATAGGCCCTCTTTCCAGGGCAGTCTAAAGTGGGGACCAGGGACCAGTGCTCATATGAAAATCTAATGCTTAATGATCTGAGGTGGAGCTGAGGTGGGATGCTAGTGATGGGGAGTGGCTGCAAATACAGATGAAGCTTTGCTCGCTCACTTGCCTGCCACTCACTTCACCTCTTGCTGTGAGGCCTAGTTCCTAACAGGCCATGGACTGGTCCCAGGGGTTGGGGACTCCTCGTCTAAGGTAATAGATTCACATCCTGCTTAATACTGTTCATGCCATTGCAACTTTACCTTCTGGAATTGGTTGGCAGAATTGATATCTACCTTGACCATCTAAGGCCATTTTGGAGCTCCAGGCAAGAAGCAGAATGAAAACATGTGTTTGTTTTACTCACAACTGAGGAGTCTGCATTTTCTGTGTAAGGACTTCACTTGGTTAAAGAGAAAATAGTCTCTTTTTTGTTAATTTCACATTTAAAACTAGAAAAGTTGTTTTTAACTAGGTTAACACACAAGCTCATCATTAAATAAGTCAGTCAGTATCTCTCTCCCTGAGCTTGAAATTTTGAAGCTGGGTGAGGCTGATTAAATGAGTTCCTTCTGAGTGCCGTGTACTTCTGTGGTTTCCATTTCTCTCTTTTCAATCTCTAACCTGTCTTCTTCTAACTTCTTTGCTGCTATTCCACAGATGCAGTCACAGTTTGCTGTTACTCCAGGGTTCTCTGGGCTCTGCTTGGTGAACCCACAAATCCCCAGTGTTCTATATCTGGTGCTGTGGGGAGGGAAGCAGATGGCGGGGCTGGCCATTCTGTCACCCAGAGAGTCAGGTGGAGGGGTAACTAGGATTATAGTAGCAGGTGGGGAGGTGGGGTTCAGAGCTGAGCTAGAGGGAGATACCAAATCTTGGGCAGAACAGCTCATCTGGAACCAGCACTTACAGCAGAAGGTAGTAGCAACTATGGACTGCTTCAGCTCTTGAGCAAGCAATGAACAATGTTGGGTGGGTGACTAGGAATTGCTGCATTTGTGTACTATAACTTACTGCTCATCACCTCACACCTTTGTAGTGACTTGAGTTTCCCAAGTTCGGAGACAAATGTGACAAATTCAGCCCAAATGTTCCTTGACGCAAGGCAACTTCCTCTCCTTTGCCCCTCTCCTCCCCTGTTCAATGCCTCTGTACCCTTTAGGTCTCAGCTTTCAGCTAAACATCTGGAGTTAAGAGAAGTACTCTCCTCTATCCCCCCTCCCCCGCAGACTCAAGCACTTGGCTCATCACACTGCTTTGTAATTGCCTTTATGGTCTTCCATACTGGGTGGTGACTTTTTGGTGGCTGGGACTATGTCTTGTCCCTCGTTGTATTTGTAGGGCCCTGAAAAGTATACCTGAATATTTCTAGCCTTGATTGCATCCCATTTATGTGCATGTTATCATTTAATTATTTATAGACATCTCTTGATTATTTACTAAATGAAAGGAAATAGCAGTCTAGAAAATCCAGAAGAGCAGATAATCTGAAGTTGATTTCCTTAAGTTTCTGCAGTGCTCCATGGGGCAATTTGATGGAAAGGGGCAGATTATCTTCTTGATCATTGCCATATTTATTAAATAAAAATGAGGATTTGGGTGGTGTTTGAATATTGATCATTATAAAATGCCTCTCACTGCCTCTTTCTTCAGCATCATTTTATTTTTATTGGTTCTTCTTAGTGAAGACAGGAAAATTTATTTATGGAAATGGATATATTTCATTGACCAATGGTTACCATGATGGAGTATATCAGAAATTGAACATAAGGATGAACAGGGTTTTTGAGATATTAGCTATTACATTCTTCATGCTCAGACCTGCTGCCAGCCAGTATCAGGAGCCTGGGAATATGACAGATGGAATGAGCCAGGCCAGAGTGGGATTTGAAAGTTTCCCAGATAAGCGACATATGATAACTGAGCTTTCTGCAGTTCAGACTTATGACTGGCAGGCATATCAGAGTGGATATGGGGGGAAGGGATAGTAGGACAATAGCATTTTTTTGAAGCCAGTGTATGTTACTGCCTCCTTTAGCCTAGATTCCATGTGGCACTGCATGTTGGGAAGAGAACTGTTGTCATTACTGTCTGGCAATGACAGTAATGACAACAGTGTTTTATTTAACCCCACCTCTGTGCTAGAATAATAGACTGTTCTTTGCACACACTGTTGTTCACTCTCCAAAATTCTGCATGGTAGATATTATTGCCACTTTATAGATGAGGAAACTGAGTCCTCTAAGTTATGTCACTTTCCCAGAGTCAGGCAGCTGGTTAAGTGGTGGAACTGGGATTTGAACAGAGTCTCCCTAGCTGCTTTTCCATGCTTTCTTTACTAAATTTGCTGCCTGAAGAGCCAGTCATGGCTATCCTGAATTCACATGTAGCTGTGTGACTTTTAGCAAGTCATCAATTACTAAGCCTCAGCTACCTTTTCTGTATAATGGGGATGGTACTGACTGCCTGCTTTAGAGGGATGCTAAGATTTAAGGAACTAAGGTGAATGGCAATGTTTCGGAAAGTATTATAAGTTCAAGATTAGATGAGATCATTATCATTGCTTGTTTTCCATTCTGAATGCTGGAATTTCTGGCTCATGGGCTAGAAACATTGATCTGACACTGAGCATTCTTCAAAGGAGCCGAGCAACTTACGCCTTGCCTTTGGTGACCTGCATGCAAAGCCTCCTCTGTAACTGACAGAATGGTGAGGAAGCAAGTCCAGGATGGCCTCAAGCATGGCTGATCAAGGAGTGAAGAGTGGCTCTGTCGTGATGTGGACTGAGGGCACTTATTTTCCATGGCTTTTAGCTTTGTGTTTTTACTCTCTTCTATTTCACAAAATTTCTGAGTTCTTTTTATGTTCAGTTCAATGGGTGGGTGAGTAGACAAACTTTTCTCATCTCTTTCTTGGTCTGACTCAACAATTTGCACAGGATGGGGATAGAAGGGAGCAGATAATAGGAGAAGACAGAAGGAAGGTCATTTAGATGAACCAAGATGTAGGATGGAGAAATAAGGTTTCTTTTCTGTTAAGTGTGATTTGGAGCAATAATAACAACAAAGACAATTTAATATTAATAAGAATATCTTTATATTTACTAAGTTCTTACTATGATGCATGTACTTTCTATGTGATTTAGATATATTGCCTTATTCAATTTTTAAAATAACCTTATAAGCTGAGTACTATTTTGATGATTATTTTTATAGATGAATGAACTGAGACATGAAGAGGTGAAGGAACTTAACCAAAGTCTTCTCTTGATAAGTGAGGAGTTAAGATTGGAATCCATTTGACTCCAGAGCCTTACTCTTAATAAATATTCTCTGGCACCTCTTTGCAGTAGGTAAATTAGAGAATAGAAGAATTAACTCATTTCAGGATAGGAGATACATGTTTTTCAATTTCTTATTATTCGGGCCAACAGAAGGGAGCCAGTGATTCTCCAAGTAATTTATGTTAGCTCTGATGTGCATTATGAGGTTCTTTTGATGAGTTTCTATTCAGGAGCACAACAGGTAGGAACGCCCAATTACTAAGCAGACACATTTATTCTCAATAGTTGTGTTTATTCAAACATGATTTTAAAGAGTCTCTCTCTTTTCTACTTGGCAATCTTTCACAAGTCGTGACCTCCCATCAGCCTTCGTCCTCTTGTCTCTTTCAGGACCATGGACAGGGGCCTCAGTGTTGCATGAGTGAACATTTTAGTTGGGCTATGCTTGTGTTCTTGGCTCAGTTTATCTTCCATAGGACATTTTACTAAGCCTTGTAGAAAGTCACATTAGCACTGTCTGAGTACACACATGCTGACATCAGAGTTTATAATGCTTCAAACATTTTCCAAAGATAATCTGTGGAGTCAGTAACTGACCCTTTTCTGCTTTCTCTGGACTTATTGAGACTTGACAGGCTTTATCCAATGCCTTATAGTATGGTTTGCCTGCCTGAGATATTGGTTCTTCAATATGGTTGTTGCCAAAACCAAAAAAGGAATAAGCATTTATCCTTTGTTCAGCATTATTAAATGATGATGATAAAAATACATATTTATTGTGTGCTTATTATGAGCCAGGCACTGCTCTGAGTGCTTTCATGTGTTATTTTATTTAATATCCACAATCACAACAATCCTAGGGGATGTGGATAACAATTGCAGTTTTGTAGGTGAAGAAAGTGAGACAGAGGGACGAAGTACATTGTTCAAGGTAACACAGTTAGGTTGTAAGCAGTGGAGCAGAGTTTATCCTCTGAACCTCAGGATAATCATATTTCTATTCCTGTGAGGTCTTCAGAGTGGAAGTGGGGATAACCTTTCTCAAGCAGAGATGTAACAGATGTGATTGGTGTCTGCTAGCATTTTATGCTCAGTCCCTTGCTCCAGTTATCATCCAATCTTGTCTGGACAAGAGGGTAGTGATATTCTAGAGGCCAGGATGGAAGGTGAAGTTGCCTTAGGAGTCATAAAGAGTGCACCTAGAAACAGAAATGGGTGTGCCAGGCAGAAAGGTTAATCAGAACCTCCGGTGCAGATCATTTTGTTGCAACGTCTGTGCAGAGGAAATGTCAACCATGATGCTGCATAAAGTAAATTTTAAAACAGAAAATATATTAATGTTGCAGTGAGAATTGAGGTTCTATTGGTTGGCTGACATAGATCCCAGTTTCTGCCATTTGCATTCCCAGGCATACTGAGTAGGGATAACCTATATGGAGGCCCACTTTTGTGTCAACTAATCTCATTAATAACCACAGAGTTGCAATATCAACACTGGATGAAATCTCAGATCCTTCAAGAAAACACATTTATTTATAGCATGAGAATCTGTGTCCAAGAGTGGGAAAGCAGGACCAAAAGCCAATGTTTGACCCCTAATTTAATGCTCTGTCCATGACTTTATGCTGTCAAACCTGCAAGCATTATTAATATCAATAACAAAATATTATCAATATTATTAATATTATCAATAAAGCTTGTATTAGGACTAAAACATTGTGCTATATGCTTTGAAATTTGACAAAAAAAGTAAGCAGTGGTCCTTACCCTCAAAGAAAGAATTGGTAATTTGGGGTTCAAGATATATAATAAAAGGATATCACCCTCATCATCACTGTTATCATCACCATCATTATCATTATTATCAGAGATAATTATTTTGAGCACTTGCTATGTACCAGGCTATGTGCTTAATTTATATTGTGTCTTAATTTGAAACTTATGGCAAACCTGTTATTAACCATGCTTACAGATTAGGTTCAGAGGCATTAAGTAACTATTACAAAGCCTTCCATTATTAAGCTCCACATGGGGGATGCAGTTAATCAGGTACAGTAGAAGCTTAAAAAAAAACCAGAACAGTGTAGAGTCTTCATGGATAAGGTGAGACTTGCAGGGAACCTTAAACTAAGCTGTGAAAGTAAAAACAAAAAGGATAGGGAGGACACTCTAGAGAGTAGGGAGTACCTGATAGTTTTGGGAGTAAAGAAGGCAGAAGATTGGACTAGGGAACAGTGTGGAGAGTGGTCTGAGGAGTGAATAAATTACCTTCCAACCACTACTGAGCATGTTCTCTGTTCCAGTGCCTATGCATGGTGGCACTGGGCATGCAGATGTAAAAGAACACAGACCCTACACTAAGGAATGGAGGAGAAGACCCAAAAATAGAGAACCATCATCCTGGATGATAAGGACTGAGCAATGGGCAAAGTCAAGGGACCACACGATTTCAGAGGAGGAATAGGGTCAACCTCAATCCTCCATGATTGGCTAAGGGTTTGGGCTTTATATTGAAAGTCAGAAGGAGTGACCTGGGTGGGTCATCCATTTGGGGAGACACCGCTGATACTGTGTAGGATTGCCTGGAGACAAGGGGACCTATTTGCACTGTGCAGGTGAGCACAAAGTCCCAGCTAGTAACTGGCCTTGAAGGTTGGTAGTCCACTCTTTTTGCCTGCCTGTTCCTTGTCTGTGAACAGAGAGTGAGGACTTCTCTTTGTGCCAGCTCCTGGCTTGGTCAGCTGCCTGAGCTGCAGCCAGAACCCCAGAGCTCCCACAGCCAGAGCTGGGGGCCCTCTGGGGCTATCACTCACAGAAAGGCTGTTTCCCCTTTGAGGCTGGATTGGATGTGTTTGTGCTTACTGTGCCAGCTGCTTCTCCTCTCCTCAATTCTCAGGGCTGAGACTGGGCTGCTGCCCAAGGGCAGGCTTCTGAGAGTCCAGCCTCACCATAAGGAGAAGAAGGGGAGGGACACAGCTGGTGCCAAGAGAAATATTAACTTGACATTTAGCAAAAGGGTGAATTCATTTATTGCACTGCAAAAATGAGGTGTTTGCATTCTGAGTTGCCTTCTATTTTCCTATTGTCTTTCCTCATCAGTGGTCTGGCCAGGCTGCATTCTTGGCAGTTTAAGTCAGCGTCGTAATGAAGAGAAGGCTTCTCGTCAGTTTAAACTCAATCCCTCTGTCTCTAACTTTTTCTGTCTCTCTCAACACACACACACACACACACACACACACACACACACACACACACACACACACACAGAGCTATTCTCATTGTTCAGAATCTGTTTCTCCCTGATTTCTTTCTTGATAACCCTGAAGTTGCAGTTCCAGCCCAGACAACTTGGACACTTTGAGATGCTTTCACTTTGACCTGGCTTTTCAGCTACTAACAAATGCCATTTCCAGGCAGAATAGAGCATGGATTGAATTCCTGCTGTGTACATTCTGGAATGCTGAGAACATGACAGAAATCAGCTACATAAACACACAAGGACTTCATAGTGACAGGGCTTTTGCCCTTTTATCATCTCCCAGTGGCTTGGGGAGACGGGAAGGGTGGGTGTTGTTCTAGGTGAGAAAGCTAAGACCTAGGGCTCTTGGACACTTATAATGTGCCAGGCTTGAGTAATGAGTTATTTAATTGCATTACATTATTTAATTCTCACCAGGGCTCAGTGGGGTAGATCTAGTTGTCCCATTTTATACATGAGGAAAGTGGAAGAATTCGGGAAGTGGCAGAGCTGGACAGGATGCCATATGTACATGATCTTGAAGCTGCTGGAGAGTGGGCAATGTCCAGTGGGTGCCATATGCTGTGGTTTTCCTCTACCTCAGTAGCCTGCTGTGGTCTATGATGGAGTGTGGGTGTTCTGAAGAAGGAAGAAACACTTTTTTTGCTTCACTTTCTACCCTGCCCCCAGAATCTCCAGAAAAGACACTATTTTTGACCCTCTTGTCTTGCCGAGACTGGATCTGGTCACTTAACCTCTGAGTATCTACCTCAGGACCACTCAGAAGCTCATAGAATATTTTCTCTAGAAATTGCCTCTAGGCCTCACCCATTATAACCCAGGTCAGTGGACAGCTCTTCTGCTTTGAGCCCAGTCTCAGCTTTGGAACACACCTATCCTATCCCTCAATTCCCCAGCCCCAGGCCCCTCACTCTGCAGCAGGAGGGAGTCCCATAGGTCTGACATAATAGTTGACCTCTAAAGTTTACAGTGATATGTATGGCAGGGGAGAAATTTGGAAAACATGTATACACACACACACACACACACTATATATTATACAACTTTTTTCAATCACTAAATAGCACTCTCAGCTATCAACACACTCATATCACACCTCTTACACCTCAGTAGGTAATGGTAAATCTCTTGCTACAAAATTATGTTCTTGTAAAATGATGGGCCTGATCGCAGTGTAGGTGGAGCAAACCCACAGATGTGGAGTAAAGTCCTGTTCTTCTAGACCCATCCACATGCCTGTGTCCCCAGTGGGTTCTCAAACTATCATGGAATGGAAAGGCCAGTGCTTACCATTGGCAAAGACTTTGTTCATTAGTATTTGTTCCCACTTCAAACCCATCCTTCCAAGCCTATAAACATCCTTCTAGAGAGTTCCACTTGTCACTAAAGGGAAAAACCCAACTCCTGTGAGCCTTGGTTTTTAAATGAGGGGACCAGTCACTTTTCTGACGTGGCAGTCTGTTCTCAATATGAAGACCAGTCTCAACCACTCCATCAGATGTTGGTGGGAACCCAGTGGTCTGCTAATCTTGGTTTGGTCCACATCAATTACTTGGTCTTGGTTTCATTTTAAGGCTGAATAAGTCAATTTAGTGCTAGTGGGGACCTTGTATTTTTATCCAGTGCAATGGCTGCGAAATATGGTTGTGTGTCAGGATTACCGGGGGTAGAATATTTAGAGTCTGTATATGTTTTTAACAGTAAGTCCTCCTTCCAGTGTTTGTGAACAATGATCTCATTTATCTACCAGCTCCCAAGCCAAAGCAAATTTTCCATGAAATCTTCCTGGTGTGGGTGCTCTTGGCCAATCTTTATTCCCTCCCCAACCCTGACAACTTTCATTCTGTTTTTGAAGCAGGGCTCTCATCAAAAATTCAAGATGACCCTCCTCTGGTTTATTTTTTTTTCCTAAAGCACAGGGAGTTGTTATATCTGGCAGTCCTGGGATACTCAGAAGTCAAAGAGAAGAAACCTTTAGGTTCTAATAAACACATCTGTGCCAAAAAGGGCACAGACTTTAAGGGCTGGAATTTAAGAGTTGTTAAGTAGATAACAATATCATAAAGTGTCCCAGCACTGCAAAATGAGAACTTGTGTGGATGGAGATTTAACAAATGAATAAATAACCATGGACTCTCCCACTCCTGAGACGACCCTTGTAGTTTGGTGCACTATGAGCACAAATGACATGTATCTCTTCTAGCCTGAGTTAGTGAAAAGCTCCTGCCTGTTTCTCCATGTTCTTTTTTGACCTGTTATGATGATTTCAGAGGCTGTGTGTTGAGATGGTAGAACCATAGATAAAACCAGGCTGGATCCTTGAGTCATCTCTTTAAAAGAAACTACCTTGGAGAGCCACCAGACCCAGAGTGACTTTTCATGAGTAGGTAATAAATGATGAAATGTTAGGTCTTTGAAATTCTTGGGTTTCTTTGTTACTGCAGCATAACATTGCATATCCTGATCAGTGTGGTTGCTATGGTTCTGTAGCAGACTTCTTTGAGGATGAAACTTCTAGTTATTAGCATTTGTAGGTTGCGTCTCTTCCTAAAGACTGAATGAAACTAAAACTTTCTAATAATTATTTTAAACTTCACTAGTGATTTACTGGACCAGAAAGAACATGGTTCTTTTGAGGCATGGAAGGAAAAAAATCAAAACAAATTTAGGATGGTTGTCTTCCTCTCAGAAAGGAATTAAAAATAGAGGCATATTGACAGGAGCTAAGACAATAACACTGCCTGATCTGGTGTGGATGTGTTCTTCGAAAGTATCAATGAAACACACATGTCACTTAAAAATGTTAATTTAAATGCACACAGCTTATAAATTTCTTCTTATTTTGTCTGCTGGATAAGTTTGGACAAAGCTAGCTGAGGATTAATTGATTAATAACAAGCTACAGCCTGTATGTGTTCTCACAGACAATATACTCAGGACATGGTCTACTTAGAGCTGCTTTTCTGTCTGTGGGCAAAGTGGTTTCATCTTTAGGGGAAATTTACCACTCATCAGAGTCATCTAATCTAATCCTTTCTCCTCTGTCCATGGCAAAAGTTACTTATTTGAAAATTGGTACTAATGTTGTGTTTTTGGAGTTGTAAGAGGCTTATTTGGGATATATGATACATAGAATGACATACAGGGTGAGGTACTTAAGAAAAGGTTTTTTGTCCATAATCACATCAAAAGGGTCTTCTGTCTATTATGATCCATCATATACTGAAAAATTCCACTATGAGTAATACATGTCTTGCATTAAAATATATCACCCCCAGAAGTGGTTTGATTAAACATGAACACCTTCCCAGGGAGGGAAAAATGGTAAGTCATTAACACTGTAAATTTCAAAATTTTTAAAGAAAATCCCTGGAATGGGTATAAGTCAGATATGAAATAGGGAGATGAGCCATTTAGGACAGAGTATAGCAGAGGCAACGCGAGCAAGATGCTATAGTGGAGGACCCAGGTGGCCCTAGAACTCTGACCCTACATATGGACAATGAAGTGAGTTTGGGTGATGAAAGGTCCAGATTTGTTCAGGGTAGTCTGTGAGAGCCTGCCTTGTTTTGTCATAAAGGTCCGATGGGGTTGATTGTTTTCACATTAAACACAGGCTACCTGAACATTTTAGAGCTGTGTGCAGGTTTTTCCTGTAACTCCTAGCCTGAAGTCATATCATATGTATAGAACAAGTGACCTGTCTGCTATTTTCAGTGTGGTAGGATTGCCAGGTAAGAAATAGAGAGAAATGAGTTAGGGTCCAAATCAGAAAGTACTTACCAGTGTACATTCTTCCCTGAGGAGTTGGCTGATAGTAGGACATGAGTGGGTAGACTTGGCAAGGCTCTGACACTTGTATGGAGTGAAAGCTTTGGTCCAGTGATACACAGGGCTAAAAGCTACTGGAGCTCCTTCTTTCTTTCTCAAGTTCTCCTGGGGCCCCAAACTCAGCTTCAGAGTTCAGAGCCACATTCAAAATTTGATTCTTAGGGAATTGTTCCATTTCTTTCTTGCAGAAAAGCCTTCATGGAGATTGGGGGTATATCACCTCCCTCTTGAAGATACCTTATGTCCTACTAGTTCTTGTGTCACTGCTATGTTAACACACCAGCCTTTCTCCTGGCACTTACCAGAGCATATTTCTTTTGTGCCAATTGGAATTTCCTTCCCCAGATTTCCTCTTAGAATCTCCACCATTTTGTTTAGAAAAATAATATGTGGATGAATGTCTTGAGGGTAAGAGGTGAGACTTCAAGGAGAATGTTCAGCTGTCAAAAGGTGCCATAAACTGCCTTTTGCAGAGTATAGAGTCTATTACCTAAAATATTTTTTTTTTGTTTATTTGGTGAACTCCAGGGTTTAGTTGAGCATGACATTTTGCCTATAGATCAGGCCAGAGCTGAATTGTTCTGCATCAGAATGTCTGTATCACTCAGGTTAGACCTTGTTCTGCTATAGTAACAAAGAACCCCAACAGTGGTATAAGGTAAGAAAGGTTTATATCATGCTCTGTACTTGTATAATATCAGTCATGGAGGGCAGGGGGAGAAAAGAGAGAGCCTCTTCATTAGGATCACTTAGTGAACCAAAGTGATAGAAGCTTTCTCTTGGCATTTGCTTTCAGTATCATCTGGGCCTGAGACAATGGTGCACCACTCTGGCTGAAAACTTCTGTCCAAAAATGGCACACATGACTCTGCTCATGATTCATTGGCTGGAGCAAACCATTAGCCACAGTTAACTCCAAAGGACTGAAAATTATCCTACTGATTGCCCACAAAGAGGAAAGAATTGGAATATTTGTGACTATTCCTAATGATGTGCATGGGGTAAAGCCTACTCTGATGGGAGGGTGAGGGTCAAGGGGCTTTTGGGAAGCAAGTTTGGGCCTTAGGCTTCTCAGGGCCATGTTTCCACCTGGAGAGGCAGTGTGAGGAAGTGTCAGATAAAGAATCTTTGTTTGTACCATGACCTAGAAGAAACAAGTGAGCTCAAAATCTCCTGTTAGACCAATTTACTATGAGGTACATAGTTTAAATTCCTTCTCTACATTACTTGTGAAATCTTCTCAGTCTGTGTTATTCCTGTTGCCTGTGTCTGGGAGTGTGGGGTGGAGGTGGGAGGCAGGAGGCAGGGTCTCAAACAAGTGCCACATTCAGGCTGAAAGGGAAAAAACTGAGGTTGTACATATGGGCCAGGCATTGGATAAGCCAGAGATGGCTGACATCAGAGTTAATGTACCTGTTATTCTTCCTTCTAGCTCTAAAATTCCTCAAGGTCAAAGACTATTTCTTATTTATATGTATGTCCTGCACAGAGCTCAGAACTACTCTGGATGAAGTAGGTTCTCAATTGCTTGAGGCATGATGTAGATGAATGAATAAATGAGTGAGTACATTTCTGCCCCTTTCCCTTGTGCTGTGGGCTGGCAGCCTGGGAAGGACATGGGGTGGACCAGAGTTCTTACTCAAAATAGTAACTCTCCTCAGTCCAGCCTTGACTTCTAGACCTGTTAAGAAAATGAAGGTGCCAGCTGCTTCAAAGCAGGGTATAGAAAACTTCCTCAACCGTTCTTGACTATGCTGGTGAACACTGGGCTCTGGAGAGCGGCTCCACCAATATGCTGAGAGGCAGAAGGCAGTGTAGGAGCTCCAGACCAGGACATGGTCCAGAGATGGCAGGCAAGGCAGAGAAACACCTGTGAGGAGTGGGTGTTGTGGGTAATGGATAGGATGCTGGCCTTGAAATGCCTTCTTTCACTTGCCTACACATCTATCCATTCACTCACTCCTTTACTCATTTATTTATTACTTCATTCATTTTCTCTAACATCCACAATGGTAAAATAGGATAGTATATACAGGGCTTCTGGTACAATACCTGGCACATAGTGAATGCCAAGGAAATGTGTTTCCGCCTTTATTCATCTGCAAGAAAGTTCAAGTGCTTGTTCCCAAAAGAAACATTTAGTTTCCTCCATTTATTCCTGTCCTTCTCCTTCTTCTCTCTGCCTTCTTTTTGACTTTCTCCCTGGCTGTGTGCAGTATCTGGTTCCCTTCTGTACCTCCCAGTGCCAAGCGAAGTGCCAGGGAGATAGATGGTATGAAATATTGTTTAACGAACAAATTAATATCCTTTCATCAATATTGCTGGACTTCATGGAGTTTTATTCAGAAACTGACTTCTGATTTTCAGGTCTCCAAAGCCTTACATGGGAGTGTAAAGAGGCCAACAACCTAGAAATCCCTGTATTTCCCTGCTCTCCAATCTACTGCATGTTATCCCAGGACTGATTTTCATATGTTGTTTTTTTCTTCTGAGCCTCCTCCAGGACAGAGGGGAGGCACGTCTGTCCCCTTTGAGTCATTGTAGACAATGGGTGGGAGGTGGGGCAGAGCTGCTGGGATAAGAGGGGCATTCCATCAACTATTGCCTTCATTATCCATGTGTGGTTCTGGTCTTCTTCTGAGCTTGGTAGTAGTAATAGTAATCGTCATCATTATCATCATGATGTCATCATCAACATTGTTGTCATCATCATCATCATCATGACAGCAAAGAACACATAGAGCGGGATGTTCCCTATTTATCAGGCACTGTTTCAAGTACTTTACCTGCACCAGAGAAGTGTTCCCAGTGCCCCTCCCCACGATATCCCTATGGCCGATCCCAGAGGCCACTTGAAGGTGGACCCTAAGGATGGTCACCTGAAGATGGACCTCATCTGCACAGATAACTCCCTCTAACTCCTTCCTGAAGGTGTTCTTGCAGGGGGGCAGGCCTAAAGTGCCAGGCAGTTAACCCCCCGGCAATTATAGGTTGGCAGAATAGATAACCCGACTTCCTCCTTCTCAGTTGGACACCCCTGTTGGAGAGCACCTGAGGAGACTGAGCCCCAGTTGCCCACAGCAGGAATAACCCACTCATCAATGTGTTTTGTTGATTTCCTCCTTTCTTGTCTTACTTCTCTTCCCATAAGGGGCTTTCCCTGGATCATCTTCCAAATAAATTACTTGTACCAGATCTTGGCCTTTGGGACTGCTTTTAACAGGAACTTAGCTGAAGATGCGTATTATTATCCCCATTTTATATATGCAGTGAAGGAAGTAACTTGCCAAGGTGGCATAGCTGGTAAGTGGTACAGTCAGGACAGAATCTGGCCTGGGTCCAGATTCTAATGACTACCTAATACCTAATACCTAATGACTGTGCAATCCCTCCTCTTCCTCTGTCTGTGATTTCTAAGTCAGATGCTGCAGGGTATTTGTTCTAAGTCTTAGGGTCCTGGATGTAGACCCAAATTATCCCCTTGCCTCTAGCACAGTGTTTTTGGGAACAGTCCGGGTAGTAATGCTCTGCCTGGTCCAGGCAGAAACTTCACTCTCTACATTTTTTGTTAAGAAGCTGCCAGCTCCCTTCCCCACTTAGTGTTTGTTGGCAAGACACAGTAAAAACATTCTTGAATTAAAGGTACAGTGAAATGACACTTGAATTCTCTGGGGAACCATTCAGCAATGATGGATAAACATGTTAATTACTCAGAATTTAACCTCCAGCTGCTGCTTTTTAGAACTTTCTTTTCTCAGCTTGAGGCCTGGTGTGGTGGACTCTCAGGGATTGCTCTGATCCTGGAGAGCCTCCCATCCCCGCATACAGCCAACACCTAGGAAGCAGGAAGTGGAGAGATCCAGAGCATGTGCTCTGGTGCTAGATGGCTTGGGTTTGAATCCCAGCTCTGCCACTCATAACTCATGGGCTCTTGAGCAAGTATGTCCTGCCTTGCTGTGCCTCACTTTTTCTTTCTGTAAAATGGGATGCTGTGAAGATTAAATATGTTAACCTCTGTAAAGGACTTGAGGATTTAGACATGTCTGTGCTGTGTAAGGAAGGGTTTGCTGTTAATATTAGTATAAGCCTCATGCTAATGGCCACCTTGGCACCCAGCTTTCCCCTCTGCAGGATTTACTGGGTTCTTTTCTCTTTATTGTCCTCACTGCCTTGCTCCAAGCTCTCTTAAGGAACTTTGCAATTCATTTTTTCCTGAGCCTCATTTTAGCACTCTCAAAGAAGAATAGAGTGAGACACATTTGTAAAGTCTACTAGGACATGAGTAAGGATTGCTCATCAGTTCATTTGTGTATCAAACATTTAAAGAGTGCCTACTGGGTGCCAGACCCTACACGGAAAGCTGGGGCTGCAGACTCCAGTAGGACATGGCCTGTAACTGCACACTGCTTTCTTAAGCGGAAGGCAGAACCACAGGTGAACCATGTGTTGCAGCATAGAGCTGTCGGTGGTGTGAGAGAAGGAGAGGGTTTCCCCTACAACAGGGGTCCCCAAGTCCCTGGCCACTGACTGGTACCAGTCCATGGCCTATTAGGAGCTGGACTGCACAGCAAAAGATGAGCACCTGTATTTGCAGCTACTCCCCAGTGCTAGCATCACTGCCTCAACTCCTCCCCAGATCACCAGGTATTAGATGCTCATAGGAGCACCTGTTCCAGGTGCCCAAAAGATTGCCCTATAACACCCCCATAATGAGGGCAGCACATAGCAGCATGGGCTTTAGAATCTGACAGACATGGATTTTAATACGAGCTAAGCGTCTTTGCTGTGTGACATCGAGGAATACATTTAACTTTTCTAAGCCTTAAGTTCCAACCTGAAAATGGGGATAGTAATAGTGCTTAACTGATAGGATTGTTGTGAAAATGCAGGCAAAATCCTAAGCTCCGTCACCCAGAAAGCACTCAGTAAGTGTCAGTGATGTGATGATGATGATATGACTGATGGATAAGCTCTCCAAGATAGAGTGTCCTCCCCTAAAAATAGTACCTCCCTCCCCGAGCTTGTGATAATTAAATGAGGTGATTGGTACAAAACACTTAGCACTTTCTGGGTACAAAACAATGATAGGTGGCATTTACTCGGGGCTCTTTTTGTCAATGCCTCTCCTCCTTTAGCTCCTGACTTACCTGGGGGCCTGAGGGAGCACCCCCAGAGCCCATTTGGGATCAAGATTCCCCAAGGAGAGCCATGCAGAGAGATTTCAGCCTTCAAGTTGCCTTCCAACGAATCATAAACTGGGCTCCTGAGACTGGAAATGGCTCGCTGCTGATGGGATCATTCAGAGTGCCAGCCAGATCTGATCTTGCAGTTGGAGGTTTATTAATATCACCTCAAATTTATCTTCCTTGATGGGAAAATTTTGCCAGTATCTGATAAAAGCAACATGCACAGCAGCTTTGTGCCAAGGAGAGATCTTTTCCTGTCATCAGCTGTTAACAGAAAGCTAGTGCAGTGGGTTGCAATGGGGCTAATAAAAATATAGGGAGGGGGGAATGAGTTTTGTTTTCTCAGTGTGGAATTTGGACTTCAGACCCCTTCTAAAGGCTTCCCTTTCCAAAACTGGGCTTTGAAAAATTTCAGCCCAGCCTTTCCCTCTGAGAGTGTGTGTTTCATCTTCCAATACTCATTTGACTACAATGCTCCCAGTGAAACCATATGTGTCCCCTCCAAACACTTCCATGAATCCTGCTTATCTTTCGGTCTAGAGTGCAACCACAGAAGAATATCAATGAGTGGAGCTAGCTGCAAATGAGACAAAGAAATTATGGCAGTGTGCATTAGAGTTTCAGCAAGAAGTATCCGAGGTTGAACTGCTGAGGAAATGGGCCTCTTAGCCTGCATTACTTGAGTCAGGTGGGTACAGCTAAAGGTGAGGACCCTCCAGGACAGAGAAATCAGGCCATGATTCCGAGGCAGTCTTGACTTATTTGCTGCAGACCTGGCAGTGGGAAGCTTTAGGAGTGTTTGGGGAAGCTGAACTGATATATGATGCTGAGGGGTAGGGGAAGGAGCAAAGAGCTTCGGAAGCTTCTAGCTTACAGGCACCCACAGTCCATTATAAAATGTCCAGTGCCCTTCTTCCACTAATGAGGATATGAAGCCCAGAGAGGGGAAGCCATTCACTCAGGATCACACAGCAGTGGTGTTAAGGCTACAACTTAAATGGATATTTGGCTTTCCTGTCCAGCAGTCTTTCCACCAGACCATATATTCCTGCTGTTCTTCCTTATGTGGTTAACTTTAATTGAGCTTGTCAAGCACCTGCTAAGCAATGGCTATTCCCTGTTGACTTTCACAACCATCTTAGGAGAAAGATACTCTTGGTGTCTTTGTTTGACAATTGGCGTCATGGGGATGGGAGAGTTTAAATTACTTGCCTAAAGTTACAGACCAGTAAGTGGTGAATTCAGTACTCCAACCTAGACAACTGGCTCCAGAACCTTGCTTGAAATCAGCAGTCTAAACTAGTGCTTCTCAAAGTGGGGTGCCTGGAGGAACAGCATCAACCTGGGAACTTGTTAGACATGCAAATTCCTGAATCAGAAACTCTGGAGAGATGAGGTCAGCCATCTGTGTTTGAATAAGTGTGAGCTGGTATAAATTGTTTAAGCCATAAATCTTCCAGTTGTGAGTCTTTCTACCTCTCATCAGCCTAGCTTCCCATGGCCTCTTTTATGTGATTCTCTATTGGCAAAGGTTCTCTGCCACCAAGAGGGGTTAAGTGTGCCTCTGAGCTTGAACACATCATCAAAACTGGCATTGCTGAAACTTCTCTTGGCCAGAGGGATTTTGAGAGTCCTTTCTGCTTTCATGCAAACTTGGACAATTTGGTCCAGTCAAGTGGAAAATTAACAAACCAGAAAAGAAGGAGATATGATTTGAGACCAAATGTTCATTGCAACCAGGGTGCTGTCAGGTTTGTAAGCATTGTTCTTGTGAAGCCTTTAAGAATCCCATACTGGAGATATTTTCTTCTAGATTCAATAGACATTTTTCTTTCACTGACCAAATACCAGGCACTTTGCCAAGGACTGGGAATAAAAAGATGAAGGGATGAGGTTCCTACCCACAGGGAGCCCACAGTCTAGTGTGATTATCTAGTGATGGGATTCTTCACTGAGGAAAATACAGTAGCTTTTAGTTGATGCAGTTGATGATGTCTAGTTAATAGTGTCATAAAAATAAATCCCCTGATGACCACAGTGGCAGTCGGTGTGACTGCATACTAATGAAGGCAGCACTTCTTTGATAGTGTGGGGTTATAAGACTTACAGCCCAGTGAAGGAGAGTATGATAAAGACTTCATTATTTAACGAACCATGTCATTGTGAACAGCTGTAGTGTAAACCAGCCAGGACAATTATGCAAGTTGGATTATGTCTTCAGTAAATTGATTCTACTTTATTTGATTAGGTTGGTTCTCCAAAGACATTCTTCCAAGCTGAGTTAGGGGGAAAAAATCACTATTCAAACTTTGCTTCTAACTTTTAATCTTTTAAATGCTTCTGCTTTGAAACCTTGAGAGGAAACACATTATGGCCACTATGGTATCAGCAAGAGAACCAAGAGTAATTATGTATTTGCAGTAATTTCTAGTGTGCTCTATTCCAGACTCACAGCCCTCTCTCAATAAACTTGCCCACAGGGACAATAAGAGACAAGCAGGAGACTGTGACCACTCCTTTGTGCCGAGCTCCAGCTCAACAAGCATTTACCTTTCTTTCCACACAGCCCAATGCAGACATGTATCCGAACATAATGAAAAGAAATGGAATTGATGGAAATTCTTCTCAGATCTCATCCTGCCATTTTCAGAGTATTAGATACCATCCAATCCAATGTCACTGTGGGCCATGATGCATTGGTAGCTTGTCAGATGTATTAATGGGTCATCACTAACATCATTAAAAAATGAAATAGTATAAAATATCATAGCGCATGTCCTTATGCATAGTAAGAATAAATATTGCTTTATGAAACCATATTTTGGTTTGTGTGTATCTGTGTGATGTGATGTATTCTGAACCACATAATTCCCATAGCCTGTAAGTAGAACAGGTTGCTTCCAGATGAAATTTATTTTCATAACAAGAGGAGCCCAGGAAGCCTGAAAAATCATTTGTCTAAGATGCAGACTATAAGATAGTGAAATAAGTGACTTTTAGACTTATTAAGACAGTGTACACCCAATACACATACACACAAAACAAGTCTGGCTTATCTATACTTACCCTTACTACATGAGATACATTATGACATACTCTGCTCTGCTCTATCCCACCCCACCATACCCCCACCCCATCCTACCCCACTCCACCTCTCTTCATTCCATTCCATTCCATTTCATTCCATGCCATGCCATGCCATGCCATGCCATTCCATTCCATTCCTATTTCATTTATAAAGTGATGGTCAGGACTCATTAGATGGATCAATTTCATGATCCAATAATGGGCTGCAATTAAAAAACACCAGATTAGGTTACATTTAAATTTCTTTTCAACGCACTAATTCTGTGACTCCAATGTAAATCACTGCTGTAGTATTAGGGTTTAAAATTCTACGTGTAGCAGGCTCCCAGATAGTTTTTGGCTGACTGAAGATCATCTATTATTAATCACTAGCTCATTCATTCCATTTATTACTACCATGTACCAGATACTATGCTAGATTGTGGTGATATAGTGTATATAAAGCACAGCCTCTTAACTCCAAGTTCATAGTTATTGGGACACTGATTAGATTAGGTTTCCGAGGGTTCTTAGGATCCTCGCAGCTGTTCATCCTGGGTTCCTCTTGGGAAGGAAGACCCTTGCACTTCATCTCTAGCACATTCTTTTCAGTGTTCCTGGGCTATTTGGCTCTAAAGTTTTGGTCCGATAACAGAGAGTTTAACATGCTGCATTTAATAAAAAATAAAAAACTCAAAATTAGCACATACTAGAAAACAAAGGCTAGCAATACTGTGGAGGCCCTGACCTGTGTTGGGCCCTTGCGGGGGTATCAGAAGCCTTAATTACTTGTTGTGTATTGATTAATTTCCTATATAGGACACTTATCCGATGGTCTGACTTGCAGGGATTAATAAAATGAGATTGCTTAGTTTTGGCAGCTAATCATATTTCGTATGTTTAGAACATCGTTTTGCTAGGGTTTAAGGAGGCTTCTGACTCAAGGCCTGGAAATGCCCTCTTTAGCCATTTCCTGAATGAGTCAGAGGTATACTGGGACCAGGGGTGTGGAGTGGGGCTAGGCATTCCTTAAGGCTCCTTTACAATGAGAATTGTGTCCCATTAGATGTTAATGTTTCCTGAGCTTCTGGGCTTCTGAGGGCAGTTGGGAGGGCAGTCACATGTCGGCTTAGAATCATGTGCTAATATTTGCATGATTCTTTATTTTAATGCCCAGAAAGATTATATACTCCTGGAAAGGAGCAGTTGGCTGACTTGGTATAATCAATCATTCCATGGCTCTGAATTGCTTCTTTTTTATGCATAAAATGAAAACAGGTATGACCCCGACCGGGCTCATGGGGAGGCTAAGTGACATCCTGGCTCTCAGTAAGAGCCATTACTCTCTCCCTCCAGTTCCCCTACACTCTCCAGAAAGCCAGCACTGGGCATATGGCTTGTACCTCCAAACCACAAGCTCCCTTTTTTCCTCTTAATCCAGCCCTGGAAATACTAGCATGTCAATAAACCTCCTGACATTCTTCATCCATGTTTATGTCCTTCCTCTCTATCCTCACTTCATACTGCACCCTTCATTCCACTTTAGACAAATCAGCCATAATCACAAATACTTCCCCAAACACAGCTCCCTGCTTCTGCTCAGGGTTTACCTTTGCCTCGGAGTGTCTCCCGTATTCCCCTAAGACACCTCACCCCAGCACTCCCCACACTGAGTGGAATAACCTCTTTCGATGTTCCCTCTTGAATTTCTTCACTTAAACAGTCATAATAGGGACTAGCACCTACAGGGCTGTACACACCAGAATTTGAGGGTTGAACCCAATGATATTAGCAAGGTAGAATGTAAATGGCTGGATGGGGTACCATGACATTCTGGCTTACCAGTTATACCATAGCTTCAGTAAACCCCAGGAGATCTAGACACTCCTAGGGATGTGTGTGAAGGGCCCACTGAGATGATCTTGAGAACAGACTGTTGCAAGGAAGACTTATAGAGTGGATAAGGCTTGGGTCTCTGAGTGAGGCACATAGTTCTAGTCTTCCAGAATTCAATGCTTATTGATGCCTTTCACCACTGAGAAATGCAGGATGAGGCAAGACCATTCCCAATGACTAGCCTGGTTAGACAAGCCACTGGATACTAGGGCACTGGAACTGGGAAGGTTTTACGGGACCAACTCTCTTCTTTTACAGACAAACAAGTCGAATCCAGAAGTAGGGCATGACTGGCCCAAGGTCAATGAGAGCTATAACCATCAACATGTAGGGAGGTGGTAGCCATCTGAGCTACAAGGGAAGGGGGCCTGTTGTTACTTCTCTTATCCCTTGTTGCCACTTTCTTCTCTTATGTCTTTGTCTTTCCCTGGAGCCAAGAGACAGAGAAGAAGGAGCATCTATTGCCATGGAAACCAGGCTTCTCTCCCCATAGACTGTAGCTCCTCTGGCAGGGGCTGCTGCTGGTTCTCTGCTGGGCCCTAATGAGAATGTTAGGACCAGTCACCCTATTTGCCAAGAGGGAAAGCTGGAGGAATAACAGATATCTTCTAACAAAAATTAGACAGGCTTAGCAAAGTGGCCATTCTTTTTACTTTTTACACCAGTTTCTCTTCCGCAGAGACATCTAACAGGATTTAAGAATCTTTTTAAAAAGAGATCAGCTTTGAGCGGACTCTGGTCTTCAGATGCCAGAACTAAACTTTATTTATTTATTTATTTATTTATTTATTTTTTTTTTTTAGGCAAGGCGACCCTTGGTTGACCTCACAGATTGCAAGGACCTTGTCATCTTACAATCCCTTATTTTTATTTTAAAAAAATTTTTATGCCTACAGCTCCTGGTCTTCCTAGGTTGTCTTCCATCCAAGTACTAACCAGGCCTGACCCTGCTTAGCTTCTGAGATCAGATAGTATTGGGCTTGTTCGGGTTAGCATGGTTGTAGACCCAGAACTAAACTTTTGAACTGACAGTAGCTTTGGCTGGAAAGGTTTTGTTCGTCAGACCTAGAAAGAAATCTAAAATAAAGAGTTGGAATTGGGGGGAAAGAGGAAAAATAAGTTTATTTTGCTTCCAGACATATTTAAGTCTCCTAAATCTTTTAGGAGTTAAATCGTGGCTTTAAAAATTAATATACTTTCATGTGAGACCAAAGAGTTCATGGGTTAAGAAGGGTCTTATTAGGTCATCTCATCTATCCTCTGTCTCCGGACCTATTTGAATCTCTCTTGTTTATAAAACTCTTTGCAAAAGTGATTTCATAAGCTTTCACAATAATTTGTTCTACTGTCTAACAAGTCTTGATCTTAAAGCCATCTTTTTTGTAGCAGGGCCAAATTCCTCCTGTTGCCTCTAGTCCTTGTCTGTTGATGGGCCAAAACTGCTCAGAGGGAGCTGGAATTTTATGAAATGAGCATGAACTTGGGCCTGTTGTCAGTGTTCAAGTCTCGCCATTTCTGCTTATAGACAAAATGACCTTGGACAAGTCACTTAAATATTCCAAGACTCAGTTTCTTTATCTAAAGTGATTAATGTGAAGTCTACAGGAAGTAATATATGTAAACATATCTAACATGGTACCTGACATTTAGTGATGCTCAATGAATGTGCCATGCTTTTCTGGGTTGGCCTGGGTGCCATGGTTTGGGTATGGATCAAGACCTCAGGGAATAACCCTTTGGTTGTTGGATCATGGGGTTGATTTGGGGGAATTGGGGACTGAAGCAGCAGGGGCAACTGAGGGGGCATTTCTGGGGCTTAGTCATTGGCTGTTTGCAAATCAGTGCAAAAGGTTTCAATATTTTAGAGGCCTGTTTGGCTGTACCAGTGCCTACTGTCTAAAGTAACAGCCCTGGCAGTTCCTTCAAAGATGCTAAACACATCCCTACCTCCACATCTTTGTTTGTGCCACCTTCACCCTCCTTGTCTTCAAATGTCTTTTTGAATCGTACCCATCGATGAAGACCCAGCATCATATATGATTATGAAAAAGCTCCAAACCCATAAACCTGATACCCTGTGTTCTTTATATAGGAGAAAAGAGAAAAGAAGGACATTTTTTTTTTGCCTGGCCAGTTGAGCTATTGGCTGAGTTGAGCCATCAAAGAACATACAGCCTGAAAATTATAGATATGGAAACTTAGAGGGATAGGGACTTGCCCTAGGATATGGAAGTCATTAATAACAGATCTAGAACCTCAGTATCCTGAACTGCTGCCTAGGCTTCTAGTCTAACACCCCATGACTGTGTCTGTTCCTTGAGCTGGAATTAAAACAGAATCAGCCCCCATCCTGCATAGCACCTCTCCTGCCCCTGCACATGCTGGCTGAGTCACTCAGAAGAGAGGTGGGTAGGGGGAAAATCCACATTTTCCTTTTTTTTTTTTTGAGAATGCACACACCAGTTGAGAAAATTGAAGCCAGACAACTAGTGTAGATGAGATCTCCCATCCAGGTTCCATCCCAGCCCTCACAGCAGGGCTAGAGTACTAGAGAAATGAAAAAACACTGATGTTTTACTTAACCTCCTATGGAGGTTGTGTGTGGGCGTGGTGTTGGTATCTAACTTTAAACTTTGTTTGTGCCACCTAACTTTTAACTTTTACTGTTAATTGGATACTTTACTTGGCTTAGCTTTTGTAAGACTTGCCTTTAAATGGAAATTCCTTAGACAGGCATGATCTGCTGGCAAGAAGCTGCTGCCAGCCTCTGAAGCACCTGGGTTACAGAAACATCTGGAAGGGGTTATTCAGGCCAAGAGACTATAAGATAAATATTTGTATGTGCATGTGTGTCCATAATCCCCTTTGCAAGCAGCAAATTTTGTCATTGCATCATGGAAAAATTCTTCCTTGGGAAAGTAGCAGGTGCAAAGATGCTGATGTTGAATTCACTGAGGAAACAGTTTTGGTTATAAAAATGGTATTTGTGCACTGGGTTGGCACGTGGTTTGCCCGAATGGGGAAAATACTATTGAGATGGATATGCTCCTTTGGGAGTAAGGGACATGGAATGGCTCCCAGAGCAATAGAGGAGAGTGTAGGATAGGGAAGCATGGCGCTTTGGAGCTCATGGGACCAGAGTTCAAATCCTGACTTTGCTGCCTTCTAGCTACGAGGCCTTAGGCAGCACTCCAACACTTGAGGCTGCTTTGTGGGTAGGGGCTCAGTATAAATTCTGGGTTCCTTCCCTTTGGGCTTTCAAGAATAAACACAGTGGGGCATCTCAGGGGAAAATGGCCCATAGTTTTGAGCCTTTTAGCCTTAGACATCAGCATGCACTCAGGTTTAAAAAAAGGGTATGTGTGGAGGTATAGAGACCCACACAAAAAATGACCCCTTGAGTTTCCATTTTGGCCACAACTCACTGTTAGGAAACTGCCAGCTGGTTTTCTTCATTTCCTGAGTTCTGACAAGGCAGCAGCTGGAATTGTCTTCTTTCCTTTTATCTGGAATAGCTGCTGAGATTTAATAGTGCACTTAGAGGAATTACCTGGAATCACAGCAGGCATTAAGAAATGAGAATGTATTTATGTAAGCCAAGCTAATGTTTGGGAGTAAGAAAGCAGAATCTTTCCTTCCATAGTGGGTGAGATACAAAAAGGACTGGCCTGTGATTGTGCTATAAATATGAGCAGTGATTTCATGGGTTGTATTCAGCATGGGATTTAGGATGGATAGTATGTGAAAATGAGTAACAGTATCTGATTGGGGAAACTCTTTTCAGGTCAAATGCTCATGGAAGCCACAATTTCTCAGCGCTGGGGAAGTGACAACCACCTTGGCTAATACATGAGGACAACTGTGCATAGCACAGTGTTCTGAACCCATCCCCCTACTCTTCCATGTTTAGCTAGCACCACCATAGTCCTGTTGCTATCTCCCTCTTTCCCAAGTTCAGATGTTCTTCTCTCAAGTCAACCAACTCCATTTTCTGATATTTAATTGGCACCCCACCATGGCATCACACTCTTAGGTGTATTGTGCTTATATTCTAGTGGTTTAAAGTCTTTTTGGAAAATGTGATTAATGAACATGCAATTATTAGGCATCAATAAAGACAGTACAAATTATGGTTCCAAATTGAATCTAAGCAGGATAGATATGTATAGGGATGATATAAATCTTCTTGGAACTTAGAAGAGGAAGAAACTTCTGAAGGCTGGCAGATATTGGCTTTGGATGAACCATATAAAACTTGAGTCCTGCATACCCTATTGGGAAACGCACCAGTTGCAGAGGGCCATGCCCCCTCTTGTGACCCCTCATTTGATGAGCTTTGAACCTGAGGCAATAGCAGAACTGGGGTTAAATTGAAGGAAGGAGGTTCTGCTTCATGTTTCTTTTTGTAAGCTGAGAGTTCCGTCTGGCTTGAGGACTGCTTGAGGTTGCCACACATGTGCCTAACTAGGTGGTCACTTAGTACCAACATTGGCTATTGAGTGGCTTCCTGCTGTGACCCTGGCTAATGAGATTGGATTCAATGTTGAGTCAGTTAATGGTCACCATTTAGGTCTTGTACATGTCCTTGGTGCCCTGCCTGGTGTTATGCTGAGTACCAGCAAAATTCACTCTGAGGCTGACAGCACTAATATGTCCATCCTCATAGCTGTGGTCTGTTTGCTTCTCACCTGTTTTAGGCCACTATCACCTCTTGTGTTGACAACTGAAATTATGGCCTAAAAATCTGCTCACATTTCCTCCTCTCTATCAAATTCATTCTTCCAAAGTGGACAGGAGGACTTTTATAAGATGGTTTTCTAGTCATGTTAATTCTCTTTTAGAAACCCTTCACTTGTCTCATTGTTCATAGAAGACAATCCATTCTCCTTATCATGGATTGTCTGCTGCTGAACTTTTATCATTCTCTATGTGCTACTCATAATGTAACTTAAAAATAACAACAAAAAAATTGATTTCTAGTCATGTAGACCCTCTGTTGGGAATGTCACCTTTCTCCATTCATGTCTCCCATATTTTTTCCTAGTTCCCTCCTATTCGTCTTTCATGGGCATCATCTCTTAGCAGACCAGGATAGCTGCTCTCATTCCACACCACACTGCTTGCTGTGCTTTTCCTTTGTAGCACCTATGAATTACCATATGTTACCCATGAATGTTTTGTTTTTTAATGTTTAATGTCTATCTTTCCTCTCTCTCCTCCGTCCAACCACTCACCAGCTCCCCAAGGGCAGGAATCATTCCCATCTTCTTGGCTGCTACTCAAGACATAGCACAGAGCCTACAACTCAGCAGCAACTGGGACATATTTGTAGAGGCAGTGGGTCTTTTAGGTTTCTAAAACTTTCTCACAAGTTCCTGCCATGTCACCCTGACCAGAGAACTGCTGGTGGTGAACTAAATTCTGAACAACTCAGACAGATATTTCTGTCTTTAGATGAGCTTTGTGACTAAGTGCATAGTAGAAGAAACTACTTTAAATCATTAACTAAGCAAATTTATAGTGGAAATCAGTGAGAGAGAATAAATATCAATCCTCATGATGTCATTTTATGGGCTGCTTTATAGATTATAATCACCCATTCAGAGTTTGCAGGCTATTAATTTTGTTTGCAGAGAGCCAGGGCTCTTGGGGACAGAATTTTTAGGACTGTGGTGTCAGACACACAGATCTAGGTCTTCAACCCCTGAGAGGTTTTGTAAAGAGGAGGAGAAGCAGTGTTTGAGTGGTTGGGACTCAGGAGCCTTTCCTCTAGCTCTCCTCCTGGACATAATTTTAAAATATTAAAATAAATAGTTGTTCACTGTTTTATTATCTTAATTCTACCCCAGTCTTCAAGCCCCTCCTTCCTGGAAGCTCAGTGATATGTGGGGTTTTGCATTTGACACTTGGTAGAAAAAGCTCCCCTCTGAGGGCCGAGGGGCCCTGAGGAGAAGCATTACTGGGTTGGACAGAATTGGGTAGACACTAGCTTTACCTCATAGCTTGTGATATCGAGCCAATTTTTGTTGTTCTTGTTACTTTTTCAACTCTTTCTTCCTCTACAAATCGTGACCACCACCTTCAACCTCAGAGGGTGATTGTAAAGATAAAGGAGATGAAATAGGAAAGGCACTTGGTACTCAAAATGATTATGATGATTGGTGTTTTAGTAAGCCTGGTACAGTGGGAGCAAAATGAAAACTAAGAATCCTGACACCTGGTCCCAACTCTGTTACTGACATGCTGAGTAACCTTGGGCAAATTAGCCTTTATGGTCCCAGATTAGTAAAATAAGAGGTTTGGCTCAAATGATCTCAAAGATGGAGCAGCATCATCTGGGGATTTGTTAAAAATGCAGGTTTTTAAGCACCACTCTAGCCCCCTTGGCTCAGAAACCCTTGGTGTGGGGCCCAGCCATCTGTGTTTTCACTAGCTCTCCAGCTGGTCGGTCGGCACAGTGAAGTCTGGGAAGCATTACTCTATGATAACTTCTGGCTCTAACACACCATGTCCACAGCCATGTCCATTGTGGGCTCCCCAAGCAGCGGTCACTGCTGGAGCCTTTCCCCTTGGGATTTTGGACCACAATGGCCTTTGACAAGAGGAGAACAGAATAGAGTAGGAGAAAGAGCCCAGGATCCTAAATTAAGGCCCAGTGGAGATTTGAACCCAAATAGCCTCATGTACATCTAGGTAGCTACTATTTGGTTCCCTCTCAGTGGTATGGCCTCTCTACCTCTTCCTTGCCTAGTGACCTTGGCCAAGTTATTTAAACCCACTGGGCCCAATTTTCCTGATCTATAATATGAGAGAATTCTAGGACCTGTTGTTGTGGGGATTATATGAGTTACATGAGAAAACTTTCCATAGGGCCTGCACATAAGCAATGCTAGTCTATTAGCTGCTGATATCACCATTAGTGTCCTCCTTCTCATCCATGATGACTCCGAGGATATAACAACATAGGACTTGGAGTAAAATGGAAGGGGCCTGAACTCAAGTTCCCTAATTTGTTCTGTGACCTTGGATGAGTCATTTAAGCTTAGAGAGGTAAGATATCCTCATTACTGAAAGGAAATGTTAAGTTTTTATGCTGGTATTTACTGTCTATCGAATGCTGACATGGGGCCAGGCCCTGAGAATGCAACATGAGGAAGGCAAATGCAGTCCCTGTCCTCACTCTGCCCACTTTCTCTGAGCCCTGGAGTCTTTGTGGGATTTGATGAGATAATAAATGAGAAAGACTATCATGGTTGTTAATCATCATCCTTTGACCAACATAGACACAAAGTATGTCATTGAGTTAAACATCATTGACTATTCTTTAGTTGAGTGTTTTAGAGATTTATTTCCATGAGACAAGCCCTGATAGACCCATTAGAGAAAGGAGGAGGAGGCATTGCCTGCACAGTCCTAAGTGCCTGTGGGCAGATGTACCTGCTTCCTGACAGCCAGGCTGAGTGCTGTGCCCTCTAATTAGAGGGGCTACCCCTTCATGTTTTGGGCAGTCATCAGAGGTATGAATCTCTTCCTTTTCCAGGTCTATTTTTGAAGTCTTTATTGTCTGCCTGCACATGTTCTATCTTAGAGGTTTCTTTGGAGCCTCGATTAGGTGCATGAATGCATAAGATGTCTCTAGAGTCTTTTTTTTTCAGACAGGAGGTTGGAGTTGTGGAGTGGGGAGAAAAACGGGGCAGGTCCTTTAGTACGGTGTTGGTTAGATTTGTATTTGAGAAGCTGCTTTAAATATTTACTGTGGAAATCACTGGTGGCCTTTCCAACAGTCTGACTATATGCAGATGAGGTCTGCCTATGGTTTTACTCTCTGGGCAATTCAAGGAGTAAGGCAATGACATTTCCCCCAATGCCGCATTTGAGTTGCAGCATTCCTACCAATCTCTGAAGTCCTCAGCAACCCAGCTTCTCCTGAGAAAAGGAGAAGCTGACTTCCAAAGAGCACTTTCTGAATTCAAGTTTGGGCCCCATGCTCTGAGAAGTGGTCTGTTCATTCTGTCAACCTAGAGTGTCTGTTGTGGGCCCAGCCCTCTTTTAGGCAGAGGAGAAGTACAGTGATGTCATGCATTCTGCTTTCCATGCATTCACTCTCTAATTGGTGAATCTAAGTTACAGGGAAAAGTGCCACGATTTACACAAGGAGGAATATAATTTAGGATTTGAGTGGCATAGGCAGAAGTGAGAAGTTAAGAGAACCTTGGGTGTTGTGTAGGACTTGGCATTGTATCTGGACCTGAAAGATGGCAAGACAAGTGGGTGGACTTTTTGAGGAAGACAAGCACCCAGATGAAGAACCAGACAGACATGGAGCAGTTGGTGACTATCACCAGAGCACTTGTGGTGGGTAGCTCAGTTCTCAAACATAGGTGTGCAACCAATACCATGTCTATGTTTTAATCTTTTCATTAACTGAACTCTGACTATAAACTTTCACCTATATGTTTATTGGGGGGATTTCCTCTGCTCTGGGTTGTGTCACAGATTTGGGTTGAATAAAGCACATAGGCACAGGCTTTTGGCCACTAATGATTTGTGCATCTGGTCTTTGCTGAGATGGTGGTTGTGACACCTGATTCATTTAGATTTGGGGCTATGCTGCTTGTTTGCTGCACATGGAAACCTACACTGGTGGCACATTCTCCCTAGGGTACCATGCCGCCACCCCCTCTGAGGCTTTGCCCCCTCACTGCCACCAGAAGGGTATGAATCTCTTGCTCCTAAGCCCCTATATACCTACTTCTCTTTAGTCTAGAAAAAAATCTTTCATTTGGTTGCCTCCAAAGGCCCTCCCTACCCCCATCTTTTCAATGAAACCCATTGTATGAACTGGAGGAAGAGCCCTGTTGTTAAGCCACCTATGTTTCCCAGCTTCGAAAATCCCCTCAGTAAGACCACCTGCTGGATATGAGCAGCCTGCAAGGAGAACAAAAATAAGTTGGTATTTCTGGAAATTATCCTACCACACATTTTAGAGCCCAAAAATGAGGAGTAGTATCTTTAAGTAGCTGAAGTCAGTCTTGCCCTTTGGGCAAATATTAACTAGTTGCTTGGGGTTGTACTGGATTTACGTACCAAGTCACTCAGAGCCAGAAAGAACCAAGATCAGACAGCTGGCAACCAATGAACCACCTCTGGGTGGCTAAAGACAAAAGCAAATATTTCTTTGACCATTTATCCCAAAACGCTCTCCCCAAGTCTTAGAAATTTTCCCATTTCAACACATTGGCCCTGCCTGAGAGACCCATTCTCCAGAATCCTCTAGTTGGCTGTCAGAGTTCTCTGCCCCTGGCCTCAGAGACTGATCTGAAGGACCAGGGAAGAAAGTATGGAGACCTCAGTCTTCGGGGTCCCTCTCCTGTGGAGGTGAAGGTGGGAGATATGACTCATAGGGGATGGCAGACTTGAATGAGATCATCTCTGGAAACCTCAGAGTCTCTAAGACATGCCTATTGGTTATTGCTAAGCAATCAGATGGCAAGATAATAATATTCTTCTAATCCTGTGCTAATAATATTCATTCATTCTCAAAGAACTCCCTATTTGGGGGAGATGCCTGCAGGGTGAAGATTGTGGTCTCATTCTTTCTCTTTCCCATTTTCCCTCCTACCATATTTTTCTTTCCTGTTTCTGGAAGGTGTGATAGTCAAACTCCTTGAATGGGGAAACTGGGCAGTGGGGAAAAAGAGATGTGATTTGAAGGGACACATCATGGTCCCTTGGCCCATCAGCATGTCCCATTGATTCCTTAATTAAAATTGGTCTGAAATGCCCATGTTTTTAATCCTTTGGATCAAGGAATGAAGATATCTGTCACACTGCCAGTCTTATCTCTGTATTAGGATGATAAACTAATTTAATATGAAAAGCTGATAATGTTTTAAAGTCTGAAGTCAATAGGTGGGACTGGAAATGAGTAGATTGCAATGAGTATAATCTTCAGTTTTATTGATGATGAAAAGAATTAGTATAGTTTAATGATTAAGAACTTTTAAAAACACTAATGCCTAGGTCACCCTCCCCACCCCACCTCCCATATCAATTAAATCAGAATGTCTAGGAGTGGGGTCTGCTCCTTAGTATTGTAAAAATCTCTCCCAGATAATTCTCATGTGCAGCCAGCGTGTTGAACTAGTAGTCTACAGCTTCACAGGTCTTATAAAAATTACCTTATATTTTATTAAAATAGCTTCTGTACCTCAACTCCAGCTATTCTGATTGTGTTAGATTGGGGCCCAAGATTGGCATTTCTAGCCAGCTCCCAAGGGACGCTGGTCTGCCTCTGGTGTTCAGGCCACACTAAGTGGCAAGATTAGAACATAGAAAGAAGGGAATATGCTATCTTTGTCAACACTAGAAGTGTGTGAAGGCCCAGGAAGGCAATATGGGATTTAGCCTTACTTATATAACTTATGGATTTTTCTAGAATGGAGGTTACAGGTGGGGAAGTAGATGGTGGATTAAGTAGTAGAAGTTAGTCAGAGTTCCTTCAGTTTAGGAAAATCCAATCAGTAGGCTTCAGAATCTATTATGAGACCTTGGTCATTATGCATCTATAGTGAGCTAGGTCCTGAGGGATAAAAGAAAAACAAGACTTGCCCTGAAGTGGTTTGCAAGACATACAACCTTGAAAAGGTGGATAATGGAGCTATGTGAGACAGTGCTGCTGGAGAGAGATTAGTAATGGTGAGAATGAAGAGCCAATTCTTGTTCACTCTTCTGTACGCCATCATAAATGAACTCGTTTAATGTTTATAGTGTAGGAAGTATTCTTATTTCATCTCACAGTTGGAAAACTGAGGCCAGAGAGGTTAGATAGCTTACCTAAGGCTACATAGCTTGAAAGTGGTAGAATGAGGTTTTGAACCCAGGATTGGTCACAGGACAGTTTTAGTTAAGTGCTTAAGGAGCAGTGTAGAGGGTGAGCAATACAAGAATACAAAAAAACAGAATTCTCAACCAAGAGCTTGTGGAATTCAGACAAGCACCCCATTCCCCAGGTCTATATCTTTGGGTTAGGAGCAAGTTGCTCTGCCTTTTGGTGTGACGAGGGAGTTGAATCCCAGGTCTGTTATTTATTTTCTCTGTGACCTTGTGGGAATCTGAATATAATTCTTGCTTCCCGGTGACTGTGAGAAGGAAATTAAATGAGAGTGTACATGCAGAGCACCCAGACCAACTCCTGATACATGAGGTGCCCTCAGTATTGGGAGCTTTTCTCCACTTTGCCCATTGTGACCCTGCTCCCAGGCCCTGGAGTCTGGGACCAGAAGTCACCCCACCTGGTTTTAATTGCCTTGGATTGCTACCATGCTCTCCAGGCTTACCGGGATGCTGCTTTTGGATGGTTTGAAAACATTAAGTGGTTGTAAGACATTCCCATTATTGTGATTTATAGCTTCTTGGATGCTTAGTGTAGCTTTTGCCAATTTCTCAGAGAATTAAACATTTAGTGCCCAATCGGATGGTTTCCAGTGCTAAATACACGTGGAAATGTATGTACATCCTCCTCTAGGGGGTCAATTAAAGTGCCATTGCAGCCAACTCACACTGATTCTCAACTAGGGTAGCATCTTTGTGGTTGGTGAAATGAGTAATGTTTATAATTTGCTGGAGTGTAGCTTTGAAAGGAGAAAATGGAGGGGAAACAAGATCTGGAATAGAGAAAAGTTTGGCATGGATGCAAGAGGAAAAACAAAGGGGAAAATATTCCTCAAAAGTGCACCTAGTTTACCTAGAAGCAGATCTACCCCACACGTTAGAAGAAATTGGCTTCTAATGATTATCCTTACTGTTCACCATGTCTTAGGAATCGAGCCAACATTAAAGTTATCTCACATTCTCAGCGTCGTTGGTTTAGAGAATTAGATCATTTGTAAGTCAGAAGATTTCTGCAAAATTCAAAAATATGTTAATATCCAGGTATCTGAGCTTAACTGGATAGGAAGAAGGGATAATTTTAAGGTAAATTTCCTCAATTCCCATCTTAAAATTGCCTTCGAGATCTTATCTCCATCTCAAAATAACAAAGGCCCTGCCTGAGAAAGAACTTTTTTATAGTGTTCTGCGACCTAAGTTAGTGAAGGCTGCAAATTCTCTGGAATTTAAGAGAAGGCTGCCAGCTACCTGTTACCTGCAGGTCTTGGGGGAATTCAGACATGAGGAGATGAGACTGACAGGAGCCATGGTTCTCAATCCTAGCTGCATGTTACCATCTTCTGAGGAGCCTTTAAAAATCTGATGCCCAGGCCCTACTTTTACTGAGAATATCAGAACCCCTGGGATGGCCCAGCTCCCTAGGATTTCAGGGAGCAATCAGGTCTGAGAACCACTGGAACACATGCTCCCTCTGGTCCTCCATTAAGTTTCTTCAGAATTCGGGTTTGAGAACACTGTGAAGGGCTTAGAGGCTCTGGGGAAAGAAGGAGATGCTGCCTTGGGTGCACCTACATCCCCAGGGATATTACTAGAGACCAATCTGCAAAATCCCCAAGAAGGGGGTCTTTAACACTGCATCTGTTGCTATGCATGAGAAGGTAATTAAAAGATTATATCTATGATTCGAAAATACATCGGTTAGTAAGTTGCACCATTGAATTAATAATTGCCTTTTTGGAAGATAGAGATAGGAGAAAACTCTACATTAAATATGTATTGAAATGTGCATTGATATCGTAAGATATATCTCAACCTCACAATCATTATATGTTAGAAAATATGACTCTTGGAATTAATCTAATAGCATAATGATATAGTGCTTTGCAAAAATGTGCTCATTTAATCCTCATAACACCCCTATCAAACAAGTGCTACTATTGTCCCTGTTTTACTGGGGAGAGAATTAAGGCAAAGAGAGGTGAAATAATTTGTCCTAAGTCATGGAGCTGGTTAGTGATGGAACTGGAATTTGAAGTTTGGGTTTTAGAGGTAGCCCAGAAAATGTAATGAGAGCCAAGTCTGCACTTTCTCATTTTTCTTCCCTCTCCCTGAACAGATGTGCTTTTCCATGACCGGGGCCCCGAATTCCCCCAGGGCAGGGACATCCTATACAGTTGCTCCTGTTATACCCCATACAAGGGTGCCTGGCTGAGGGAATGAGTGGGGTTGGAATCCAACTTTGGGTCCCTCACCAGGTCCTGTGATCAAGTGGTTGCTTCTTCTCATTCCATAATGACTCAGGCTGGGCTGGTGGGGCCCGAGGGAGAGGAGACGATGGGACTGGGCCTAGGAAGGAGCACTGAGCTCTGAGCGGGGCCTCCCTGCTGCTTCCTGGTCGTTCTCTCTCCTCTCGTTCACAGTCATTGTCACGAACTGTTTGATAGCAGAGGACTAGGGAGAAGAAATTTGAGGTTCTTCTAGCTCTGGGGCATTTGATGCTGTGCTTTCAGGGCAGAGCTTTCTGCTCTCCATGGCAGTTTGCTCCAACAAGCAAGCATGTGGGGACAGAAGAGTGGTGGGCGAGCCGACCAAGAACCACAGAAACCAACAGCTCCAAATTCCTGACCTCGGTCCTTCTTGCACAGGTTTTGCCTGTTTTTGCCTTTTCTGAAGCTCCAAGCTGCACTTCTTAGGAGCTGCATTCCAGAACAACCTGGGTAATGGAAAGTACAAAAACAACTTAGACTTGTTTCCAAAGCTTTATGGCTTACACTGACTTCTCAGAAAGTGTCCATTTGGACCCAGAATTGGAAAAAAAATATTTCACAGCTCGCTGGAGGAGGGCCAGAAGGTTACGTAGCTCCTGGTATGGGTCAGATGGGAAATCCAGACACTGGTCCAGTAAATGAGGTTCTTTTTGTTGCTCATTTGGGTTGTCAAAGCAGCAGCCTCTTTAGGACCCTTACCATATGCCTTAAAATGTTGCTTTGTGGGCAATATTTAAGATTGGGGGAAATGTTTAATCAATACATGTGGCATTTAGCTGGCATTAGAGTCATGGTTGTTTAAAAGAGGGACATGGGTGTCAGTGGTAAGGGGTGAGTGGCAGTGTTGGAGGGTGTGGTCTCTGTTACACTGCCAGAGTCACTCCATTTCAGCATGCAGTATCAATATAATAGTCTGCTGGCTCTGCAAATGCATGTTAAGGAAGTCCCCAAGCTCACTGTGCTATAAGACTGCACAAATATACAGCTGGCGCTGCTGAGCATGTATGTATGGAGAAACAACAACACCAACAACAAAATCAGCTGTTTCAAGAAGCTGACTTATTATTTCTTAAACAAGGAGGCCCAAGTGACAACTCTAGTGGATTCCTTTGGTGTCTGCAGGGTGGGTATTGAGGATCATCTTTGCCCAGGCCAGGCCCTGCCCCAGCTGTTCGCATTGAAGACCTCCTGCAGACTCTCCTCCCTGCCCCACACACTGTGGGAGCCCAGTCCGGCTGTGCGTTTGGTGGCCATCACTCCAGTGGACACTGAGTACAGTACCACTGGATCCTCAAGGCCATAGCTCTGTAGCCTTGCTGGCTTTCAGGCAGAGTGGCCTTAATGAGGGGACCTTTGGGAGGTCACCTGATGTGGTAGAACTTAAATTCATCTGGGCATTGGAATCAATTGGGGATTTTTTTTTTTCAATAGAGTATACCTCTTTCCTCTGTTCCTTAAAGGGGCATTTGTAGCCATTCAGTTCTCTTTGTTGACAAGTTTTCTCTGGTTTAGCAGAGCACAGTGGATTACAGTTATTGTTGAATTCTTATTATACAATTCTTGAAGCTGGTTTGGATATACAGGTAGAGGTTGCTAGTTTTTTGACAACTTCAAGGACCTGCCGTGGGAGGAAATGGTTTGCTGAAAGCCTTTGGGATGAATGCCATTTGATATCCTGAGGGTTAGTCAGCACTGTTTGGTGTCACTACTGGGACCACTGTGTGCACTCATTTGGAGGCCAGTTAAAAGACAGATTTTTTGATTTTGGTTTCCCTTTTGGAATCCAAGCAGGAGAAATTAACCTGAGGATGAGGAGTATCTTCCTCTTTCCATGTCAGTGATGTTCAAATTGTGGGAATAAAATGAGCATATATAACCTGGCTGAAGAAGGAAGTGTGTTTTATTTTTTTTCTATTCTTCCTCTCACAGGTAAAGGCTGTCTCTTTTGTACCATTTGTCTTAGAGCGCAGCCAAATTAATTGTGTGTGTATTTAGAGCTTTACTAGCCTTGCCACCAAACATGTGTGTAGTACCTTACATTTACAAAATGGGTTCACATGCTAATCTCCTTTGACTTAATGAGATGATGATTCAGCGGGTTATAAATCATCATTGCAGCACGATGCACCATGCACGGCAACCACAGAGTTTGGGTGAACCTGTCACTTGAATGAAAGAAAATGGTAAAGGCTGTGTTCCCCAAGCAGAAGAAAAAAATAGCTATAAAGAACCATTGTTCCTTGCAACACCTGTAGATAAAATGAGACAATCGATTGGGCTTCACATTGCATAATGTTGGGTCATAAATAGGACCACCTCTCTTGTTGGGACAAGAGACAGTGGGACCCTGTCTTGGTTTTGTAGTTCTCCGGAAGCCAGAGGAAGCCTATAATTGTAAACCTCACCTCTCACAGTTTCCTTTGGATCTCAGCAAAGCCTTCTTCACAGGGACAAGGTCTTCAGTCTTTGCAGTGGGGGGTGGTCTTAACTTCTGGAGCAGTGAGACAAGTCTGCATCCTCCTTAGACCTCTTGAGTGCAATCAGATGACTGGTTCAAGGAAAGAATAAGTTCAGGGTCACAAAAAAGCTTTTTTTCCCCTCCACATTAGCACCATAGACATTCATTTAACATTTCATAATCCCCATTAAGAAGGTTGGCAGATAGGACTTCTCATTCATTTCTTTTTTATTGCCATGTCACCTGCAAATGGAACTGACGCATGTTTGGGTAGAGATTCCATTTTGTTAAGAGAGTAGCAAGTAGTCCAGATGGATGCTGAGTTCACCCCAGTGTGGGGCTGGGGATGGCAGCTTATCAGACTAAGGGAGATGTTTGTCATTCATCAGACTTTATTGTAGCTGACAGTGTTATGGATAACCTGTTATATCTCCAGCAGAAGAATCAGCCAGGGCTGAAGAGCCACCATTTGGTACAGGCCTAATTATTCTCTTTCTGATGCATAAGTCACACTTTTAAAGGTATACTCCTATATTAGTTAATGATTGCTGCAATAATAAATTATCACACATTTAGTGTCTCGAAATAATGCAAACCTATTACCTAATTGTTCTGGAAGTTAGAAGTCTAAAATAAGTCTCACTGGGTTAAAATCAAGGTGTCAGCATGACTAGAGGCTCTAGGGGAAGATCTGTTTTCTTGCCTTTTCCAGTTTCTGGAGGCTGCCTGCATTTTTTGACTCATGACTCCTTCGTCACATCTCTGACCTCTGCTTCCACTTCACACTTTCTCTGATTCTGGTGCTCCTTTTTACCTCTTATAAGGACCTATGATACATTTATCACTCACCTGGATAATGCAGGATAATCTCCCTATCTCAAGATCCTTAACTTTATCAAAGCAGCAAAGTTTCTTTTGCCAGGTAAGGTGACATTCACAGATCGTGGGGATTAAGCTGTGGACATCTTTTGGAGGGGGCATTATTCTGTCTTCCATAACTTCCTATTGGTGATTTTTCTGTTTTATTCACCAAAGCCTCAGAGAACATTGCATCTACTCTTTAATATATATATTTCAGAGATAAAATTTGTACTATGGAAAAAAACAAAACAAAAAAGAAAGCATACAAAAACAGATTTACTTAAAAATGTCTTTCTCTACTCCTGGTTTCTAGTGTTCCATTTCCCCTTCTCAGAATTGAGTGTAAACTGGGTTCAGTAACAACTTCTAGTGTAACCTTCTACTAAGAATTCATGCATGTCCAAGTATGTATGTACACATACATGTGTGTATATGTGTAACCATCCCATGCTTACAAACAAATGATAGTTAATTTTCACATTATTATATTTCTTAGTGCTCAGTTTGTATCAGGATTTATATACCTGCCCTTATTAACAGCTACATAGTTTTCCATCACATAGATATCTCAGAATATATGTAACCAGCCCCTTATTCAGAGACTTAATGGTTGTTTCTAACTTTTGCTATAACAAACAATGTAAGGGCAAATGCTTTCTTACATTTGTCTTTGCATATATGTGCCAGTATACCTATGGGGCAAACTCTCTTGAGTGGCATTGTTGGGTACCAGCTTATATGCATTTAAACTTTGATACATATTGCAACATTGTCTTCCAAGAGAAATATATCAGCACGCACCTGGAGAGCATGGCCCCTAGGTGTGGCCAAATACCATGTTCATCAGGGCACTGCTGTGTCACTCACTGATCGCCTCTGCAGCTCCTTATCATAGTCCTGTCATCTACCCTCACTACAGGTCCCCCCACTGGGAGAGCCGCTGTAGACCTGGGCCCAGAGTTGCAACCAGAATGGACATGTGCATTTAAAACTATATTCACAAAGCATCTCATTCCAACAGAAATGCTACTGTGTCTCCTTGAAAACCACTGAGTGCTTTTGTGTCTCCAATTGCCAGAGCGAGATAGTGTCAAGACTCTGACTTGAGTAGTTGGGTGGAAGGCTGTTCTGGGAGGAACAGACCTGAAAGATACACTGCATTTGTCCAAATTGCAGCTCTGCTGGCAGGGTCCAGAGTGCTTGGTGGTTACATACCTATTGTTTGTGAAAGAGATTTGATGCTTCATTAGAGAAAAACTGTGTACGGAAACCCGGCAGAGATTTCTTAATGTCATTCTGATGAAAGGAGCAAACAACCTAAATGCCAGATTAGTAGCATTTTGGGAAAGAATGGATGATGGGGACTGCATTTCTATTTTCTCCTTTTGCTCAGCTTTACTTGGCAGCACACATTTATCACTCTGAGAAAATGAGAGAGTCCAGCTGATGTAACAAAGAACTGGATGCAAAGTAAAGCATGGAATCTTGGAGCTCACTGATAGTCCAAGGGGGCAGGTGAGAGATTGAGTCCCGGAGTTCTGAAACAGAAGTCTGGACTGCCCACTGGACCACCTCGTAATGTGGAGCAATGCTTGTACTGGTCACCAGGAACATTCCAGAATGGTTCAGGAGTGGGCCACTGGGGTCTTTGAGTCTGTCATGCACACAATTGGTTATTTTTCCTTTCCTTTAGCCTCAGAGCATCATGTAGCTGTTTTCAAGGAACCAAGGTCTCTCCCCCATAACCATGCTTCAGGAGCTGTAATTGTCCCCTCTGTCCCTCTTGTGCAAGTTGATTAGGGGACTGGTTGGTCATCTCTTAGATGGGATAATATACTTAGGGAAGCACTTTGGGGAGGAGGGGTCATGGATTTAAGAATCTCTCTTTCTTTTTCTCTGTGGACAATAAGGAAAATTCTCTATACATTGGCCAAAGTGGTTGTGGCTCCCTAAACATTCCAAGCAAGTTTTTGCACATCACTTTTGTCATGCTGTTTCCTCTGCCTGAGTGCCCTTCCTCTGGCCTTTCACAGGTGGGTCACACTGCACTCTTCAGATCTTGGGGAGATGTCTCCTTACCATCTGATGTAGTCTCTTCCCCTGACTCCTGCCACCTTGCTGCTAATTTCCTTTAGAATCCTTAGCACAATCAGGAACGATTATTTATTGGCTTATTTGATTGTTTTCTTGCCATGGATTTCTCCCCAGTAGAATTAAATTCTAGGAGGGCAAGAATCTGGTTAGTCACCTCCAGCATCTGTAGGGATCGGTCTAGTCAGGAAAACAGGGTGGTTAAAGAGAAGGAATTTAATGTGGGAAGCTAGGTACCCAGGGTTAGGAAGAGTAGAAAGGCCAAATAAACCACTGCAGAGCCACCCAGAAGTTAAGAAGAAGTGGGAACCTGTTCCTGGAAGGATGAAGGGAGGAGGTGGTGATATGGAGGAAATCCCAGCTCTGCTGGAGGCACCACCTGAAGAAGAGAGAAGAAGGAGAGAGAGAGAAGCATGCCCACTCCCACTTCTTACTTCCTTCCACCCTCCAGGCTCCTTTTGTGCTCTCATTGGCTGAATTCAGTAGTGAACCTGCCGGCAAGCTTGTCACCAGGGAAGCATAGTCTGTGGAGTTAGCCCCTGTAACCTCCAAAAAATGTAGGCTGAAGAGGCGGGGAATAGATGTGAGAACAGCAGGTGACTGGCACTTTGCTCTTTGCCCAGCATCTCTGGAAGTCCTCAGCACATAATATGTCCTCAATAAATAGTCATTGAACCCATGAATGAATGGAATATGCCATTCCATGCAAATCAGTTCTAATAGGGCCAATCCCCGTTAAAATGCCAGAACCTAAGAGGGAGGAGTTCTGAGGCCTGGGCACCACAGTCACTCTTTGTGGCTCTGTCAGGTCCTGAGTGTGGTATGTCTTCTCTCTGCTGCTCTAGCACAGGTTAAGGGTAGGGGGAGGGAAGGATTTTTATTCCTCGAAATAAAACTCTTTCATGAGCTCTTTAATCTGAGCTCTCTGATGCTTTTATATGTGCAGGCTTATGTTACTTGAGGAATTCCTTTGAAGATGACTTTAAACTTTCATTCTTCTCAGTTTTAAAATTCGTGACATTTGGGACCCTTCCCAGAGTCCTGGATTTATTCATGGCTTCAGGGTGTTAAGGGACTGAAGTGTATCACTGGCACATATGAGGCACTTGATACTGTTGATTCCTTTTCCCCAGACACTGGGAGGAAGCTCAGTTGTCCTCTATTCCAAGTCCTACCAGTGGCTCATCCTGGCCTCTGCATTGATTTTCAGGTTTTGTCCTGCTAATTATCAGTCATGGAAGAATTTGGTTGGAGCAAAATCAGTGATTGGCCACTTACTAATACATCTCTTTCTCATGACATTTTTCACTGCTAAAGGAGTAATCGTAGATTTTCCATGATTTTTTCTATAAGAGTTTTCTGCATTAAAAAAAATTATAGTCTGCCTAAACTGATTGACGTGAGTAATTTCTGGAGTGCATAGCTTTATTATTTTCTTCTTTTCCTCTTTCTTTGTGCCGAGGTGATGCCTTTGCTGCCTCGTCCCTGGGGTTTTGCATGATGGCTAAATTTTGAGCTGCAATAGTTTTTCCCATTTAAATGTGGGGGGTTGACTGGTGCTTTATCAAAGCTCTGTAAGTACTTTTTATTATTGGAAATCTAGTAGGTTCAAATCCAGGGACTTATATTTAAACCTCTAGTGTAACAATGACACTGATCTGTAATTAAGGCATTTCTGGAAGATACTACAATTGAATTGTAGAAAGGAAGATAACTACCCATGGGGGATGGTGCTAAGTTCATGGGAAAGACACGCAAAGGGTGCTGTGGTTTGGGAGGAATGTGATGTGGGGTGTATGTGCATGTTAAGTTTCCATGGTTTCTGTCTGAATGGATAATATGATGGTAGGTGAATGGCCCCTTTTAAAGAATGCAGTATGTCTGGTGAACATCCTGTGTACTGAATCTTCCGGTATTCTGTTCACTGCAACTCTTAGCCTCATGATGAAAAATAAGCTGCAGCTTTCAAAAAAGTTAACCTCGCCCCTATTAATTCACAGAACTGGGCTTAGTCAACTTTGTGATGACAGAGAACTTTACTCACTTTGAAAAGTACTGGTTAAGTTTTTTGTCCCCTGTTCTTCAAAAGTAGAAGTGTGTGTGTGTGTGTGTGTGTGTGTGTGTGTGTGTGTGTGTGTGTGTGTGTTTCTTTTCTAAGGCACTATTAGGGCTGCCAATGGAATTTCCCACAAGACCAGAATTTCATCAGCCTTCATTCATGACCTTAGTACTTTCAGTTTTAAAGGACAAACGCTTTATTTTGAGTGTTGAAGGAAAAACAGCTAACTAACTCCCAATGACGGATCTCTGCACTTAAATAATTGTGCAATGTAATTTAAGTTCATGAAGGAACAATCCCCCTCAGGTGCCCCTTGTTTCATATAAGGAAAGTGAAATTCTAAGGGGCAGCGGCCGTGGGCTGGAGGGGCTTGGATGACGTAGGCCCTCAGAGCCTCAGCTAGTGGGTGGTTGTAAGGCGTAATTTGACGTCTTTTTCCCAGAACTCCTACTTCTTTTACATCTTCCATGTCCTTTTTATTTTAAAGAGCACTTTAACATGTTATTTCACTTAATCTCCCCTGCAACTATAACCATTTAAATTCTTGTTAGATAATCAATAGTATTCCAAATATGATCCAAGTCAGGAAAAATATGAAGAAAAGTCATCTTCTGGGGAAAAACCTATTCCTTGGCTTTTAAAATAATTCTTGTTTTTAAAATTATCATACGGCAAAATGGACTTTTTTTCCTTTTGTGTACACTAATGTGAATTTTAGCACTTGCATAGATGCATGTAGCTACCATCATAATCAGGATACAGACTGTTCCTTTACCCCATAAAGCTCCTATCCCCCACCTATAACCCTTGCAACCACTGGTCTGTTTCCCACCTCTATAATTTTGTCTTCTTGAAAATGTCAAATTAGTAGAAACTGTAGTATGTAACCTTTGAGGCTGCTTTCTCCTCTGGACCTCCTTTGATTGAAGCAGGTACTCACCCTTTGGGGGCATCTGTATCATTTCATTATTTACTCCTTTTATACCAGCTTGAAAGAGTTTGACTGTTAAAAGAAAACTTACTCAGGAAATTGGCAACCAGGACTAAAGGGTGGCTTTGAGACCTTCCTTTCTGTCCTAGACACTGACACCTAGCGGGTCCTTGGTAACTTCTGGCTGTCGTCTGTTTCTCTTACATAAGTATAGGTGTAGGTTGTGTGCCTAGAGGCAAGCCGGCTGGAACTCCAGATGCCAGCAGATAATTAGAGTATTATCCATTTAGCCAAGTGTGCTGGTGCCCCAGGGCCACTCAAGCACAGGCTGCACACAGCCGCTCTAACACGGACTGCTCCTGAGGGCATTAATATCATGGCAGGGGTCACATTAATGTTGTGGCAGGGGTCACATTAATGCCCTTGGGAGCCCCATGCCTCTGAGGCTTTTAGGCTCTGCCAGGAGAATGGGGGTATCTGTCTGGGGACAAAGGGTTGCTTGTTTCAAGGTGGAGAAAGAACTGTTCCAGTGTGGTCGCCTGCCAAGGAGGTAATTGGGAGAACTGGTTTGGTGATTTCAATCTGACAGCCAACAAGAGACTTCCCCAGAAGCTGTGGAAGATAAACCTGTCAAGGTTCTCTCTTCTGTTTTAGGCCCAGGATTGTCACTGCTGCAAGGCAGAGCTTTGGGCCTCCCAAAAAGGGAGTAAGCAAGTTGTAGCTCAAATCACTGAGGAATCACAGACTGCATGGCTAAGCTGGATGAAACCAGCCATGTCGTCTGATTCTCAGATGCCCATTACCCTTTCTTCTGGTCTAGCCAGTGGGTTTACTTTTGAGACACTAACCTCAGGTTGTGTTATATAGTTCCATCTTTTGTCTCTCAACATATGTCAAAATGGGGATGAGAATAGTTTTTTATCTTAAACCTCAGATCTCTTCTAATTGACAATCTGTCATATCATTCAATTGGTTATAAGTTAACCATGATTGAGAGGCATTATGGTGGAATATTTAAGGGCAGAACTCTGGAGCCACACTGTATAGGTTCCAAGTCCCACCCTGGTTTCCGATTGGCTGGGGTGACTCTTGGGCAAGTTGTCGATCTTCCTGAACCTTAGTTTCCCCATTTGTAAAATGGGGATGACATGATTACCTCCTTCACAAGATTGGTGTGAATGTTAAATTGTTCAATACATCTAAAGTAACTACCAAATACAAACATTTTATTATAAACTATTTGATCACTCCATATCTGGACTTGTCCACTAGTGTGTTGCCACGTCCAGGTTGAGAACTGCTTATCAGTCTAATAGTCTCACTTTACAGAGAAGAAAGCTGAGGTCTACAAAGGATTAGTGATATGTTCAGTGGCAGAACTAGGACTAGAGATATCCTGGCTCTTAAGCTTTTTCTTCACCCTGTACAGCAGAAAGCTGATGATCTGTATAAACTGTTTCTTATTGGGCACTTTGTTAACCAGAAATCTCTATTAACTTGAACTTTAATGTCTTGTTAAGAAAAATAGTAATTTTTAGATCAACAAACCTAAGTCACCAGAGAAAGATATTAGTTACTTCAGTAGAGTGTCAGTGTTCAGCATATTTTTGCTATGCTTATTTATATGCATAATAACCACTATATATGGTATGTAGAATAGTAGTTCATAGTGAGCTGGAATGTTTGCCTAGCAAGAACTTTTCGTTCACTGAGCAGCAGAGGTGGCGGAGTTTATTGCCACTTGATCCTTTTAGCCAGCCCAGCTGGGTCAGCTTGTTTCTAGGGTTCTCTCTTTCCATCAAATTGTTCCAGTGACTAACAACTGGGTTTAGTGATGACAAGTTTGTTAATAGTAGAGCTCAAGATAAGGCACTGTTAACTCTCTTTGCCCTGAGAGTTTGCTGCCTGCCTGTTGAGTGATCCAGGAACTTGTCAGCCCTTTGTATTGCCATGTAAGGTGCTGGGGTGGGGAAAAGCACTTGGTTTGCTTTCAGCTTGTACATGTGTCTCTGAGCTCAGCACTCAGCCTGCCAGTACCCAGTCCCCTTCTGGGAAACCTCTCTCTCTCCTTGCAAATGATACTCATGCCAACTCCCATCTAAAATATAAATGTCTTCGACTTAGACATACATTCTCTTAGACACACAGGTGTTCAGAGTTTTGGCTTTTGCTCAGTCCACAAATCAGATAATTTCTATTATCTGTGTTAATGATCTGTAGTCAGATTAGTCAGATTTAGGATCCCAGATTGGGATTTCACTGATTGAGTTTTTGGACTAGGCAACATCATTTAACATTGCTAAAGTGAATGTGACAAGCAGGAGCGGAGGAACTAACATTGATTCAGAACCTCTCTGTGCAGGTGTATAGTCTTTGCTTTCCTTGTACAGACTCCATGAATGCAAGGACTATTTGGTGGGGGTGCTTCTGGACTCTCTGTGTAGTACATTCACACCTTTGAGTGCGAAGAAGCGGAATTTGATCGTACACACAGGATCTCTTTGCCTTTCCATTCATCTTATTAGAGTGGTATAAATTCTGAAGTGTGAATTAACTGGGTCTGTGGTTAAATGAGTTTGGATTTGCTGATTAGGCTGATTTAGGGCACAGTCCTCAATTCCCCTGCTGTTTATGCTGTGCAGACACCCTTCCTAAGTGAATGTGGCATTTGTATTGGATGAAGGCCGTAGCTCAGTATGAAACGTGATTACATTTCTACTCTAATCCTCAATAGGAGATGTTTTCCACTTAGAGTCTTTTAAAGGACACATGTGTGGTGGACTCACACAATATTTGATCAAAGGCATTTATGGACAGAGTTGGAAGGTGTGAATGGTCAGCTTAGAAACCTAACCTTAGGAGAGATGAGGGTCTGGAGAACACATAAAGTTTAAGTAGCCCTTCTCATACCCCACATACATATACATACACACCAACCCAAGTCAAATTTGCAAAGACTGCTAATAAGCCTATGATATTACTGCTTTCCAGGGGGAATGTACAGGTCTGTAAATTTCATGAATTCTAATGTCTCACTCTGCAATTTTAGAAATGAATAGACTAGAATTAATTGGGAGCCTTCCTTCCAACAGAATATTGAAAGTATGCCTCGCTGTCATGGGGCACTATTCTTTTTATCCATAACACCCCCAAACTGCAAGTCACTCTAGACGACATTGTGAGAGATGGGTACTACCAGGATTTTAGATAATGTGCTAACCCAGCATGAAGTGATACAGACTCATGTGGTGAGAGGGTTATGTTTCCTTTTGCATTGTTTACCAGAGTGAGAAAGTCTCTACTTGGTTCTACCATGCATGTCTTTACTGCCTCTCTAAACTGTGATAATCCACCTCAAGGCTCAGGCTCTGAGCCTTTGCTGTGGTAATAATAGCATCAATGTGGAATCTAAAGTATCTGAGTTTTCTTTTTTGCTGTATGTTTAAGGTTACTTTCTAGTTACAGCAAGTGAGACAGGCTTTTTATTTCTAGTAGTAATGGAAGTTCCATTTAAGAAGTAAATTTAAAATGATGTAGTTTAAAGAAAAAAATTACACAATTAATTGTGCAGGGGAACCCAATTGTAACATGTTCTCTGTTGAGACAGGACATGAGTGACTGAGGTTAGGAAACTGGCATTGGGGATGGTGAGTGCTCTGATTGCGAGGGAGGCAGTAGGGATGGGCTCCTCCCTCACCTTATAAACATTGCGACCATTTCCAGGAATGCTGATGGCTAACCTTTACAGAAGCTAAGCCAAGGACCTTTTATACATTTCATTTAATCATCCAAACAACTCCATGAGATGTGTATTATTACAGTCCCTTCTTCTAAAAACGGGGAAGCTGGAGCTTATAGGTGGTGACTGACATTTCCAAGGACACAGGACTGGGAAGAGGCAGAGCCAGCATTTGAATTCAGGCAATTTGACTCCAGAGCCTGGCACTTTACTTTTCTGCTACATCTCATTTCACACCTAATATTCACCCCTGGGCAAATAACCAGGGAAATGGTATAAGAGAAAACTCTAATCATTCCAGTTTCTACCTGTTGGCAAATTGAATTTGTAGTGAGCAAAAAGAAAAACACATTTTAAAAAGAAGAGAGAGAAAACACAAGCCTAAACTTAGACACTTGAGACCCGTATGTAATTCCCATGTGTCTTTTTTCTTTCACTTCTGTTTCACTGTCCTCTTGTTTCATGCTGGCAACCACTAAAGATAGATGGACATTCTTGAAATTCGAACATGTCATATTCTTTCTCTCAAATTCTTAGTCACCAACACCTTTGGATTTGGAATGCTTGATATGGCTATATACCAATATTTATACATTGATATGAAGGTTTTTTAAACTTTAAAGGAGGGATACTTTGCAACTAGACTTAATTTAGTCTGTCAGCAGTAATTTTACATATTTATATGACCATCGTAGGATAATATATACTGTCTATAAATATACACAATGTTCAGCTCAGCTGAATGCATTTACTTCTTTTTGCAAGTTTTCCAGGTAAATTTCAAGACCATCAGGATATCATTTAAGTTGGTAGATTTTATGAAACCTCCAAGAACATAATTAACTGATTTTAAGAATTGTTAATGCTTATGGAAACTCATGATACATGAGACCACTTAAGACCATTTTATGAGAAAAAGAAAAAAGCAGTTTATTAATGTTGGTTCCATGTTCTGATGCTGTGAGAAATAAATGAATATTTATCATTAGTTCTTATAACCTTTATTTGAGAATTCTTTAAAAGGCAATTGCATATATTTACAGAGTAATAATGTCATTTAGTTTAACATTTTCAGCTTAACCAAGTATCCCAGAAGATTACAAAATGGTGCCACCTTAGAATTGGTTCTCTTCTAATTTTATCATTTTAATATGCCTATATCACAACCATTTTAAGAAATAAAAAAAATTGTCAGGGATCAGTGTCAGTCTCTGTGTCACTGCATTTTCCTCTGCTCTCCAAGAGGCCTCCAGGTATTTTAGTTCTAGCTGCTTATTGTGGAGGCTCTGTTCCAGCCAAGAATTTTACAGTGTGCTCCCTTCTTCTAATCATGCCCTGTAACCCATTTACCTTTCCAGAACCATTAGGAATTGCCCCCTCTTCCCAAGCTCTGTGTGTCCGTCTCCTCCTCAGTGTTTGGGCTCCTGTCCTGTTGGCTTTACCCAATTTTCCAAGGAACCATACTCTTTCTCATCATTATGCTTTGCATTATGTTCTGTGCCTCCATTTGAGGGATTTCTCTTCATCTCATCTCCTATTTTTCAGCATCACACATCTTTCACGTGGATAGCAACTACTGCTCCTTCAGATGTCCGCTCAAGTGCTGCTTTGTTGGGAAACCTCCCTTCACATGTTCCTTCTTTAGCAGCTTTCGTAGAATTGTGTTCTGTTCTTTCTTGCTCTTATCTCACTTTGGTTCACCCATTCCCTGGGGTGATTATTGGATGTCTACCTTCTTCAATAAGTTAAGTTCCCTGAAAGCAGCCACTGTTTCGTTTTTTGCTATAGTTACATCCCCAGCACCTGACTCTGCCCAGAGCATAATAAGCACTCAGTGAAGTACCTATGGAATGCCTAAGCGGAAAGAAGTGTTTGCTAACTGCCATGTTCTGAAGCCTTGCCTTCCGTGCCGAGGGACCCTGCTCTCTACCATCTTCCTTAAATTCTCACTGAACCAGCCTCTGATTTTGAATTAACAGGATAAGTATGTGAAGGGATCAGAGAATTCCTGGCATTTGCTGGAATTTATCAAGAACCTGATAGGGAGCATGACTTTTCCCACTGAGCTAGAGCTGTCAGTCTGTGCATCCATGTGTCACTGTCCTGATAAGCACCATCCTGGCTAGCTGTGGGGCCACTGAAGTTCCTTCCCAGGCAGCAAGACCACCAAGCCACAGTGAACTGGCTGATCTGGAAATAAAACCCTGTTTCTTCCACTCCCCTCCTCAAGCCAGACGGAGGTGGTTTTAAGTTCTATCTTGATAGCCTGGAGATTGGAAGAAAGGGAAATATAAAGTCTGATGGAAATTATTGACAAAGAAAGAAGTTGCAGGTGAAGAAAGAAAGTGGACATTTTCTGACTATTCACTGTGTCACAAGTGCTCTGCTAGGGAACACACCCATTATCTTCTCTTATTCATTCATTATCATATATTAGTGAGCTGGAGCACCAGCAAATAGAGAAAGGCAGGTATTTAAACCTAGGCCTCTTTGGCTGCAAAGCCCGTGTGTTTTGTACTACAGCATGCTTCTATAAAGGAACTTTAGCCCTCCCTGGTCTGACTCCAAAAGTGGGATCACTCATCCTGCCAAGGTGGGCATGTACTTGGCCTTACGGGCACAGGCCTTGAGGGCTCTTGTGTTTCCTGTCAGGCCATCTAGATTTTTATTGTTGCAGATTGAAGCCTGGGTGGCAGGGAGATAGTCATGACCACTGGAAGGGCAGGTGGATGAAAAACTAATCCATAGGAGTAGTCTATCCTCCTGTAATTCCCTGGGCATGATCTTGCTGAGTCCTATAATATGTGAGTTTAACTATAGGATTCAGATACATCTGCCTTGTGCATGTGCACACACAGAAAGTGTTGCTATGAGAGCCAATGGATTAAAAATCAGGAAAGGCTCCCTAGAGCAACACTTGGATTGAGCTCTGAAGGAAAATAAGCGTCATCTGATGATATAGGTGTGGATGGAGGGTAGTTGGAAAGGGTGTTCCAGACAGAGTTTATTGCATTTGCAGAAGCCTAATGGGGGGATGGAGGAAGGCACACCTGAGTAACTGAGGAAAGGCCAGTGTGGCTGGGGCTTGTGGAAGAGGAGGAAGCCTGAGGCTAGGTGTTAGGGACCAATTTTGCACAGATTTTGTTCTCTTGCCATCCTGTTAGAAAAAGAATAAAAGGGGTGAGGGGCAAGATCCAAGTGATGGAATGAAAGTAGGGAAATGTTAGGGAGAAAGGCTATGATAGTAACTGAAAAGGAGAGTTCCTAAGAGTGAATTTTAAGGATAGAGGTAGAACTAGCCAGTGGTAAAGGTTGGGAGAATCAAGCGTCACTATGAAGTTAAACTTCCTGTTAACCTACATTGAGGTCTCCCTTCCCTGGACTACAGGTCCCTTTATCATCATCAATGTCATAACATCCAGGCTCACAGTTTGGGGTGTCATGGGGAAACTCCTTCAACACTCTGACCCAACCCCCAGCCAAGACAACCAGTATTTTTTGTTTCTATGGATTTCCTTCTGGACATTTAATATAAATTGAATCATATGATAAACGATCTTTTGTGTCTGGCTTCTTTCACTTAGCAAACTGATTTCAGGGTTTATCCATGTTGTAGACTGTATCAGTACTTAATTTTTTTTATTGCTACTTGGGTACATCTTGACCCCTTGGAAAAGCATTCAGTTATGGGGCAGCCCCCAGATCCCATGTGTGGTTCGAGCAGGGTGCTGCAGAGTTAGTGATTGTCTTCAATCCTGTTGGACCTCAGTGGTTTAGATCAGGCCAGCCTGGACACAGGTCTCTTAGGTTCACTCTCATCTCACTAAGTAGCAGCCATCCTCTAGCTGTACATTCCTGTTATGGTTCTGGGTCTTAGGCTCTGAGTGTTCCTTCTATCCAGGGCCACCATGTATTGTGCTGTAGGATGAACAGCTGCCCAGGGGTGCCTTGCTGAAGGTACAAGAAAGGGCTTATATACAATATGCATCCTACTTGCCAAGCCATAAACCCCAGAATGGGGCTATGTCTATCTAAAGGAGGAGGTCACCTTTCAATAACTCACACAAAGCTTTGTCATGGCTTCTAGAAGTTCTTTGGCACTTGTCAGAGCTGAGGTCTTAGGCTCAGTTATAACATACGTCTTATAATTGAGTTAACAAGATTTAGGTCATGACAAACTAGAGGATAAAATTACAGATATTTTTTAATTTATGGATTTGTTCTCATAAGAAAAGTTTTTCCACTTTATGCTCAGTGATTTATAGCTCTACCACGAGCAAGGGGAATTTTCAACCTCTGTATTCTCCATCAGTTCTCTTCTGAGTTCTAACATCTCTTGCTGTTCCCATCTGTGTTTCTAACTTTGGGGTTGAAATTTCTAAGGCTGAATTGGTATTAAAAAATAATTTTCACATAAAGGGTAAAATCATGACTGTCAGATATCAAAATGGATCTGTGTTAAAAATTTTATTTTACTGTTTCATCAATGGAGGAACCAGGCAGATGTTATAACTGGTTGATAAGGACAGACACATTTATAGATCAAGAACATTAGAATGAATGTGCTGTGGAGGCAAAGCTTTTTTTCCCCCCACAGCGGGAGGGAGAAGTCAAATAAGTCTCTCTTAGACAAGACAGAATTTACATGTCTATAGACAAGACTTATTTGCATTGCTATCATATATCTACAATTTACAGAAATATGAAATAGCTTCCATATGATCAGAAAGAGAAAACCCAAAGGGGTATTCTTTAGTCTGACAATGCATCTTTTTTATGAAACCACACATTTCCCCCTACACTGGTGGTATCTGGTGTCTCTAGCACATTGGTGAATTTAGATAAGGTTTGTTGTTCCAGTTGAGATTTTGAGATGAGAATGAGATTTTCTTCAGGTTCCAAGTGCTTTTTGGTATTTGATGTTCTCTGTTGGAGGGACAAGAATCTGAACATTTTCAAAGATGCTAGTTGGTTCAAAGAGCAAGGGTGAGATGCACTGTGGGTGGCGGGGGTGGGGGCTTGGAAGGAGGAACCTATCAGACCAGAGATTGGAGAATTAAGGTCTGGATTTTATTCTTAAAATCATTACACACTTTCTCTGTGACCTTTGGGCTTGCCATTTATCTCCCTGCTTCTTTGAGACAGGAAAATAAGTATTATTTGTAAAGTGCATTGAGGTTCCCTGATGAAAGGTACCAGTTAACTGTGAAGTGGTATTATTAATTTGTTCCTCCTTGCCCTTTGTATTCCTGCTCCCGGTAGATTTGTCTTCCATCTCTTCTCTCTTTCCACCATTAATTTCCATGGCAACAGGTGGGGACCTGGCCATGGGATTAAGGATTTTCAATGGCTGCTTTGGTATTTACTCTTGAAAAATCTATTATAAAAAGCCTAAAATACCAACCCCAGTTTCTTTGTTTTCCTTTAAAATATTTAAGTAAGTAGTTGATGGAATAAAGGAATGTTTAAGTTAGTAGTAGAATATCACATTGTCTTATAAAACTTGCTATAAGTTCTAAATTAGTCTTGTCAAAGCTTAATGGAATTCTTCTGCTCTGCTAGGCCCATTGCCACGGGTGATGGAAAGGAAAATGCTGAAACTCCCCTAAAAAAAAAGGTGTAGGTGTGGGAATGCTTTGGAGATCTGTGCTTAGAATTAACTCCATTTTTGTTAATCATGAGGGTATCTTCAGGTATATTTTCCCTCAATGAGAAAAAGCCTTTTATATAGAAATGTCTGTAACATTTGCAGTGTAATATGTTGTGTGTCAACTCAATTAGCTTCACTTCAAAAAACTAACTAGCAGTGGGATGTGAATAGTGGCTGGAAGATGTATTGTACCTTTTAGCTGTGACACTTTAATGACTTTACATTCCTCGGTTTTCCCCCTGAGCTGGGGTAATATTTTTTTTATAAATTAAGTCATGTGATTCTTAACTTTACCACACTAAACCCTATATATCTCGCTTCCATTGTTAAGTTGTGCCAGTGACCTAATATGGCAGGAAAAACTATTTTTATCTTCACTGTCACGACCAGTTTCCATAGTACTCGGATGAGGCTGGATTTTAGAAACTGCTGTTATTTCCAGACAGATACAGGAGTGCGGACTGACATCAGCATTTTAATCCAGCACCCTAAATATTTGTTGCTTTTCGGGATACAGTGCTAGGACTCAATTACTTTACATATTTATCACTTTACTTACTGTTGATAGATTATTTTCATAGTCATTCTAGCCACACTAATCACCTGCTTCTCAATTTCTAAGACTTTTTATTATCATCCCTACTGATAGTTTCATTTAACCATACACAGTCTGATATGATTGTCAATTTGTTGAGTATTTACTCATTTTGTTTCCCCATAGGCCATATATATTTGTTAAGAGAGAGGATCATATTTTATATTTCTTTTGGTCCTTTAAAACATGTAGCAGGTGGCCAGAGTCACTACAAGTGTTGAGCAAATTCTTTCAAATTTCCTAAATTCAAATATCGTTGGCTAGACTTGTGCTAAGTTATGTAGATTGTCACTAAGGTTTGTAACAGAGAACACTGATAACATACATGTGATCAGCAGGACTGACTTGAGAAATGAGCTATGCTCGTTTCTGAATGGGGGTGGGCATGGTGTGGTTTAGCTGAATGGGCAGCTCCTGGCATTGATTAATGAAAGGGTATAACTTTTTAATTATTTAGATGAAAAGGAAACATCTCTATCATTCTTTTTTTTTCTCATGGATGAACTATTAGAAACTGAAAAATCTTAATAACCCATTTCCATGGGGATAATTTTAGACTTCTCAGGCAGTTTGGCAAATCAGTACCCTCCCATTGACCTATGGTATTTAGGATCAAGTATAGAAGCAGGGAAACCAGTTAGGAGAATAGTGTAAGAATTTCGTGAAAGAGGATGGTGCCTTGGACTTTGTTTGGTTCACTGAGAATGGTGAGACATGTGATCTGATGACTCTATTCAAAAGATAGAATCAGTTACATAAATAAATGATCAAAGCCCTTTTAGTGCATCCAGCAGTCCAGTGAATGAGGCCCGGGAAGAATGCCGCTCTCAGTTTGGAGATGCTCTCTGTCCCTGGAGTGAGTTGTCAGGGGCAGATCTTGAGTGCTGGTGTCTGTTGTGGTCCTCCCAACTTCTCTGATGGGTTGGCATATGGACCTTGTGATCCTCTCAGCTAATTCCTCTCCCTGGGGAGGCAGCATCAATCATTCAGAAGTTTTAAAAATGCATTAGCTCCCGGCCATTCCCCTCTTCCTGGACCCTGACACATCATGATAAGCTCTCAGGATTCAGACTCTGCATTTTGCATTAGTTGACCTCTTTATTGTGAAGGGCCTGGAATCTAAGCCCCTGGAATCAGAGGTCCAGGGGATCTCTTGTTCCTTCTTTTTAGGATCTGGCCTGGAGCACAGCCCTGAAACCACTGCCAGTGGATGGTATGGACCATATTAGCTATTCCTCACCTCCTCCTCTCCTCCCCTGGGGGAGGGACATCTCTTTCCAGGGAAGGCAAAGCTCTCTTGTAATGTAAGTACTACATGCTGAACACATCTCTTCAGCTTCCAGGGCAGAGACAACAAAGAGAAGGGATGAAACTTACAGCCTGCAGCAGTCTTAAGAAGAAGCTGGTTCTAAGAATCCCAGCTTTGTGCCATTTACTGCTGTGGGATGTTGAACAAAGGACCCAATAACTCTGAGTTTTAGTTTCCTCAGCTATAAATGAGGGTAAATAATAATAATACTTATCTCCTAAAATGTATTGTGAGGATTAAATGAATTAATATAAGCAAAATATTTAGAATAGTGCCTGGTCCAAAATAAGTACCATATACACTTTGGCTACTGTTAATATGACATAATATGTTATACATTTATTATCTTAAGTTATTCTATAGTTATTAGGTTATTAGTATACTCCAAGCCAGGCCTAATCACTAGCCTTTTGATACTTATGTCCTGTGGATTGGTGCAGGCAGGTTAGTTACTGGATCAGCCTTTTTGAACCCTGAACAGACCTCACTCATAATGCAAACACCTTGAGTTGAGAAGCTACTAAGCCTGGATCTGTGTATGAAGCTTTACGTCCATGAGCCACAAACTTGCGGCGTCAGTTTTAGAGTAAAGATACTGCAGTCCAAATGGTTAAGAAACTCCAGAGGGCCACACAGGTAGGGTTAAAATCAGGTCCCTTGACTCCATATACAGTTCCTTCTCCATGATTAGTGTTTATAGTGCCAGGCCAGCAAGTGTTTTCTCATGTTCACTTTCCACCTGGTACCATGCAAGGCACTCTGAGGCAGTTATTTGTGACCTGGATCAAAACTCTGAGTTTGCAAGTCTAGGGTTGGGCCTAGGCCTCTGTATGTTCATAAGGACCTCTGGGAGCTTCCAGTGCAGGTGACTTCAGAGCACACTCCAGGCATATTGGTAGAAGGTAGGCTGAGATGGCCTTCAGCTCCCAAGGAATCTTGTTATGGATGTGATCATCAAATGAAACACAGGTGCATAATAGCCACTGATTCTGTGCACATCTGCTATACCTGTTCTGAGAAGCAGCCCAGTTAACCAGTGAGATCCCTGATACACATATTGTTCATGCTCAGAGAAAGATGACGTCATAGGAGACAGGAGAGGCTAGGAGAAACTTCATGACCAGACCTTCACAGACTGGTAGAATTTGTGAATGTGGAAAAGAGGGGTGAGGGCAGTGCTCATGGGGTCACTCTTTGAAGAGAGGTTCAGAAGTAAAAGGGATATGGAATGTGTCAGGAATGGTGAGGACTCCCACAGGCACATTTTCTCACCTTCTCTAGTGAACTGAAGACTTTTTCTGCAAAATCAATGACTTTTCCACATTGCCTTCTTCTACTTTCACAAGGGGTGCCTGGGAAGAGAGATGAAAGGCAGTATAAGCTCTCCACGTGGTAAGACAAGTGGAAGAAAGAGGATTGCCTAAATGGGTTGGACCTTGGTGAGTGCTTCACCTCTCTTGCCATTCTCTTTTTCCTGGTGACAGTGTTGCATGCTCCTCACATCCCTCTGCTGAGTGATCAGGTTAGACAAGAGTAGCCTGCTGAGAACTTTCTGTAGAAGTGAATGATGTCCCTCTGTTTCGTGGGTCTTATTGTGGTCATAAAACACAATAAAAGTCTTGCACTTATGTGTAACTTAGCCAGGTTTGCCCTTTCTGGGGAATCAGCCACTGAAAATTTGGCAAATCGATGGCAGATTCTCTAGGCTTTTTCCTTTTTCCTTCGTCATCCACTCTCCTAATTTGGCCTTTGCCTCTGACACACAGTAGGGTCTTGGAAAAGTCAGTTTCTCACTGGGTCCCAGTTTACTCCTCTAAAATACAGACCCAAGGCTAGGTAACCTTGACGACTTCTTCTCATAGTAATACTCAATGACTTTTTTGAATATTTGGAAAAATCCTTGCTGTTCAGTTCTCTTGGCTTTGAGGAGACTTCCTCCTTCACTATTAGGTACCCAAGCAAGGGCTCAGGTTTCCTGGATTCATTCCCCTTTGAACCTCTTGCAAGACTGGAGCCAGACAAAAAGTTAAGAAGGGAATTCTGGCACCATAGCCATTTCCTCAAATCTCTGCTCATGAACTTTTTGTAGGTAAAGGCTCTCTGAGGTCAAAGCCATCAAAATAGGAAGAATCTGCTGTCTATGTGGATGAGCATCCATGATCGCCCAATGACCATCCATGAAAAGAGTCTCAAGTGATAAGCCTTTCTGTACACAAGATGATCATTGCCAAGGTTTTGCACTAAAACACAGATCTGAACAAGAAAATTGTGATTATTCATTGGGTGTGAACTACGGAGGAAGCAACAAGCACCACTCTACCATCCAGAAAGAGAAAATCTCCTGGGATGGCAGACTGAAAATTTGAGTCCCACCCCCATCTCCATCTTTATCAATTCCCTTCTCAGCTTCTCTCCCTCCAGAGCTTGCCAGGAGGTCACTTGTGGCAGTGAGGGTTACTATTTAAGAGAAAGGAAATCCAAGGGCAGTTACTCCATTTCCCCTGACAATCGATAATTATTAATCCCCTGCATTCTTCCCAAAGCTGTACACCTGCCTCCCTATTGTGTTTCTGGGACAGCAAATGGAGCCAGTATTAGCCAGCCAAGGTTTGTGCTGCTCAATGTGCTTGTGTGTGTGCTTTTGGCTTGGGCTGCCTTTGCTAGGATGAAATAGTGGGCCTTCCACTAGGCATGGCTCAGCAACTCTGCTAGTGTCTGTGTTTTATTGGGCAATAAATTAATACAGAGCACTGCCAAGGAAAGAGATAAATGGATAGGACAGCAAACACATTTTTAACAAGGAAAATGGCTTTGTTTCTCAGGAGCATCATTTAAATAATTAGCTCAATAATTGTGTAGGTTCCTTGATTAGAGGTAGGAGAGGGGATCCTGATTAAACACATCTCTGGGAGGAACTGTGTGAGCATGCTCACTGCCTTCAGGGCTTTGGGGAAGAGGAGATTGGTTTAGGATCCTGGGTCCTGGAGGAAGCTTTCATTTCGTCACGTGTTATAACAAATTCTGCCTGGGTTTTAAGCCTGTAAGTGGTGTGAGGTTCACAGCTGGCTGTACCTGCGGGCTACAATCAGGGTAGTCACCCTTGAAGGAGTTAGGAGAAATCTTCAATGATGTATCGTGGTCATTAACTGAAATCCACGGTTAATAATGCTGAGAATGAAGGAGAAAAGAAAGGATAGACTCTATAGAGGAAGCTCCTTGTTTGCAATGCAAATGCCACAAAGTCCAGAGAAATTCTAGATGTCATCATAAAGGAAAACCTTCAAGCCTCTGGAGAAAGGCAACAGAAAAGAAAAAAATAAATCCCTTTTTTTCCCTCTATGTACATGTAAACATCAGATTTTGCATGTCTTGTCATAACCAATTTCTAGAATGGGTCCTCTCCCCACCAGAATATCTGCTGCATAAAGGGCCTTTGTCCCTTGATCACTGCAATATTTCTCATCCTGGGAATGTTGCCCAGCATATAGTAGGAGATCAATATGTGTGAATCAATAAAATTATAAGTGAACTGTGTTCTACCCTCCACATTCTACCCATTATTCCTTCACAGCTTAACCACACTTGCATCAGCCCCTGCTCCCACCGCTCCCATCTGAGTCACTCCTCTCCCACTGCTCACCTGACTAACTCTTCTTTTTTATTGTAAATTGTGTCCTCGCTTTGGACCATCTTCTCAATTGTCTCCATTTGCCATTAAAATCTTATAGTATTGATCTTTTTGTATCCATTCCACAAACCTTTTCAGGTTATTATAAAATTTTCATCTGCGTTTCCCTAGGAATAGATGAAGTTGCATAAATGTGAGTTCAATTTGTCTTGCAAGTATAACAGCTTTTCATAATAGACCCTTCATGTGATAAGTACATCAGAAAATAATTTAGTTTTTATGGATTTTTTTTTCAGCTTCAAATGATTGGGTTGTATGCTTAATAGTTCAAGAACTCAGCTTCTATAGAAATTGAATTTATATTTGCATGTCACCAACCTTTTGGTTTTTGTTTTAGAAGGACAGAAAGAAAAGAAGAATGGGAGGGAGGAGGAGAAAGAGAATAAAAGAGAAAGAAAATATGGATGTATGGATGTATATATTTGTGTTCATAGCTTACTTCATTATAAGTTTTGAGCACTTGTTTATAATTATTTTTTAGAAATTTTTTATAAAAATAAGTGCCATAGGATTTGAAACTGGAGAAGAGGGTAAATGAATTGATGCTCCTTCTGCCTTAGAGAATGTATCTTGGCGACTTCTGGTAAAGGAAACTTTTCCAGCTTTCTCATCTATGGTGCTTATAATGTTTCCATGTATCTCTCCATGGTAGGGGTTTAGAAGAAGTGGCAGCTCTTTGCCAAGGAATAACTTTATTGGAACAAATCATTCGCAATAGAAATGTGTTTACTAAGATAAGTGCTGTTTTAAATGTAGTGTGCTGTACCCCTGGCCAAAATTCTTAAAGATGATTCAAAGCTTTTTTGAATTACTGCCATAATTAAAGAAAACCAATTTAATGATCTAACATTTGACATGATTCTTTATAGTTTTAGTCTTGGATTGGCAAATAGTTGCAAAAAATAACTTCATTCAATTAGGATGAGAAATATAACACACACACACACACACATATTTCATTTTACAAATGATTATTTGTAGAAATAGTCCACTATATGTGACCAAGAAAATTAATTTAGGGGCTTTGCTTTGTCCTTCCTATTCATTCATCAACAAGTATTCATTGACAATGTGCCTTGTGCAGGGCATTAGGTGGGCCACAGGAAGAATGTAACATTCATGACACAACCTCAAGGGGCTTATAGTCTAGTTCAGGAAATAAAACATATACACAAAAATAGTTAACCATATATACTTAGTAGTATGGAATGGAGTGTCCTTAACATGTGAAAAATGAAATGTGCTTTGGAATATCAAGAAAGGAGAAACAAAGGAAATCCATACATCTAGGAGGGAATTCATTCATTCATACATTCAGCAATTCTATATAAAGCACCTACTATCTTTCAGTCACTGATCTGGGTATTGGGGTTCTAACAAGGACAAAACAGACCAGGTCTCTGTCCTTACAGAGTTTATTTTTCTTGAGATTAGATAAGCAATGAACAAGTAAAGAAGTAAAAAGACAGGTGGTTTCAGGAAGTAATAAGCTAACAAGGAAATGAAACATTGTGAGGGGACGGGCCAGTGCTTTGTTCACCCATGTGCATGTGCATACTCTCACACACACTCATGATGAAATCTTAGAGAGGGTAGTCAAGAAAGGCTTCTCTGAGGAGCTGGCCTGAGCTCAGGTCTGAATAAGGAGAGGGAGCCTTTGGAAAGTGTGGCATTCTAGTCTTGCTTTGTGGGACCAGGAAGATAGTTTAGGGGATGAGAAAGAGACAGACATTCTGGAACATTTCAGACTATTGAGCTCCTTTTGCCCCTGAGGCTTGGGGTTGCAGTGCTTTGCATAAGTAAGAAGTTGGTAAATATTCCTGGAGTGAATCAATGAATGACACTGGCAGCGGGTGGTAGCTGTTCACAGGTGAGCGATTTTTTTTTTCTTCCAGTAAGATCATTCTGAGATGAAAGACACAAGTATGCTCAGTGCCCAGATGGAAGCCGTTGTTCTGGAAATTTATTTATTTAACATTTACTTATAGAGTACTTACGACATGGCAGAGCCTGGCTTGAGTGCTTCACAAATATTAACCTATTTAATCTCTATAAGGTAGATTTTCTTCTTCCTTCCCTCTGACAGATGTGGGAACCCAGGCACAGAGCTCCATCTGCTCAAGGTCACATGGTTGATAAGTGACTGGTTGCACAGTTCTAGCCATTAGCCATTGTGCTTCCTTTCCATGGAAAAGCTAGCACCTATGTCACTCAGAACATTTCCAGGTGCTTCCAGCCTGGACTGGTGGAAAGAGAATAGCTATCTTTCCAGTTGGTTAAGGGGTCTAGAGCTGTGCCGCCCCAAATAACTTTATATAAAGATAGAGATGTTCTCCCTCTGTGCTGTGCGATACAATAGCCACCAGCATGTGTCTGTTGAGCACTTGAAATGTGGCTAATGTGATGAGGAACTGAGTTTTAAAGTTTATTTAACTTTAATTAATTTCAATATACACTTCAAAACAGAAGCAATATAACATATTTTTCTGTTAAGCACAACTTTGTTTCAGAAGGACTAATTTTTACTAAATACAATTAATTGTTGCATCCCATGAGATGTATTGTAGTGGATATGTTAGAAGCATAGATTGTTTCTAGTATCTCGTTAACAATTTTCAATATTAATTCCATGTTGAAGTAAACATATTTTGGATGTATTGGGTTATGTATAAAATATTTTAAACATAAATGTCACCTGTTTATTTTTTATTTTTTAAAATGTGCCTACTAGGAAATTTAAAATTACAAGTGTGGTTTGAATTCTATTACTGTTGGACAGCACTGTCCACTGGAAGGGGTGCTTGAATAAAGAGGAAATACCTATTGGATTTTGGTGGACTTGCGCCGTCATCTTGATGACCAGTGCTCCATGGACTCCTGGGTCCTCAGCATCATCATTTCAGTTCCTAGTTCCCAGGGACCACTTAGGTTTTGCAGATGGAGTGCCCTCAGATGGAGGTTTGTAGGACCTCATACATTGCACATAACCAACGTTTTGCTAGCAAAGCTGTGGATTTGTTGGGAGTTGGGAAATCTCTGAACCAGATCCTACTCATTTCTTCTGCCCTTGCCTGTTTCATGGCAAGACTGAATCCTACATTGCCACTTGCAGGAAGCAGCTGTCCAATCATCCTCATGCTCGAAGGCCAGACCCTGAGCCTGGACCCAGAAGTGCCAAGGAGTTGGGTGTGAGTTACTGTGCTTGCTCAAAGGACCCCCAGAAAACAACCTGTGAAAACAATGCAGGCTACAGGTGGCAGCAAATGACCCAATCAGTGCCAAGCTCTGGCTCAGTCCTAAACTTCACCTGTCATCTGTTTCCCCCCATAGCTCCACATGCTGCAGCCTCCCTGTCAACCTTGGTTTCAAAGACCAGTGTGGGTATGTGTGGAGAGGTGAGGCTCCTCAATGACTGAGTTAACCTAGGTCTGCTCTTCCAGGGTCATGGAAATGGAAACATTGGAGAACCAGGTAGTCTCCACTTGACCAATACACAGCCCCAACTCTCTCTTTTACTCAGGTTCTTGACTGTCTTTGCAGATTTCATTTCTGTCTGCCTTAGGCTTCTTCCCAAACACTGCTTAGGTGACCACAGTTTTCAGGTACATGTAATTAGTCATTCTTAGCCTTAGGTTGCATATTTGAATTACCTGGGAGCTTTACTTCTAATACATCAGAAAAATACTAATGCATGGTCTTCACCCCAGAGATGCTGATGTCACTGCTCTGGGTGTAACTTAGTGCTCTGGGTTTTAAAAACTCTCAAGTTCTCTTTCCCATAATGGAACTGATACATTAAATGGACCTTTTTCAAAATGTGTCAGAATTTCAGGGAATGAGGGTATGATGTACTTGTTGAAAATACAGATTTTTGAGTTCTTCAAATATCTGAAACCTTTGAGATCAGAATAATTGGAAATACACTTTTAACAAACAGTCTCAGTAGATCACAGATATTTTAGCATCACTGTATTAAATCATTTAGAACTTATATGGATTAGTTTATTATCCTTCATGCTTATCAAGAGAGCCAAGAAAGAGGGTTAATTTAAAAAGAAGTATCTAATGGTAAAATTGCAGGACCTTAGATGAGGAGATCTTTTGGGAATGAGGGGGTCTTCCAAAAGCCCCTGAGGTGATGACATAGAGGTTACTGTCCCATTTCTCAAGCCAGAACTAGGGCAGTGTTTCAACCAGTCATTTAGGGTTGGGGGACACTGTGTGGTAGGAAAGTAGCTTATGTCACTGAGTGGTCAAGCATCCTTACCTCATTCTCTTCTTCCCAGGCTGAGGATTGCTGGGAACTTCTGCCATGAAATGCTTGGGTTGTGTTTCTCTTCATTGGCTCATTGTCTCCTGGGGATCACTTTATATTCAGTTGTTACTGGGGCTTGTACTCACTCTGCTTACATGGCAGCAGACCAGAGCTACCCTCTGTGCCAAAATTGAGCCAGCCATATGTGGCCTTGTGTTCCAGCCCATTCTGTGTACTCTAATGTTTTCCTTAGAAATAGTAGCCCTGTTGAATATGGTTTGCTGATATTTTGTTGAGCATTTTTGCATCTGTGTTCTTCAGGGACACTGCCTTGTAATTTTCTTTTTTTGTAGTGTCCTTATCTGGCTTTGGTCCTTATCAGGGCAATGCTGGCCTCATAAGATGAGATTGGAAATATTCTCTCCTCTTCAATTTTTTGGAAGCGTTTTGGAAGGATTGGTGTTAATTATTCTTTAACTGTTTGGTAGCATTCACCCATGAAACCATCTGGTCCTGTGCTTTTTTTTTATGTGGGGGATTTTTTATTTTGATTCGGTCTCCTTGTTATTGGTCTGTTCTGATTTTCTATTTTTTCATGATTCAGTTTTGGGAGGTTTTGTGTTTCTAGGAATTTATTCATTTATTCTAGATTATTTTGTTTGTTGGTGTAGTCCTTTATGATCCTATGTATTTCTGTATTATCCTGTAACGTCTCTTTTTTTTTTTTATAATTTTATTTATTGTGTATTTTCTTTTTTTCCCTCTGGGTTAGTCTAGTAAAGGTTTGTCAATTTTGTTTCTCTTTTTAAAAAAGAAATTTTTTTTAATAATTAAAAAAAATTTCAATTGACATACAATATTATATTAGTTTTGGGTGTACAACAAGGTAATTATATAACTTACAAAGTTATCACCTTGATAAGCCTAGTAACCATCTGACACCATACATAGTTATTATAATAATATTGATTATATTCTCTATCCTTTACAACACCATGACTTTTTATAAACTGGCAATTTGTATATATTAATCCCTTTTCCTTTTTCACCCAGCGCCTGACCCTGCTCCCATCTGGTAATCATCAGTTTGTTCTCTGTATCTAAGAGTCTCTTTCATTTTGTTTTTTGTTTATTTTGTTATTTGGATTCCACATATAAGTGAAATCATGTGGTATTTTTCTTTCTCTGTTTGACTTATGTCACTTAGCATAATACCCCTGGGTCCATTCATGTTGTTGCAGATGGCAAAATTTCAGTCTTTTTCATGGCTGAGTAATATTCCATTGTATATATGGACTATGTTTTCTTTACCGAGTAGTATATTGGTGGATGCTTCAATATCTTGGCTATTGTAAATTATGCTGTAATGAAGATGAGATGTGTATGTCTTTTCAAATTAGTGTTTTGGGTTTTTTTTTTTTTTTTTTGGTAAATATCCAGAAGTAGAATTGTTGGTTCATGTTGTAGTTCTATATTTAATTTTTTGAGGAACCTCCAAACTGTTTTCCATTGTGGCTTCACCAATTTACAATCCCAACAGTGCACAGGGGTTTTCTTTTCTCCATACCCTTGTCCATACTTATTTGTTGATTTATTGATGATAGCCATTCTAACAGATTTGACATGATATCTCATTTCGGTTTTAATTTGTATTTCACTGGTTATTAGCGATCTTGAGCATCTTTTCATATGTCTATTGACCACCTGTATGTCCTCTTTGGAAAAATGTCTATTTAGATCCAGTTTTTAATATGATTTTTTTTATGTTAAGTTGTATGAGTTCCTTATAAATTTTAATATTAGCCCCTTATTGGATATATTATTTGAGAACATCTTCTTCCATTAGGCAGGTTGTCTTTTTCATTTTGTTGATGGTTTCCTTTACTATGCAGAAACTTTTTGGTTTGGTGGAGTCCCATTTGTATTTTCTTTTGTTTCCCTTGCCTGAGGAGACATACCCAAAATAAATATTGCTAAGAGTGATGTTAAAGTTTACTGCCTGTGTTTTCTTCTATGAGTTTTATGGTTTCAGGTCTCAAATTTAAGTTTTAAATCTATTTTGAGTTTATTCTTGCATATGACATAAGAAAGTGATACAGTTTTATTCTGTTGCATATGTCTGTCCAGTTTTCTCAACACCATTTATTGAATAGATTGCTTTTACCCCATTGTGTATTCTTGCCTCTTTTATCATAGATTAATTGACCTTTGAGGGGTGGGTTTATTTCTGGGTTCTCTGTTCTGTTCCATTGATCTTTGTGTCTGTTTTATGTGTGAAATTCTTGTCTTATTCTAGTTAACTCCCTTTCATCTTCTTCCTCGAGGAATTATCTTTGGACCTCACAGTTGACGAAGCTCTCCTCTCCTCCTCTTATGAGTTCTCCTCACCAGGTTCAATTTTTATTCACCAGTGTGACCATTGGTTGAGTTTCTTTCCTTTAGACTGTAAGGTTCATGAAGGCAGGGGCCCTTTTTACTCTCTGTATGTCTAAGCCTAGGAGTATCTACTCAATAAGTGAAGAGTAGGGACACAGCCATGAATGACACACTTTCTGTCCTCAAGGAGATTACAGGCAAGCAACTGAGAAGAAAACTGGTGACTACAGTAGAGATTGTGACAAGTGCTTTGATTAAAGTCTACTCAGGGTCTTTCTGGGGGCCCACTTAGAGAGGAAGTAGATCAAGTGTAGGTAGAGAAGGCTAAGAGCTGTCACCTCATCTGTGTCTGAATGGCTTAATTTTTTAATAGAAGTGAAAAACAAATAAGCAAAAAAAAGAAAAAAAAAGAAACAAGGCCTAAAAAAATCCAACTACTCTATGTAGTTGAAATAGCATTTAAAACAAAATCTAGAATGCCAAATTAAAATGACAAAGGTAGTTGCTACCAGAGAGAACATGCTAGCAGGCCTGCATTATTCTGAAGGTATGTCAACACAGAGCACAAAGGGAAGCCAAATTATTGCCAGAAGGTTCTTACAGAGGTGGAGCTTGAACCACATGGGCAACTATTCTTCAACACTGTTTCTTTCCAATGATAACAGAAGTAGTTCATTGACAAGCTTCCTTTTGTTTGTGGTACTTTCTGATTATTTTTGCTGGAAACTGGAATCTCCTCAGACATCTTTTACAAGTTTTATAATCCTGGTGGAAGTATGTTTTCAGAAATCTAAGCCTTCTGGAAGTGGGGATTCTAATGGTTTCATTAGTAACAGTGCCATCATATCTAAATTCACAAGGTAGCTTTCTATAGTGAAGATGTATCAGCTTAATTAAAAAACAAAACAAAACATCTTGCAGGCATTGTCTAGCCTATCAAGCTAGAATATAAAAATGATTTTGAATAATATGTCAACATAATGAGTTCTAGCCATTTTTTCCCTTTCAGAAGCCTTTGAGGTATCTTGATATTTCAAGGGGATTTTATCTAAACAGCACATATCTAAAATAACCAATTTAAACTGCTTTTACATCCATATACAAAAAAGAAAGACTATCTTGAAAGGATAAACCTTTTTTATTCTATGATGGATTAAAGCAGTGGTTCTCAAAATACGGTCCCTGAACCAGCAGCATTGTCATCACCTGGAACTCATTAGAGATACAAATTCTCAGGCTCCACTAGGCCTACAGAATCAGAAGCTCTAGGATGGGTTCAGCAATTTGTGCATTAACAGACCCTATGGATAATTCTGATGTGTACTCAAGTTGATAATTACTGTTAGGCTAGGGCACAAACCTCTTGAAAGGATATTAATGCTAGGAACCTCATTTTGACATCTGTCATCCTGTCTTGGATAAGAATGAAAAGTAGAGTTGAAGTTTTATAAAGCAGAAGTGTTCTCCAACTCTGTGTTCTCTGCAGCTCCAGCCCTGAATCCAGTTGGACACTTAGTAACTCTGTGTAACGAATGAATGAATAACTGTAGAATAGTGTGAATTCATAGAAATGAATTTTTGTACATAAAAATCTTTTAATGGAGTAGATGAGGAGAGGAATTTGGTGGTCAGGCTGTGCTGTGCTGAAATGCCTGGCTAGATTATGACAACAGAGTCCCTCAACCTGAGAAGGTGATGCTTTTCTCCAAATAGAAATTGAAAACTTGAAAGCCCATACAAAAGGCTTAAATATATCCACCTCAGTTCTGATTTGTTTTTTTATAACAATGTCGATGCTTTTAAAAATAGGAAATAATAAACTTCTCACATTTCCTGGTCCCTGCCTTGCTGAAGAGCTAAGTGTGTGCCTGGTCTGCCTATCAGAGATGCTGAAGTATAAGCCAACCTGAACACCAGATACATGCCCTTTCTCTTTTTAAATAGCTTTGTAAAGACAGGTGGCATTCCACAGAAGTCCTTTTTTCTCCTCGTTTGTTTCCAGAGTCAGCATGAGGCTGAGAGAAGCAGGAAAGCTTGTGTTACCTGACCATGCCCACCTCACCCCGACCCCCACCATGTGCCCCATGTGAGTGGAGCTTTTCGGTGTTCTGACACTCTAATGAGCCAGGGCTCTGGTTACACTGTGCAGCATTGCTAGTGTCTGATCCTCACTGGACCACAGGAAGATCTGTGAGACGTTGCAGGAGTAGGGCTACAGCTGGGGCTGTGGTCCAGCCTTTTTAAATTAGCAGTGATGAAGAGTTTGGTGGGGCTTCCAACCCTTGCTTGTGTTGAGGTTTGTACTGCATTGGTTCTGCCTTCTAATTTTCCAGGCTTCCACAGTGGGAATTTGTGAGCTATCTCTTAAAACTTTCTACTTCCTCCAGGAGGGGTAGCTTAACTGTAAGAATTCAATAGTAAATACCAAAAAAGAAACAAACAAGCAAACAAAATAAAAATAACTCCATTCCCTGAGGCAAGGGAAGAGGGAGAGATGTCAGAAGCGGACAAGCTAGTGTCTTCTCTTTGGAGACCTGGATTAACCCCTCTGTAAATCTTAACAAAAAGGGCTTGCTAATTTCATTCCTTTCCTAGATGGTGTATGCCAAGGTCAGCCCCTTTGTTATGGTTAGCAGTTGGTTCTACAAAGGAGAAAATGGAGTGTAATGCTTTCCAACCAAGTGTGTGAACATGCACATCCATGGTCAAACCCAGCGTGGGGCGGGTGACTGATTTTAAAGCCAGTTCAGTGCTGGTGTCAATGTTGTATTGTCATTAAGTGGTTGTTTATAGTCTCAGGCCAACTTCTTGTTGCTGAGGGGCTTTGGTGGCACTGCTTTATGGGGTGCATTGGCAATCCTTTCTAAAAGCAACACCTTTGATGGCAAAATCATTACGTAGATGAAGGAAATTTTAGGTTGTCTCTAAGGGTAACGTTAAGGTCCCATCAACCCACTAAGGGGCTATAACCAAGTCATTACTGCAGCTTGGCCTTGAGCTTTAGACTTGGATACCAAATGCCCTGTGTGTCTATTCCATTATCTTCTATAAGAAATCGTTTTGTGTTTTTAAAGTGGTTATAAGCCAAGAGCACAATCTTTTTTCTTTTCTTCTCTTTTCTTCTCTTTTTCTTCCTTCCTTTTTTCCTTCCTTCCTTCCTTCCTTCCTTCCTTCCTTCCTTCCTTCCTTCCTTCCTTCTTTCCTTCCTTCCTTCCTTTTTCCTTCCTTCCTTCCTTTTTTCCTTCCTTCCTTTTTTCCTTCCTTCCTTCCTTCCTTCCTTCCTTCCTTCCTTCCTTCCTTCCTTCCTTCCTTCTTTCCTTCTTTCTTTTTTATTATTATGGTAAAGGGTATATACTCTTTTTAAAACTTCCAATCATATCTTGGACTTTAGCTACAGTTGCCAAAAGACAAAGTAGGCTCTAGTTAGAATCTATGATCCCTAAAAAATTCATAGCCCACTTTGAGCATCAGTAATAAACAAGGGTGGGAGTGGGAGGGGAAGGTGAGGACTCATGTGAAGTCGCTATGGCTAAATGGAGATAGATCCTGGAAACTGAAAAAGAAATTCTACTTGAGAAGGGCTACAATCAAACACTCTCAGAGGGGCAAGAGTCATTTGTATGTAATAAAAATTTCTTGGAGACACCCACTGCCATTGAAAGGAGGAATATTAACATCCCTCTGAGAAGGTGATTATGTTTGAGTTTTGAAATGTAAATATACTGCTGGATTCTACTTGCCAGTTCTCAGAATTTTTCTTCTATTTGTTATTGTGGTAAAGTACACATAAGATTTACTGTTTTAGCCATTTGTAAGTGTGCAATTCAGTGGCTTGAGTACATTCACAGTGTTTTACAACCATCACCACCATCTAGTTTCAGACCTTTTTCATCAACCTAAACAGAAACCTTATACACATTAAACAATAACTCCACTTAGCCCCTGGCAGCCATCCCTCTACTTTGTTTCTATATATTTGACTAATCCAGGTACCTTATATAAGTGGAATCATATAATATTCATGCTTTTGTGTCTAGCTTATTTCACTTAGTGTAATATTTTCAAGGTATATCGTGTTGTGGCATATCAGGATTTCCTTTCTTTTTAAGGCTGAAATATTATTTTATTAGGTATATGTACTACATTTTGTTTGTACATTCATCTGTCAATGGAAATTTGGTTTGCTTCCATTTTTTGGCTGTTGTGAATAAAGCTGTTATGAATTTGGGTGCACAGGTCTCTGTTTGGTTCATTGCTTTCAATTCCACATTTGTCTTTAATATACCATAAGAATTGGCAAGGTTTGAGAAGCAGGACAAAGATGGCCAAAAATTTAGTAAAGGGCAACTGGTGACTTGACAGTGCTGTAGGAGTTTTCTCATCTTATTAACCTAATTAAATTAAAAATCCAGTTGGCCAAACCCATATACACTTGAGCCAAAGAATTTTTCCAAAATTTCATTCATTAGCTGCAAACTTGGGAGCTCCATTAGCAGATGGAACTTTTTCCTCTGGATTTTTCAGTAATTAGACAGGAAAGGTCTTTAAAACTTTAGAACTCAAATGGAAGATTTTATCTTGCCAAGGCATCAGTTTTAATGCCTTTGGTAAAAATATACAAAAATCAATCATTTAAGTTTTATGATACAATGATGTAAGATTTCAGTGTCATTAAACTTCAACTCTCAGAAAGACACAAGTTTTAGGAAATTTTTCTGACTTAATGTTACATTTCTTTTTTTTATTACTTTTTATTTTTTATTTAAATTTCCTATGTCAGTTATATTAATTGTGGTATTAGAGGAACACATTTAACTCTTTTGTATTTTTAGATTGTGCAAAAGAAGATGAGCATGGTCAACAAAGTTCAGATAAGATAGAAGACAATTAGTGAACACTATCTTGCAGATTCACATAGCTTGTGCCTTAGAGTTATGCAGAGTGAAGTTTGGACAACTGGCTTATCATTTATACCCCCCAATTCTTCTATGGGGAACATAGAAAACACAAGACTTCAGACCCTGTATATCTGGAGGCTCACATTTGCCTCTGCCCTCTCCCAAAAGCCCATGACTGCACTTAATTTTTTCTATATTCCAACAAATACGTGATTTATAATAAACTTGTTCTTTGCAGTTTACACTCAAAAGGAGTTCTGTTGTTTTCCAGGGCTTTCTTTTTATCGGTAGTAATTTTGAAATTACCTAGTTTGAAAATGGAGAGAGATACTTGCTAAGAATGTAGTTGGTTAATAAATATAGATAGAGACCCAAATTTGTGATGGATTAGTGGAGCATTAGTTTATCTCTGTCCCTTGGGCCTACATATATATTCATGCATTATTTATACATTTATGTTATTTTGTGTCTCATATCCTCAGGACATATTTTTCCACAGGTTCCTAGTCCTGATCCCTGTCTAAATTCTCTGCTTCTTTACCTAACTCTGCTGATATCTACCACCTTGACCGAACTTGATTTTGTTGGAGAGATCATTTTCCCTCACTTCTCTCTATGGATGTTGCTTGTTTCTTCATAGATCAGGACCACTGGATACTTCATTGCTCTTTTCATCCATATGTAAAACCCTTTCTCTTGAGGCTCCTGCCTATTCTCCATGATGCTGTCACCTGCCTACCTCCATCCCCCTCCACTATTCAGGGTGGCTTCCATCCTTAACTCTTTCTTCTCTCAACCTCAGCTCCAGCTATCACCTTCGAGTCTGGGCACATGGATCTCCTATGTAGTCCCAGATCCTTGACCTCCTCAACTATGATGCACTTCAGAAAAGTGTCCCTTGGATCCTGCCACCACAGGGAACTACTCCTCACCTCTGTCTGAAGTTTTAAACTCTAAAATCTCACTCACCGAGGGTCCATATTCTTCCATCTCTCTTTGGCTTTCACTGCACCCAGTTGCCAAATTCATTCTCCAGTCTTTTCTCCAAATACTCATTTGACAAATATTGATTGAGATATTTTCCTAGCTTTTGGGAATTTAGTGATGAGCAAAAATGGACATGCATCCTGTCTTCATAGAACTTGCTGTCCAGCAGTGGAGTGAGAAATAATCAAATAACTGCCCAAAAAATTTAAAATTGCTACTGTGCTAAATGCTACAAAGTGCAGACTATGCTCTTGGAGGACCTTCCTGAATTAGGTGGGCAGGGAAAGAAATGACAGTAGAGCTGAGATCTGAAGAATTAATAGTCTATGAGAGTGGCAACTCTTTTAGGAGGAAGGATGTGCTTATGCAAAGGCCCTGTGGTAGAGGGGGTGGGACATATGTTAAATAAGAAGAACTGAAATTCCCATTAACTAGAGTCTAGAGAGGGAGAGTGTAAGATAAAACTAGAGATGAAGAAGAGGTCCAGAATTTTCAGCATCTTGTAAGCTGTAAAGGATTTTTTCTTCATACCAAAAGCTGTGGAAGTGATTTGAAGCAGTTGAAAGAGAGAGGTTTCTCTCCAATTTATATCATGTGTCTTAGAAACACTGAGTATAGCTTTATAGTATTGTATTTTTGGAAGCACACAGGTTCATAGGCATATTACATAGGCTTCCTTACATTTGAATAGTTTTACTCGTATTTTTATTTTAATGCTATAATTCTAAATACTGACTACTGAAAGCACTTATTTCTTTTTCCTTATTTCATCTTGAATACATCCATACTTATACCATTGTTTTGAACCTTGGTTTCCAGCGAATCTGTCTACAGCACTTTTGTGTAAGTACTTGCTTAAGTCAAATGTAATGCGCCAGAATTTTAGGTTGCAAACTTAGGGGACCTTTGGATGTTTAAGTGGTATTGTCAAAATTTTATACATTACAAATATTTTGTTATTTATGATAACAAAAATACTTTTTTTGTGGTAGCAAGATTATATCTTCTATTGAGAAGCATTAATGGTTTAGGGAGGAGAAATACATATTACTGTATTTGCCAGATTGTGAAGAAAAAAATCTTTCCCTTTTTCCCTTAAAAAGCTCAGAGAATGAGCTTCTTGTGGTAAAACCTACAGGAATGTAAGCTTTACAGAGAATCACAGAGGCAGGAGGTGAAAGGACTGGGTCAGACCCCCTACCCCTCCACCAAGTCTGTTCCCCATAGTAAAGGCAGAGCTGAGGCGCAGACCCGGGAGACAGCTGGTCAGTGGCTCCTCTGGTTTTGTTTTGGTTTTGTGGAATAACAGGCTGAGTGAGCAATTGATTGCCTATTGGAAACACAAACGATGAATCCAAGTGTCCATGGAGTTCCCACTTGTGATTTTATGAAAGAAACAAGCCTCTCTAACACAGATGGGAGACACATTATTGCCATCATACTGAATTATAATTATGCACAAATGGCAAAAATGAGAGCTGCCTTTTTAAGCAAAGTGTTTAGTTCTTTCACTGCATGCAATAACCTATCAGGGCCCCCACCTGATAGCCATCTATTTTGATTCCACCATTTCACAGACTGAGAAACTGAGTCCCAGAGACATGAAGTGATGTGCTCAAGAGCATATTGCTTATTGGGACAGAGCTGAGATTCAGACCCAGCCTGACTGGAGTGCTGTGCTCTCTCCATCGTGTGTCAGTCATGATACAGCTCGTGTTTGCTCTTCCTGCAACAGTGAGGGGGACTTAGAATATCAGAACCTCTTCTTTCCTCTTCCTCGGTTTCTGTTCTCCCTTCTTCTTCCACTTTGGGTGTTTGAGATGACAGTGGTGTACTTCTTTGCTCCTTTCTTCTTTAGACACCTCTGAAGCATCTGTTTGTATGTGTAGCATTTACTGAATTCACAGAGGATTCCTGAATAATTTAAACTTCTGGATTCCATGCTCATTGAAGGTAAAGACCAGGCCTGAGTTAGCAATTTTAGTTTTCAGTTTTCCTCTCTATCCGTCTGGGCTTTGTGCATAAGAGTTTAATAAGTGTTTGTTGGAGTTGTTAAATATACCAGACCAAGCATTATAATTTGGATGTTGAAATGATGGCATCTCTCATAAACAAAATGTCTCCAGATTGTTTGGCCTGGGGAGCTCTCATGTCTATTTTCTTAATGTAGTGAATTTTATTGTATATAAATTTTACCTCAATAAAAAAAAAAGTCATGTGCCTTTAGGATCATGTATGGGAAATTGTCCATTTTCTAAGGGGTAGCTTCTGTCAGTCTCTGGCTAAGTCCTGACCAAACATGCAGAATCATTAATTAGGATCATTTGTTCTACTGTGAGCTGAGCAGATTGTGTAAAACCTGCCCAGGAGAGAATTAATTCATCTTTCTCTCTGCTTTTTTAGAGTACACCTAGCACTATTCTCAAAGCCTGCAGGCTTCACGCATATGTTCTAATGGGTTAATTGTTCAAGAGACATTTGTAAATTAATCTTTGACTTAAGCTAAGCGGTTTCCCCTAATGGCTTTAATGCGGTGGCTCCCGTTCTTGGTCACACATCAGATTCACCAGAAGAGCTTGTTAAAAACAGAGGTGCCCAGCTTCCCTCTCTCTCCAAGCTCGAGAGACTTTGGTCCTAGTGAATGAGAGTGTTTCTATTTCTTAAGGAACACTCCTGAGTTGATCACATCTGGTAGTAGCCACCTTTGTGAGCCATTGCTTTAAATATATGTCCGAAGGCCCATGTAGTCTCATGTGTGGATTGAAAGCATTTGGGCACAAACTCGACAACATGTAACCAGCTTCTAGAGCAGGCAGCGTCTCTAAAGAGCTGATTTTATTCGCCTCTGGCTGTATTCATATCACTGGATCTGACGTTTTCTTGAAGAGCTCCTGAGGGTGGATATTCTGTGCTTTGCCATACTGTTTTCCACTTCTATGAACTTTCTGAGACTTTTGGAAGATCTTCAAGACCTGGAATTTACCTCATGAACATGGCTGTGAATATTCTCTTTACTCTCCATTTGTCATCAGACTCCTGGTGTTAGGTGTTTTGGGGATAGTGTTTTAGTGCAGTGTGTGTGTGTGTGTGTTCTTGGCATTCTTCTGTGCAAACACATGTCATGTTTGATCTTGAAGTTTTGAAAATAGATGCCTCACAAGCACCATTGTTCGAATGACATTTATGAAATCTCTTTTGTTTTTAAGAATCTAGCACTCTATAGATATTACATAGTACTGAGTATCATCACACAGCATATGGGTATTTTCAGTAAACCTAAAAACATGCCAATTAGAACCATGCAAGTAGCCAAGGTGGATTTGGTGAACCCAGACTATGAAAAGCTGGAAAGGCTAGACAGGTGCTAGTGAAGGTTAGCACAGTTATGTCCTGAGAAGGCATGCTCACATTATCCCCATATGTCAGACTGTTCACAAGCTTTTGTTTGAGACAGTGCTTTTTAAAGATCTTGGTCCTTGTAAGGGGCATTCTGAGACTCAGCTGCTGGAGGGCAAGTGTTTCCTTGCTTCAGGTATTATACTTTTCTCGGTCTCATCTTACCATGTCCTTGGAGCTTCAGTGTCCCTTATCCCTGGACCTGTAGAAGCACAAAGGTGGACTCCCATATGAGAAGAGACAATGTAAGATGAAAGTATACTTTGAGAATGATATTGAGACAAATGCCTCCATTGTTCCTATCCTTAACTCTTCCATTTAGGTTTGTTCCATTTAGCTTATGTATTGACCTTGCCAATACCACACAATCAAGTACTGATTAAATAATTCTGCATAGAATTCACGTACATAAGGATTACCTTATGAAGGAGTACATTTTATGGCTCCATGGACTTCTCTCATTTGTTTTTCTTAGGGCCTTATGTATGGCAGATGTGAAATAAATACTTAGATTATTATTTGGAGGTGCTCTATAACATAACCATTTAGGCTAAAATCTGATCATTTTGTGTAGTCAAACTGGATTTTTTTCATCTTTAAAGTAGGGTTCTCAGGCAATGGGGGATTTGGCAAATAGATAGAGATAATAAATGGCAGCGAGATAGAGAGAGAGGACATAGCCTTTGTGAGGTCCTGCAGGAGATGAATCTCTGTTTGATTCCTGTTTTCATGGCCAAATCCAAAAGGCTGATTTATTTTCTGCAGCACCTGGATCCAGATTGACAATGTAATCAAGTCTGATGATAAAGAGGCATTTAGTAAGTTTAAAAATTACATGCACAGTTGTTTGAATATTGAAAAACAGATTCACTCCCCATCGATCATTTCATGCTGAAGGGAAGGTGGTACTCTTTGGTCCTTGTAGGGGGCATTGGAGAAAGTCTTGCAACTGAACACGAGGACCCAAGCATAGATCTATTCAGAGGAATCTTCAGTTCCTGGGAACTTGGGGAGTCTTCCCTCTGGATTTCTTCCCTCCCTTACCTTATTAGAGTGGTGCTGATATTTGAGTTTGCATCTTAGGAGAATAGCAGGATGCCATTCTTCCTGCCACTGGCTGATTTGCTTAAGTAAGCTGCACATTGTCTCCCATTAAAGAGGCCAGCAGGAACAAATTAGGGTCAGCCACTTTGGCTACTCCAAGGCTCCCCAGCATTGAAGAAAAGCTTAGATTGTGAGCTCGTTTCAGAATGCTGTACATGCTATTTGCAAGGACTTCTTTCCTTTTCTTTCCCCTTTCCTTTTTCTCCTCCTCTCCTATCTCCTTCCTTTTTCTCCCAGCCTCTTCTTTCTCCCCTTTCCCCTCCTTTCCAGCTTTTAGTGGAATAAGCCTGACAGAAGCTCATCATCTTCCCCACCACACACACACTGACAGAAATTAATCTTGGACCAGCTGTTTATGAATGAAAAAGAGGTCTTTCCCCTCTCTTCTGGCCACACCCTTTCTCTTTGCAGCATTTGGGAATGAGGTCAGGGCCAGGATCTAACTGCTTATGTCTCAGAAATAGCGCAGATCAGAATTAATCTTAAGCTATTTGTTTTGTTGCCTCATTCAGATAATGGAGGAAAAAGCAGAGGCTTGTTTATGTTTTTGTTTGTTTGTTTTGTGTATAGCTTTGCAAGGGATGAATGAATGCATGTGTGTGAGCAGAGAGACTGAAGTGAATTGCCAGGGAGTTTAAGCACTGGATGGACGCTAATCACTGACAGACTGCAGGAGTTTCCTTGGCTTCAACTGGGGACATGTTTTAGTTTTTAAAACAAAATAGAAGAATAAAATAGGCCCCAGTGGTATATTAGTACTTCCTTTCATAAGAAAAATTTATCAGGTGCTATGAAACTGCATATTTCTTTTATAGTGTCCAGTTGTTTTAACTGTCAGTTTTTAAATGTGCAGCTTACAATCTCACCCCAGTAGCTCCATGGAGTTTTGCAGTATTTCCAATGAATATGCAGATTTCATTTTCTATCAGCCACTTTGGTGCACATACACATAATACAGATATATGTACATGATTCTCTCTCTCTCTCTCTCTCTCTTTCTCTCTCTCTCTCTCTCTCTCTCTCACACACACACACACACACACACACACACACACACACACACACACTCACACATACATACGGGGTTTGATTTTGCCCTCTTTGCATAAATTGGGATTCATCTATATCTACCAGCCAATGTCACAGGGATGTTAATAGATACTCTGAGGAGACAAACACTTCTAACCTCATTTATCCTGTAGTCTTTTTAGGTCAGTGGTCCCCAACCTTTTAGGCACCAGAGATCTGAGAATCTAATGCCTTATGATCTGAGGTGAAGCTGAGGTGGTGATGCTGACACTGGGGAATGGCTGTAAATACAGATGAAGCTTCTCTCACTCACTCTGCTCACCTTCTGCTGTGTGACCCAGTTCCTAACAGGCCACAGACCAGTAGTGGTCCATGGCCTGGGGGTTGAGGACTCGTGCTTTAGGATATTTGTCGAGCCCTGGTATTGTATGTGGTGCTGCTATTCACTTTTTGTTTTCCAGCTTAATTGTTGGACCACCACTCTCCTGTGTGAACAATTAAATAAACAAATTAGAATATTAAATGAGCACAGAAGTGTCAATATCAGCCCAATTGGCTACATATTCATCTGATGGACTTTCATGTGACAGGTACCCTCTAAAGGAAGATGCCAACCTGTCTTTTATATCATTGGTGATTAATTTTGAGTGAAGAATGTAAAGAAGACTAAGAATTGTCATCTAGTTAGCCTAATGTATTACCTAATTTGGCCTTCTGTACCTCAAGGGTTTCTGAAATACTTGAGAAGTATTATGCACACACCCCCCGCACACACACACACACACACACACACACACACACACACACACACACACATGCACATGCACACATATTTGCACAAGCTGCAAATTTGTGTTTTTTCAATTGATAGTTATTTGATAGAAACAGAAAGTGAATTAGTGGTTGTCTAGGACTGGGACACGAGTGGAAACTAGCTGTTAGTAGGGTGCGGGATCTTACTGGGAGGATGAAAAGATTCTGAAACAACTTAGTAAATGTATTTAGTCGTTGATTGAACTGTATATTTAGAATGGCTAAATTTTATGGTATGTAAATTATACCTCAAGAAAATTGTTAAAAATTGATATTCCTCTATTTGAGTTCTCTTGGAGCCTAGGTTACACATAATATGGAAAGTTGTATCACCCCACATTTTTACCGCTCTTTTTCCACCCAAGTGTACTGACTTCAGTTGTGGAGAAACTGGACCTTGAGGTCACAGGGCCCGGTAAGAACCCTGTGCCTTAGGTTATAGGGTCTGCCCTGCCCTCTGTTGGCCAATAGCGGGGTTGCTGCCCACTGCAAGGTAAAGGAGCAGCATCAGGGGAGCAAGGGGATGAGATATCCAAGCAGGTCCCAGAAAGCAATTGGCACCGTGTTTGTTAGCCGCAGCTACACGTCATAAAACTAAAAAAATAAACACCCCAGTGTTCCGCTCTTTAGTTATGGCGTTATTCTCTTCTTTTGCAGGTGGTCTTAGTCTTTGCTCTCAGCATTGGTGCACTTGTAATATACTTCATAGATTCGTCAAAGTGAGTATCCAAATACATTATATTGCCTTCTTTTTCATTCTTTCTTTTTTTTTAAAAAAACACGATCATAAGCTTTTATGTTGATCAATTGATTTAATTTAACACCAACCTTTGCAAGAGCTCCTAAGTGTGGAAGATTTATAGAGGAAGGCAGGGCTGTCTGTTCTGATTTTCTGAATGGGAAAGCAAGCTCTCACAAGGAAGGCTGCTTTAATCCTGCTGATTATAAGAAGGAGGAGGAGTATCTTAGGTCAAACCTTTTTTGCTGTGTTTTATTTATTTTTAAATAGCTGTTTTCTGATGAAGTATTTGCACTGAAGATGAAGTGCGTGAGAGAGTTTTGATGTGAATTTGCAACCTCCGTGAGGGTCACAGTATCCAACCATGGAGGGTATGAGCCATTCTTGCTGTGGTGGTAGGGTCCATTTCTTATTAGAGTTTACAATGTTTTAATTTTATTGGAGGTCAGTTAGAAAGCATGATGCTATCATTTGTACCTGCCAACCAAATATTTGGCTGAAGCATTGCTCGCTGGTGCTTCTTGGGTTGTGAAGGTAAGGAGATGGGCAGAGGAGTTCCTGATGACTCTCGGAAGTGGAGGACCATGGTCATCTGAGAATTATCAGAGGAGATGCTCATGCAGACCTGGGAGTGCTGGCTGAGTGAACTGATGCTTCAGGGTAAGCCTGGGGTGGGTTCTGTGTGACAGATGGTAAAGGAGGTAGAAGAAGTCATTGAGCAGAGCTGCTAGGTGGCAGCTAGTTCTGCTCTGGTCCAAATAGGCATTACTCCTAGGTATATCATTTTTTGCCAACTATTCTATTGCAATCTTGAAGCTGATGGCATCTGGTAAACTGGAGCTGAGCTGGTCTGACTGGCCTTTCTCTGGTGACATGAACTTGCAAGCCAGACAGCGACCTTGAACTCTGCCTGCATTGTTCACTATGAGAGTGCTTTGAACTCCTTGAACTCTATTGTTGGTATGGCTGGATACTAGAGTTTGATCCCAAGAAACTTGCGTGGTGTCCCTGTTGGCATGGGCCCTGGTGTATCAGAGTTCTAAGTTTAGCACTCTTTCTGCAGCTCCGGGTGGTGAAAATTTCATGCATGCCTAAACTCTGAGTTTCTCAGAGGCTTCTTGTCAACTAGCCAAAGGATATTGTACATTTGGGTGCCAAGACCAAAATATCATGTCATGGAAAAGAAAGAAAACATCTTCTTTAATCACCCGTCTCTGTGAATCAGCCACATCTGAGAATATCAGGTCCTTCAGCCCATCCCCACACACAGGGCTGGGCTGCCCTTGCCCATCTCAGACGGAGGGTCCTTTAAAAGCCTTCCAGGAGATGAGCTACCACATGCTCCTCCATCAGATATTCCTGGTCAAGAAAAATAAAGAGATTTTTTAGTCTTAAAAACTCCAAATGGTATGATGTTGAAGGTAAGCCTCTTTTAAATATCTACTCTTAATAATTTTGGATCACATTTGAGTTGAACCAAGGATCTCCCAAAGCTTCAGTCTTATTTCTCTATTTTCTCTCTAGGCATGAAGAGTGTTCTCATACATCTTGGGCGTGTTCTCTGCCAAATTCCATGCCAGGGCTCAGGAAGTGGGTTCGGGCATGTAGTCTATGTACCCCAGATGGAGCAAACCCATACATGAAACTGAATGTAGATTGGTTGGAAGGATGGATGCTTCGGTACCATCCTTCCCTTTCTCTCCCTTCTTGCTCCTCTGTATTTCTCAATTAAAATAAAATGATCTTATTAGGTGGATTTGAATTGTGTCCTTTTTTATAGAGTCTATGGGAAGGCCATCTTTTGCTCTTAGATTTTGGTGTCCTTAGATCCATGTGAGAGGATGAAAAGAGATGGAATTCCCAAATGCAAGACCCTCTTCTTCGGATACCCTGCACTACCTCAGTGCCCCTTAGATTTAGTTATGAATCTGCTAAGCCTTGGGGAAGCTGGCTTTGGGGTTCTCTGGTCCTTTTATACACTTGTAAAGAGTCTATTCAAAGGATGTCCTTTTATCCTGTTCTCAGCTTTTCCCAGTGAAAATGCCAATTATCTTAGACCCCTGGGGACAGTTCTAGCCTCATCCTAAACATTGTCTTTCTTCTCTGTCACTAAACTGTGTGATTTGGCATAGAGAGAAAAACTTGATACCCAAGAAGGCTGTATGTTTGTTTATGTAGCCCTTTTTGCTTTTCATTTGCATTACTTCTTTTGTTTCTGAACCATATCCCAAGGCTCTGTCCTTCGGGAGATCTGATCAGCATAGTCAAAACCAAGGAGTCTGCCATCTTTTTAGGGCTAGCCAGCAAGCATGCCCAATTTAAGTAAGGGGAAGAATTAAAGTAGAATCTATAAAGTAACCTTTATGTCAAATCCTAGATTCCTAGGCATTACAAAAATAAAGAACCTGTTTGACAAACTATAATCAAGCAACGTGAACAAGATAAAAGGAAGTTCTGTCCACACATAAAATGTAAATGGAAAGCAGGTGAGAAAGCAGGTGTAAAACTTAAAATTTATCTTTTCCATTCAAAACTGTCATCAGTTTTATACACTGATTGGTTTGCTGGCCATTCAGAAAGAAATGGGCATCTTGGAAAAATAAGCTTTAAACTTATCTTGGAAGTCATATGAAATCACCACCCTGGAAAAAAAGTACACAGTATTCCTCAGATGAATTTTAGTATTCATACTCTTCAAATAAGTAAATAACTCAAAAGATAATCTGTAGCCTTCCCCTTGTGTGAACCTAATGGGTATGAAATGGCTTGTCTCAGTACATTTTAACAAGAGCTGGCCTCCCCAAAATGGTGGGGAGTACCCCAGGAGCACAAGTTAAAAATCTAAGGCTCTGCTGGTTTAGAGTCAAGACAGTCTAATTCAGGCTGTGCAACTGGACAGGTGGTTATTCTACGTGGCAGCAGGTAAATAAGGCACTTCAGATAAATGTCATAATTGATGGGCATATGATCTTTTTAACTTTCACTACTTATTTTACTATCAAGAGGCAGTGGGTAAGTTATGTCCAAATAAATCCTCTCCTACACGTCTCTTCTTTTCTGTTGTTAGGCCAAGATAATCTCTGAGCAGTTCCTTTTCATTCAAGCCTTTGAGAAGCCCTTCTTTGAGTCTTAATTTTCCTAGAGTGATCACCTCAGAAGAATCACTTGTGCAGCCTCAGGTGATTATTATCTAGCTAAGATGGATCGTCCTCAGAGCTCCTGGAATTGAAAGCCAAAGAGAATTATATTAAAATGTGTTAAAATTATGCTTTATCATCTCAGCAGTAGACTCTCCAAACACCCAAATCTTTGGGTAGACCTCAATGTCAGTTCCTTAGCAGACAAGGAGATGCATTAAGCCCACCACACATAGTAATCCCATCCCCCCACCAACCACCTTTAAGCCACATGAGGCAGATATTACCCAAAAGAACTCCATTTCTTTTTCATTCTTTTTAAAAGTGTCATGCTCAATTTAAGGCACATCCACTCCAACTCCTAATTCTGATGTCTCTAGATGCCTAGCCCCACCTTTTCTTTCTACACACTCGATACTCTGTGAAGCAATGAATTTTTAAAAATTGTACAACCAAGTCAAAAGTGCCCCTAGACTTCCTATGGGTGATAATGTCATTGTGGTTCGTTTCCTCCCTTTAACATAGGAATTGTAATTCTTCCCTAATAGATAAGGAATACAAAAAGCTCAAGGGATGTCAGTGTGTGGGCAGGATTCATGGATTGAATAATGCAGTAGTCCTCGCTGTTTCTAGAATTTCAAGAGAAAGTTGGAAAAGAGAGAGCCTCAGGGCCCTGGGTATTTGCATATTTTTTCCAGGGGGATTCTGGGAAAGGATGACTCATCTGTGTGAAGATGTTTATTTCTTTGATTCACATTTAAACTCTGCTACTTTTTATGCTATTGTTATATGGATTATGAATATTTAATGCTGCATATACTGAAAACGAAGGTCAAATCCTGTTTACTGGTGGCTTTAATGCAGACTCATGTCTCAGAAAGGCAAGCTACCTGCCGTTAGCAGAGTAGAGCTGAAAGGTTATACATTGTTAAAATTTTCCTTAATGACTTTATCTGATCCAAAATGGCTGGTACACAATGGAGGCACCTGCTGCTTTTGCCAATCTTTGCTCTTGGCTTCTGGTATCAGCAATGCTGATTTGGGATATGGACATTAGGAAGAGGGGGCGGGAATGGCAACACAAATTTTGGAGAGCGTCTGATTTAAGGGCTGGCTTCCAGGGTAGCAGCAGAGTTACAATATGAAAATGGCCTACCCTAGTCTTTAAAATTTTATGTTTGTATTCAATGATTCATTTGTTTTTGTATTCATTCATTTATTTGAAACGTCTTCAGTGTGATGATGCTGAATAGTTTCCACATAGTAAAATTGTTATGGTCAAGGAAAACTGTTTTTAAGATTGCAATAGAAATTGACCAGACTGTTTTCATAGTCTCTGAAAATAAAACTGGCATGGTTGATGTAACAGAGATACCCAAAGCTTTAGCAGAACTGGCCAGTCACCCAACTATTTTACTCCCCAATTCTCCACATGGCCAGTGCTCTCATCCCTCAGCCTAGAAATTCTCCTCAAAAGGAAAGAGAGCGGCCTGTGGTTGGAGGGAACTGACATTCGCTGATCACGTGCTGTGTGTGATGCATAGTACTAAGCATATTAGAATAAATAACACCACATGATTCCATCAAAGTCTCCTTACAACTTGATAGGGAAGGTATTATATACCCTTTCCAGTTACAGATGAGGAGGATGAAGCTGCAACATTTGCCCAAAACCGTATAGCTAATCCTGGAGCCAAGATATGAACCCAGTGTCAGGAAGCAAAATTCCAGATCGTGGAAGTGACTAAATGGGTTTAACGAGAAGTTCCAAGAATGAGGGTTCCTTAGTCTCATCCTGCTGACTCATTTGTCTTATTTTCCTTTTTGTTCTCCATCTCCATTTCTTACCTCTGGGGCCAAGACTGAAAGTCAGAAATACTTACGGGGGTCTTCTCACAGCTTTCTCCCTAGGACCTGGGACATATCCATGAAATATGTGCTGTCTGATGTCTGGACTTTGATTCATTTCTTCCTAATTACTGCTTAATAAGATTCTTTTCTATCTCAAGGAAGTAGCAGTCTTCACTAATTTGTTCAAGTTAGCAAAGAACAAGCAAAGATTATTGTTTCTCAAGGGCTCTTCCCACTTAAGGAATTATTTCCAAGTAGAAAGACCCTTTGCCCTCCCTTCGTTGCCTAGTCCTCTGTGCCTGTTATTTGGCACACAAAAGTAGATAATGACAGAGGCTCTGCTTCCTCATTAGATAGATTCTTTTATCTTTTAACTAGAGAATTGTAGACTTTAGGTAATTAGTTATAGTTCTATATTATGTACCTAGAAGTTAGTATTATCAAACCAATGGACTTAAGGAAAACTTGGTCCTAAAGATGTTGCTATAGAGGTCTTTGAAATGATGTAAGACATCTGGCCTCCTCCTCCAGTCTTGTTTGTAGTTACTGTGCACACGGGTGTTGACATGGCCCTTTCCCTACGCCCAGCCTCTTGACAGGCACCTGGAAGAGCTGTGAGAACAGGGCAGATCACCTCCGTGAGAATGCATTGTAAACTGTAAAGTATGTGAATGTTACTTTCACTGTCACCATCAGCACACCCCTTGCTGGGCAGCCCATTTGCAGATAGGAGACTGACCATCTCCCCCTGTGCCCAGCTCCTTTAGGGAGCCTGGTCTTTCTAGTTAGTATTCTGAGAAATTTGCACCAGCTCTCTACCTTTATGTCCTTTTTGAGAAGTCACAGAATGCATTTAACTTTTGTTGAGGAAGTCAACACAAATCACTGTGTGTATAAAGCATCTCCCTATTGTTTCTTTCTTTTTAAAATACCCCCCACTCCAATTTTCTCCACCCCTCCTTGACATTTTTATTACCAGGCTTTGGTTTGGAAAATTATGGGTAGGAAAAGTTCAAGGGCAGGACGTTCAGAACAGCACTGCACATCTGTGAAGGGAACACAACAGGAGAGCCAGCAGCTGTTGAAAGAATGGAATGTCAGATGGTGGAGATGCTGAGCCCACTGAGAGGTGGGGGAAGCGGAGATGCCTTTGGGGCAAAAAGGCTGTAAATAACTCCCAATGGGAAGTCCCTGTTTCCTTTCAGAATTTAACCTTTAATGGCAACACTCGATTCTCTGAAACGGGAGCCACCCTAACTCAACTGTTCTACCTCACCTCATTTTCCAAATTGCCGTTCTTTCATCGGTTGGATATAAACCTGGTCGAGAAGACAGGTGAAGACTATGCAAGAGGATAAGCACTCACCCCCTGACCTCTTCCACATTGTTTAGGTGGTCTCAGCTTCCTGGCTAATTTCTTATTCTGCAGGTGATACACAAGTATTGTATGAGACAGCATCTAGGAATGTCAGAGAACTGCTTATCTTTGGTATTTCCTTGGAAAAAATCAGGGACCATGTGGGAGGGAAGATGGAGCTAGATCTTCCAGATTTGCCGCCAAAGAAAATTTTAGAATAAATGTTAGAACTTGAAGAGGCATCAGAGTCCACTTGGTGCCACAGTGTCCTCTCCTATAGAATGATGGCTAAGTGACCTGCTCAAGGTCCCCCAAGTCATCAGGGGCAGAAATAGAGCCAAAAGCCAGAGCTCTTCCCTCCCAGTCCAGACCCTTTCTACTTCATCTCTTTTTTTTTCCTGCTAATTGAATAATAAACAAAGATGTGATAGCAAATATTGTCCATTGAGCAGTGAAGCAAACAGTGACATTTAATATCAATTCTGGAGTTTTAGAATGTCATCATGGGGGAAACTCTAGGGCCATGGAGAAGCACAGAGATAGTGCCAGGTGGAAAAGACTGAACCTAGTCAGGTGGGTGCTTAGGGTAACTTTATTTCATCTCCCTTGGCAAGAGGTCTTGAATTCCTTGATTTTATGATCCTGCTACTTTTTTTTTCTCTGTACTATTTCAGAGGGGGAGGTAAGAGTTCATTTCTGTTGTGGAAGGTCAGCAAGGCTGAATACATTGGTTTGGCTTGTTTGAAATTTGTTATATATAACTTTTGAGGACATTATCCCAACTGCTCATTTGTTTCTGCCATGAAAACACTATCTGATAACTATGACTTTAAATCCATATGTATTCTACCCTCCAAAATTAGAATGAATTATTTCTTCTCATCACTCTCCAGAATTTCAAAATTAAGCTTTGGATTATTTGACACCTTCTTAGCCTTCTTGCCTCTTAAAAAAATTGATTATTTCAGGGCAAATGAAGAAAATGTATCTGCTTTCAGGCCCAGTTAGTTAGTTATGTCTTCTGCAATTAGCACGAGTTTATAGCATGAGAGCGCTGGATGTTCTCCCCATTGTATGACACTGGTCCTCTCCATACACCCACGGTCACGGCCAGGTGTGCGATCAGAAGCTGCTGAGAGATCAGGGTGGGAGCCAGCTGGAGGAAAAGGTTAGAGCTCGGAACGTTTAATACAAACACAAGGGCAGAGCTCATGCTTAACACAACCGTGATTGTGCTGAGATGTGGGGTCATCTGTTATGGTTTTATTATAGAGTTTATGGGCTGCTGCAGACGTGAATGGAGATGTGACCTCTGTCTTTACTTTTATTCTTCTTGTCCTTCTTCCTGACAGCCTGACAAGTTGTAACTTTGGAGAGACCCTGGTCAGTGATGAGTCATTTGTGGTTTTAAAATAGAATCTCTTGCAGCAAGGATGTCCTTGGGACTTTTTGATGAGTATGTCACTGTTTCCAGAATTTGGAAGAAGGGAGTGTGTATGTGCATGTGTGCATGTGCGTGTGAGTGTGCATGTGTGTGTATAGGGCACAAGCTGTTCCACCTATAAGTCAATAGGAAAGCACAGTATGGGGGCATTGGCTACAAGTCTCATCATCATAACAGGGATGATGCCGAGAAATGGGTACTTGTGTCCTTAAAGGTGTTAATCAGGTAATAGATCTTTACTAAATACTAACTCTATGCAAGGCATTTTGCGAGGTGTTGGGAATTTCATATACTATGTATAAGACTGGATCTTTCCCATTAAGATGCTTAAATTAGATATAAGTTAATTATGTATAAATAATTTAAATAAATAAATTAAATAATTATATGTATTTACAAGGGCTAAGAAGTCCAGCCATACACATAGGAAAATGAGGTAACAAAATAAGATAACAAGTGAAATATCACTGGGCAATATTTTATTAATTACTAATACAAGCACTGCTAGTGATAAGTGCTGAAGATTGAGAAGCTGAAAAGATTGCTGGATGTTATGCAGTGTTTTGGCTCTGGGAAGATTTTGAGTTGAGACAGAAAACTCAGTCTACCCCCAACTCTGAGAATCTACAAGAGAGGCTGTCATGATGGCCTGACTCTGGCCTCTGGCTTTTATTTCAGTGTGTGCTGAGTCCAGGGAAGCCCTGACTTGAAACCAGCCACTCAGGGGTAAGGACTGAGAATGCCTCGGGGATGGCAAAATAGAATCAGAAAAGCAAAACTTTCTCTGATAGACCTATTCTCCAACTGTACATGATTTGGAAATTTCTAAAAGTGGCTGAGTGAGAGTCATCTAATCCATTATTTGGAATGGATGACTTTCAGAGGCCTTGTTTATGAACTTGCCACAGGGAACGTGTCCAGGGATGTGGTGGAGAGGAAAGTTGTGTTAAGTGCTATGGACAGTGGCCACAGCATGACCTTTGTCTGGAGACCAGCATTTGCATGGAGGGCTCTAGCAACTTGTGCTTTCTTGGGTCCCTTTCTTCATAAAGAATATTAAAAGTGATATTTTATGTCTGTGTTCATATAAAGAGGAATGTAATCCAGGCTGGGTTTATCATTACATATGCATTATTATTTTAGTTGCTTTTTCTTCTAATATTAAAAAAATTAAAATTAATACACTTTCATGGTTTGCTAGAATTATGGTAAGCCGTGTCTGCCGTGCCTGATGGAAAAGTTGGCTTTGTTTTATCCCTTCCTGTCAGCCCCATCAGTCTGGAAATTTTCACAGATAAGAAAACATGCCCAGAGACAGATGCCTTATACCACATCCCTCCCAGTGTCGTCTGATTGTTTCAGATGAGAAAATAAAAATAAACATTGCATTTCAAACCATGTCTTATGCCTTGGCTTTGAGAAATATTAACTTCAGCAAGCCAACATTTTAAAAAAATGGCATCTGTGGATGTCAACAAATTTTTAAAGAAAACCTAATAATCTTGCTTTTTTGGAGCATTTTAGAGAAAGATGTGCTTTGTTCATTTTTATATCTGAAAATGAGTCTTGTCGTTTTAGGAGATCTATTCCCTTTGAGTACCACAGTAAAAATAGCATTTTCTACAGCCGAGGTTAGTAAGCTCAAGTAGACAGGAGCAAGCAGATGTTAGGAATGAGGGAAGAAGATCTGGGGAGCACAAGGGTGAGCTGAGAGCTTAAGCTTCTCCTGAAGTGGCTTCTCAGCTCCAGCCGATTGTCCCTAAGTGGGACTGCAGACTCCCATGGCCAGGTCTTCTCATGTTCCAAAGACAGGAGAGGAAACTGAACTTTTATGTCCAATCTCTAATTCTAAAATAGTACCCAAGGCTCTAAAACTTTTAAAGGACTCTGCAGGCCAAGCAAAACACCTCTGTAGGCCAGATTTGGGCCTCTTGTTTTCAGTCTCTTTTCTGAACGGTGTCTCTTTCTGGTCTTGACTTAGCTCTGCCTCTTGGGTGCCAGAAAATGTATTTAAGTCTCAGTCCTTTGCCTCCCAAAAAGGGCCCCTAATCTCTCCAGGGTGAGGAAATCTTGGCTTCTAGGTGCACCTCTCCAGCGTGGGGAAATCTTGGCTTCTAGGTGCTCCGGCTTATTTCCCATCTAACACATTTTTAAATGCTGCTTAAGTCAATGTCTACTTTTCTCTAGGCCAATACTGTATGTCACAGCAATAAATCATCCACAACTTACTGTAAATCCCCAAAGCTACATATCAGGAACTCAACGTCATCCCTGAAAATAATGTTGTTAGGACCTCATAAACATATGCTCTGTTTGTTTAAGAACTGAAAGATCTTTTTAAACATGGTTGCTAAGTCACAAGAGTGTATTTTCCAAGACATAAATGGAAGCGAACATAACCGTCTTAAATTGTCAGATTCTTTATAAGAAAAGACGCCCAAATCTGTCTGTTCTGCCAGTGTATTAACTGGACCAAAATAGAGTTGATTATACTAAGCATGTAAGTGTTGATAATTGTTCAAGAATATCTCTTGACTTACTTAGCTAAATTGGCACATTATATGAAACTTGGTGTAATTTCTAGCATATGTGGTGTGGAAGCATGGGTTAACATAAATAAATCCTGGCTATAGTTTTCATCAACCTTAAAGTTTGTTATTTGCTGAGTATTAGGGTCTACATTTATTGCTGAAATTCTTTTGCTGTAGCCCCTTCAAAAATAAAATTAGAAGCATCTCTGGACCGTTTTTTCCCAGATATGGTCCCAAATCTGAGCTCCACCTTCACCTCCTGACCTTTCACTTTTCACATGGAAACTTGGAAGTTAATGTTAGGGTAGAAGTATGCTCTGCTAGAATGTCGGGTCTAGAGCTTAGATATTTTCAGAGCTGGGTAGAAAATAATCTCCATTATGATAGTCCAGATTCCAGCTGCTTCATCATCTGCTTTTCAAATGGAAAACACTTATGCCACCTTTCATGATCCTTTTGGGAAGAAATTATAGGTATGGCTTGGGGACCTGCCTGTTAGATGTTGGAATCAACAGGAAGACACTTGTCCTTCTCTTCTCCATGTTTCTGTTCTTGCCCACAGAGCCCCCATCTCTTCCCTGGAGGGCTGGTGTTTTCACCTCTCCTCCCTTTCGCCCCAGAAAATGCAGAAAGTGAACCCGTGGTCCAGTTTGAGATGCGCCAGATTTGATGCCTTAGAGGGAACTGAAGAGAAGACCTGTAGAGAAAGATGAAGAACATGTATACTTTTAGATAACTTTACCTGGCACATGCTCTTGCTTTTTCCTCTAGCACCAGCAGAAAGTGGGTGAGGAGTGCATGAAAAATTTCCCCCTCTTCATAATAGCATGAACAGGACTATCAAGGCAAAGGTCTATTAAGAGCAGTATTAATAATGGAGATGTGATTCAGGTCTCCATGCAGCCTGTCAGTGCCATCAAGCACTGTCTGTTACCAAAGATGTGGTGAGGCTAGAGAGTAAACAAGGAGGGGGCACTTTGCGGCTGCGCGTCTGTGTGCATGTGTGTGCATATGCTTGCAGGAGGCACGAATGAGTAAGAGTTGGAAGCTACAGCAAGTAAAATTATAGAAGGCAATGTGTGTAGATTACCTTGTACAATGGTGGTGCTGCTTTTGTGGGACAAGTACCCCTTTGGGAATTTTATGAACACTGTAGGAATTTTGTTTGCCAGGGATTCTAATGTTGGTCCATGGACCACAAGCTAAGGATTCCTGCTCTTTGGTGTTGGTTCATTTGCTCATCCACTCTCATTCTTCTGTTATAAACATTACGTGGCAGACAGAGGGCAGTCTTCATACGCTAGGGAGCAATCCTACTTCCTAGCATACAAATCACATTTAAGCAGGAGTCTCTCTGCAGTTTGTTTTCTCTTCTTGAGCAGGTGCCCCCTTTCACAACTGTTTTGAAATCTTGAAAATGGAGGGAAAATGTTAATGAAACTAGGGAAGGGAGGCCCTAGCCTTCCTAGCTATTCCTTTAATGCCAGGCAAAACTGAAGGTAGTATATAAGGTGAAATGGGTCCATAGGACAGAGCCTAAATACTCTTTGTTTTCTACGTCTCCTGTACACTGTGAGTTAGCACCTGTTGTTAAGGGAAGATTTCCTCCTCAGGCATGCAGGTAATCTCCAGCCAAAATTCCATCCAAGATCCAGAGCCGGGGCACCAGGACCTAGGTACCTTTGGGTTGCCAAAACAGATGCTAACAGATGCCACTTCACAAGGCTGTGTCTCTTACCCACGGCTGGAGAGTCACTGGAGACCTCTGCAGGCTCATCCTACCAGTTTTCAGACTACTTTGATAGAAAACAGAAGAGCGGCTTTGGAAGAAGCCCCATCTCCCCTGAATTCCCTGCTTCCTTCAGATTTCTTCCTGTTCACACCTGTCTCCAAGCCAGCCGACTGTGACAGTTTAATTGGTGTGTGGGAGGCAGGGCATGGAGAAGCAGGCAGGGGTGACTGGCATTCTGGAAGAAGACTCCCCTGAGATGAGTGAAGAGAGCAGTGGTAGACAGGCCTAAGAGCCCTGTATACAGGCAGATTTTCACTGACCCTGGTTTGAAAAGAGTGTTGGCTAAAAGAGAACTGTTTGCCAACTTCCTTCCCTGAGCTACTAGGGCCAGTGTGTGAGTTCAAGTGTGTTGTAGGTATCTTGTTCACTGAGAGGCCAAGAGTTCGTCTGGGAGGCTGAGGTCTGGAATGAGATGGGTGGAAAGGAAAGGCAGTTGGCAGTTAGCAGTAAGCACCAGAAATTGGAATCAGGCCTTTCTGGGCTTAATCTTGCTGTAGTTACCACTTTATAGCTGTGTGTCCTTGGCTAAGCTAGTTAATCTTTCTAAACTGCAAGGCCTTTCCTTTGTGAAACGAGGTGAAAATGGGGTTGAGGGATGAATGTAATACCTATCTTATAGTTGTGTGTGGAAAGAATTAAATGACACATGTCAAAGCTCCTAGTCCAGTGGAAAGTGGCCAAAAAAAGTATTAGATATTGTTGTTAATTGTCCTTTTGAGGTTTGTTTTGAAACTTTTAATCAGGTCTTTAGAGAGTTGAGATGTGAACACATTAAATTTAAGAAATTAAATGATATATTGTGAGACAGTAATGTGACTAATTATCAAGGTAGTGGACGAGACTTGAGGTTAAAACTGCAGATTTTAATTCGTTAATGAAATGAGTGAAAGCCATAGAGTGAGTCACAACAAGCATTTTGAAAAGATGAGGTTCGACAACCTTAGATAAATATAGTGCTTTGAAAGGTCAATGTGATTATGTGAAACTTTGTTTCAGTTAACATACACAGATCTATATGTGCTGCATAAACATATATGTGTGCTGGTTTGTGATGTAAAATATATTTCTTCCTGTGGGTTTTGCTGAAAAGTAGTTTTTGAATCCAGAGGGGGTATGCTGTCTGGGCTGCAGAAATTTAGGGCACCTTTAAGGAGGAAGGGGTGCTAGAGCTGGGTCTCGTGGCATGGGTAAAATTTAGATAATATGAAGAAAGGGGAGAGGATGAGCAGTCTACATGGCCACCCTCACTTCTGACACCAACTGCAACTTCAGGGAGCTCCCCAAACCACCCTCAGCTTTGATATATCACTTTAGAAGGACCACAGAATTCAGTGAAGCTGTTATGCTCACAGACGATTTACAACAGGGAAAGGCTACAGAATATAATCAGCCAAGAGAAGAGGCACAGAGGGAAGATCTGCGAAAATACTGAACACAGAGTTTCCACTGTTCTCTCTCTGTGGAGTCATGGCAGTGTCACTTTTCCAGCATCCATGTGTGACAACATACAAAGAGTGTTGCCAACCAGGGGTGCTCACCAAGCCTCAGTTCATATTTCTTTTTTTATTGGGACTCAATCACATAAATGTGGGTAAGTGACCTGTTTCCAGTCATTTTGGAGGTTTACAGATACTGTGTGACCCAGAGCTCCCTGCACTGCCCGCCCCACCCCCAACCCAATCACATCATTACTATCTCTTTGACCCAAGACTCTCAGGCAAAGAGTTTTATCAGGCACGACATCCCCAGAGTTTAGAGACTTCCTCTTGAAAGCTAAGGGCCAAGACCAGACCTCTGTCTGGGCAAGGTTAACAACTTTACAGCTGAGTCAATGAGGGGACTGGGCTTGTGGAGGAGTGTCTCTTCTGGAGGGGACTGGGAGTGGGTCCTTTGAAAACATGGTGTTTCCAGGGTCTGGTAATCTCAGCAAAGTCAGTGTTGAATACAACATGATTTATCCATCTCCTTGGCCCCTGCATATATTCAAGCTGAATAACTAGTTAGATGAGCCTGTAGCTGGTAAAGTGAAACTGGGCACAGGGGACAGGATAGGGGTAGCCTGGATGTCTGATCCCCATGTGGGTGAGCTGCCCTGGGCACACTGAGACTTTGGTTTGACCGTATTTGCTGACATCTCCAGGTGACCAGGACTCCTCCTGTGCCCTGTTCCTTTGCACACCAGATAGATGGGCCTCCAGGTGCCTTTGGCAGCTTTGATAAGGAGAACATCTGTCTCCCTGCTCCAATTTAACTTTTCTACTGTAAGACTTGATGAGGTCAAACCCAGAAAACACAGAGACCTCAAGCTGGGGATAAAATACAGATCCAGCATGTCGACAGGCCATGCTGCCCCCTTGTCACCTGACAAATGAGACCATCTCTAGCCAGGGACAGTTTGTAATTGTGCAATCAAATTAACTTGGATTTCAGCTTAATGAAGTGCTTAATGTCCCAAATGAGGCCAAGCCCTAATATTTAGAGAAGTAAGCTGGACTCCAGGAAAGGCAAGAACAGACTTCAGTTAATGCCTGTTAGTATTAATTGTGCTTTCAAAGTAAGCCTTTTCAGAAATTCATCTTCTCATGTGAGACAATCTGATAGCACCCGGTTCTGCTGTATTTTTACTAAGGGGGTTTCTTGCTGTGGTTCATAAACAGTGGAAAGAACATTTTACTGGAAATCTCTACTGAACTCAGCGTCCTAGGACATATTTGTTAATTTTTCATCACTTCAATTTTCTCAGATACACTAAAAGAAACATCCTCCTTTTTTTCTCTGGAATTTCTGGTTTTTCCCCCTATCAATATATTTTTATTTTGTAGTTAAACACTGATATCCTGGGGACAGATTGACCTGGTTACAAATTCTCACACTGTCACTTACTACCTGTGGGACCTTGGGAAGAAATTAACTTCTCTATTCACAATGGTGAATATGGATAAATAATAATTCCTGCTCCTTAGTACTGAGAGCAGTGAATAAGATACTGTGTATAAAGTGCTTAGTATAGGACATAGGATATAATGGAATTTATTAAATCTGATTGATGATGATATAAATATGAAATTGTTTTCAATCTGAATTATACACTGCCAACTTTGCTATCAGTAGTTTTTATTTTCATTAAGCTAATGATTTAGCTCTTGTTTAGAAAATGACTGAAGTTTCAATAATTAACTCAATAAATATTTATTGCATGAGTATTATGTGCCAGGCATTATTTTAAATGCTAGGCATTTACCAACTGTAGTGTCAGAGGGACACAGACAAACACACCAACAAATAAATAAAAATAATATACTTTCAGTTGATGATCATTGCTGGGAAGAAAATAAAAACAGTAATGGGAAAAGCAGGAATTTTTAACATTTTTGTGCTGAGAAGTTCTTTGGCAGTCTGTTGAAGACCATGACATCCTTTTCAGAATATTTATAAATGCAGAATATTTATAAATATTTATAAATATTTAAAACATAAAACATTAGATTGCAGAAAACCAAATATATCAAAATAAGTTATCAGAATATAAAAAACAAATTCATGATAGGGTACTAGGGTACGTGTGCTCCTTGGCTAGTGATATTATCAAGATCAAATGCAACAGTTTAAGTAGGTTTAATGTAAATGATATTTTGAGGTATCTCCATCAGTTATAGTCTTTATGTAAATAGCTGAGATTTGTATTACTAACATAGATTTATCATTAATAGCATTCTAGTTTCTTGCCCACATTTATAATGAAAGATAATGCTAAATTTGAGGTTGAGATTAATAAAAATAAAGATGTAACTTTTCTCATAGAACATCATGGACTCCCTAAATTTTATACAAGGACCTCTTGAAAGTTTGTGGTTCCTGATAAAAACCCTTGGAATAGAGAGTGACTTGTACTGGGTTTAAGCTGTTTTTTAGAGTGATGAATAATGTGATTTCTGCTTTGAAAAAGCCATTCTAGACTGTAGATTCATAAAATAGAATTTAGAGTTCAGAAATAAGTCCATACACCTATAGTTAATTGATTTTTTTTGACAAGTGGGCCAAGATCATTTAATGTGGAAAGAACAGGACTTTCAAAAAATGGTGATGGGACGACTGGATAGCCACATGCAAAAGAATGAAGTTTGATCCTTACCTCATACCATATACAAAATTAACTCACAATGGGTCAAAATCCTGAATTGGATAGGAAAAACTATTAAACTTTTAGAAGAAAACATAAGGGTAAATCTTCATGATATTGGATTTGACAATTAATTCTTACATATGATACCAAAAGCACAAACAACAACAACAAAAATAGATAAATTACACCTCATCCAAATTTGAAACTTTGTGTATCAGAGGACAATACCAAGAAATGAAAAGATAACCCACAGAATTTAAGAATTAAATTTGCAATCATATATGTGACAAGAAGCTTGTTTCTAGAATATATAAAGAACTCTTACAACTCAGTAAGAAAAAGACAAGCCAAATAAAAAATCAGCAAAAGATAAATATCAGCAACATATTGGTTGTCAGGGAAGTGCAAATCAAAATCACAATGAAATACTACTTCATACTCACTAGTTAGTATGGCTATAATGAAAAATGAGCTCATAACAAGTGTTGGCAAGGATGAAGGTGTAGAGAAATTGCAACCCTTGTACATGGCTGGTGGGAATGTAAAATGATGCAACAGCTTTAGAAGGCAGTCTGACAAGTCCTCAGAAAGTGAAGTATTGACTTACCATAGACACAGCTATTCCATTCCTAGGTATGTACCCAAGAGAAATGGAAACATATGTCCACTTAAAACTTGTACTTGAATGTGTATAGCAGCATTATTCATAATAGCCAAAAGATGAAAACAGTAGACAACTGGATTAGCAAAATGTGGTATATTCTGCAGTAGAATATTATTTGTCCATAAAAAAGAATTAAGTATGATACATACCACAAGATGGATGAACTTTGAACACATTATGCTAAGTGAAAGAAGCCGGTTACATATGAGTCCATTTATATGAAATAGCCAGAATGGACAAATGCATAGAGACAGAGACTAGATTAGTGGTTGGTTAGGGCTTGAAGGGGTGGGGAGATCATGGACTAATAACTGAAGGGTGCATGGTTTATTTTTGGAGTGGTAAAAATGTTCTAAAATTGATTATAGTTGCACAACTCTGTGAATACACTAAAAACCACTGAACTGTTTACTCTAAATGGGTGAATGATATCATATATTAATCACAATTCAATAAAACTGTTACCAAAAAAGTCATTCTGACTGTGATGTGAAGAATCAAGTGTAGGGTGCAAGATAAAAGCCAGGAGAATATTTAGGAGGCTGTTGCATTAGTCCCTGTTGAGAGGATGATGCCTTGGGCTGGATGGAGGATTGAAGGTGGTATCACAAACAGGATGGACTCTTTAGTTAAAAACAGAGATAAATCAAGGACAACTTCTAGCTTGTTGACCTTAATAACAGGCATTTTCCTCGTAGAAGATGTAAGTTTCAGTTGCAGTTTGTAGAAATGTTGAGAGGACTAGTGGCAGACTTAAACACTACAAACTCTTTGGAGAGTCATATTGCAAGATGTTATCATCAATTTCATTGTGCCTTTTAACAGGAAAAAATATTTATTATACACACATTCACCACATCTTCACATGAATTCTCAATCATGCAAAGCAACAATATCAAAACCACGTACCTCAGAAAGCCAAGCCTCTGGAGAAAGAATGAATCCTCAGCTTCATGACTTCCCATATTGCTGCTAAATTTGTTTACTGGAAAGAGATCAGTGATTGGAGCAAGTAGAAAAGAATCCATTCAAGAATTTAGGTATCTTAAACATGTCCATCAAGTATAATTTTCTTCCAGTTACATGTTAAAATAGTAAAGGAGGGAAAAATGTCATTTCAGGGCCTTGGGTATTACAGGATTTTGATAATGTCAGCAAAATAATGGCTAAAATAACCAAGATTTCTTCAGTCACTTGGCCCCAGTGGAAGCTCAGGCTAAGTAAATTGTCAGTCCAGGCGTGTTAAAATCTGAGTTACTTAGGGTTCTTCTCTGGAGACAGCATGGCTTCAGTAATGAACGAGCTCTGGAAATTAAAGAAGTAATCAGATTGTAATTGAGGTTATCCGCTTCACCTCAAGCAGAAACAGATGAAACAGGCTCTTTCTTAGCATAGTAATCGCTCTGTTGAGAGGAGTTCCATGATGTGGAATTCTTCATGGTTGTTTTCACGTAGAAGTAGGAGGCCCTTTTCCCTGGGGTTGGGGTGGAGGAAGCCTTCCCAGGAAACTGTGCCTTGAGCCAGAGAGGCAGTGATGCTTGAAGAAAATATATTTCCTTCAATACTTTCCTCCTTTTCCCTCAGTGAACCGTGGCAGTCTGGATGTCAAGTCCATTAAATTAATTGATAGAAAGTCCATTTCTAATCTCAACTGCACCAACTTTATCTGTATTATGCTAAATGAGACAGTTAGACCTATGTGGTTTACTTTCATCATGCACAGAGGACAGAATGGGCTAGAGAATTTGTGAAATTATCTTCTTAACTTTACCACTCCTGGTGTTTTTACTTGAATCGAGCATAAAATTAACCATTAGCCATATTAAAGAGTATGATTCAGTGGCATTTAGTACATTTACAATGTTATTCAACCTTTACCTATGTTTAGCTCAAAGACATTTTTATCACCCCAAGAGGAAACTCCATACCCATTAAGCAGTCAATTCCCAGTCCCCTATTCTTTCTGCTCCTGGTAACCAATGATCTGCGTTCTGTCTCTATGGATTTACCTCTTCTGGATGTTTCATATAAATAGAATTACACATGTGGCTTTCTGTGTCTGACTTCCCACCAGGAACATAATATTTTCAAGGCTCATCTATGCTGTAGTATGTATCAGTATGTAATTCCTTTTTGTGGTTGAATAATATTTCATTGTATGGATATATCACATTTTGTTTATCCATTAATCAGTTGGGCATTTGGGTTGTTTCTACCTTTTGGCTATTGTGAGTAATGATGCTCTCAACATTTGTGCCCAAGTATTTGTCTGAATTTCCATTTTTCAATTCTTATATACTTAGGAGTGGAATGCTAGGTTGTCATATAATTCTGTTTAACTTTTTGAGAAATCACTAAACTGTTTTGCACAGTAGCTGCACCATTCTACATTTCCACCAATGTACAAGGATTGCAATTTGTCCACATTCTCACATACACTTGTTATTTTATTTTTTTTTTTTTGGGGGGGAGGGTTGATTTTGCTTGTTTGTTTGCTTAGAGCCACTACTCTGTGTTTGATTTTTAGAGTAAGACTAGCTCCTGGTCAGCATTTGAATCCCACTCTCAGGGCATTTGTTCCAACTACTATGGTAGCTTTAGAGGTGGGTCAGTAGGGCAACATTGGAAGAGCACAGACTTTGAACTCGGTTGGGATTCAAATTCAGGTCTGCCTCTTTCTAAGAGTGTAACTCAGGCAAGTTATAATTTCTGCAAGTCTTGGTCACGTCATTTGTATAATAGCCATGATACTGCCTACGTTAACACTGGGATAAAATGATGATTAATGTACTAGCACATGCCTGGCAGATAGGCTAAATAAACACTCTTCTTTCTCAGTAATGAATACCAGTAAAGGGAAAGGGATGGGTTTTAAACAATGTGCTTTTAAATTTTTCTTCTCATTTTTAATATTGGAACCTATCATAGAATTTCTTTGCAGTGGATTTCCCGCCAAATCGTGCTTGAATAAATTAATATTGAAATTTTATATATTTATTCTCTATGTGTATATGTGTTGGTGTGGATGAAAGAGATGAACCTCCATTACAAAACTGGGAAGGTAAACTGGACTAACACTTGATCTTGAGATTCCCAGGTGTATGACCTACCTTTGTTAACTTTCCATTGTGTCCATGGTCAGGCTGGACTTGGAATGGTTATTGATCTCTATGTTCCTCCTAGAATATGTCCTTCTTATCAGTCTATAAAAACATGAAAAACTGTTGGCCACAAACTGCTTCGTTAGCTTTAGAAGAGTCAACAACTATTTGTATTACTTATAAGGTAAACATGCATTCCTACATAAAAATTTCAGCCACATCTCACAGACAACACCCAATGATAAGTCCCAGCGATGTAAGTGCATAGTGGATTATACTTTTTTTTTAGTCGCAAGCACTGCAGATCCCCACACAAAGGGAAATTTGAGGTTTGGCCTTGATGGTGGTGAGGATTTCGGATTGGTTCCTCATGAGGAGGGAGATATCACATGACCACAGTTGGCTGGGGATGGAATTTCTGTTCACTGGAGGTGGCCAAATAATGTGAGAAAATGAGAAAAGCAGTGAATATGTTCAGGCTCAGAGCCCAGTTAGTAGACCACGGAGGTGCCTAAACAGGCTAATAATTTTGCATGCCTTAAAATTGATATTCATTACATATTTATTAAATATTTATTTAGTGGTGAGACTGAGCTTTATCTGAGGGAAGACAAAGAAGGGGAAGAAGAAATGTAGTGCCTTAGTCACCTTAGCAATTCAGAAACCTTCTGCTGGTTTTTGAATCTTTACAGATTCTTACTTCCTCATAAGTGGCTTTTCTAAGTATTTATCCTAATTGTGTGTAGTAAGTACTCTTGCTGAAAATCCCATTTTTCCACCCTGTTACCTTTCCAGTGATCTCTTGGGTATCTTATACATTGACCCCCAGGAAACTGACTAGTTGGCCTATCCCCTAGTTCATCTCTGCTGAGAATTTTCTAAAAATATTTTAATTTAATGTTTACCCTGTGCCAGGTATGCTAATGAGCCCATTGTAAGTATCACTTCACTTCATCTTCACAACAGCATATAAGGTAGATACCAATATTAACCCTATTGTACAGGTAAGGAAACCAAGGCACATAGAGGTTAAAGTGGTTTGCCTATAGTTGACAGCTAGAAAATGGCACAAGGAGGATTTGAATCCAGATCTTTAACTTTAGTCCTTACATTTGTATTGGGCAAAATTATATATTATTTCTTTCAAAGCCAGGATTTCAGAGCTCTTGATACTGACAGCAAATGAAAGCAGTTTGGGGGTAATTTGATCCTCAAATGTCGTATATACTAAACTTAGTGATTTATTTTGTAATCCAAATTGCTATAATGAAGTATAATTCATAATTTAAATCTTTCTGAGAACTGATGGGAATTACCCCTCTAAAAAGGTGGTTCTGTTTTAATCGGGTTCCTAGGAAGTATAGCATTTACATCATAATTTGCGTTTGGCAGTACCTTCTAGATCATTGACTGACCAAAACTTCATAATGATGAAACTCTGAAGTTCACAGGCATGTTCTTGGGCCTGGTGAACCTTGGAACCAGAACCTGGATTTAGTTAGGCACTCAGTAAAGGGAGTGATTGATCTCTTTTTCTATCTGTAAGTAGTTGCAAAAAAAGAATGCCAGGAACTTAGGGAAAATTTTCTGTTTTCTGCTTTTCTCTATAGACCTCAAATTGCTTGATATTCTGGCTGTTTCCAGGGTGTTGACGTCAGTGGAAACAGCATGCACAGAATAATTATCTAATATGCCATAAACTCCATGCTATAGTCTGGCAAAGGAAATACTGACCCAGGCAAAGGGGAGGTTGGATTATATAAAAAAGCAATAAACCTTTCCTTAATTACTCTCGAAGAAGGAGAATTCTGGCTTTTAAGATGAATGAAAAGTATAAAAAGAGCCTATTTTGTAATGAAGGAGGTACACCTCTCTCTCAGAATACTAAAATTATTCTTCTGGACATTGGCTGTCAATACAATGGAGACTATAAAAATCTCCAGTTAAACACCCAGGAGTGTGTGGCCATCCTGATAGCCCTCCCTTTTATCCAAAGCCCCTCCTCATGGGGTGCACAGGTTTCCTGAGAACCGATAGGATTTATTCCTCTTCTCTCCTGAAAGCAGCCAGTCCTGGGCCGGGGAAAGAAAAGATAAATGATTCCCAGTGGCCATGTTGTAGATTACTTAGTGCCAGTTGTCAGTTCTTTTCTCCATGGGAAGGGTTTGAAATGAGATTGTTTTCGACAGACTGTCCATGATAAATGATTTTCTGAGTAAGAAATTGCTTTCAGTGCTGAACCTTACCAAATCACCCTTTCAGATGTTTGTTGCTGCAGGGGGCAGGGGGAGGTTTGCCGTTGCTGTCTCACGCTTTGTGGAGTGGAAAGGTGGGAGTCTGGGAGCTTCAGCCAGGGTGGGTCAAATAGGGTGCCTCCTGGGTGAAGACAAAGAGAAACAGGGATCTTTGTTTCTGGACTGTGCATTTGGTCAGCTCTTTTCTGCCATTGCTAAAAACCTTTTAGTGGTTTCTGAAAATCCAAAATATTCTAGATCTGAGAGAAGTAGATCTGAGAAAATAGGCTAAATGGACGCATACATCTGTTAGTTCTGAGTTATTATGTTGTTTCCATGTATAACTGTTAGGAGAGAGGTGACTAATGTCAGTTATAAATAGAACAGTGATGTGTACACACAGCAGGGGCAAGAACCCTCTGGGCAATGTTCTCAACCTGTTATTAGTCCATAACCCTTCCTGAAAATTCATAAAAATAGCATGTCCTCCTTCAGTACCACTTGGCATTTCAAAAGAGAAAAAATACCATGTCTAAAATCACAAAGGACAGATAGAGCATGCCTTTTCCAGCTGTACAGAGCCCTCTTCCTCCTCTAGATTCTGGGAGAGTAGGGTCCTCCTACATGACAATCACAGATCACTTGGCAACAGAGGCTCCCAGGGCATTAGCAGGAAGACACCTGTAGAACTAGAATCTGGGTTCTCAGCCTGCAGCATCATGGTGTTGTTTAGGCAGGGCCTAGGTTAGATAACAGTTCTGCAAGAGGGTCCACAGCACTGTCAAGGCTGCAGATGAGACCTCAGCAGTTCCAGTTCAAAGTGGGTTGTTATTCTCCTCCATTTGGGCATGTAGCTTCCATGGCTCCTTGTCTGTCTGTCAGGTTCTAGTCCTTGCCTGAAGTCATTGGAAGAAGGCTACAGATGCCTTTCCAGTGATGGTTACACCATGGCATACTGTCCAGGGCAGCCCTGTGAGTTTCCAGTGGCTGGGTACAGGAGTTTCATAAGCTTTCTGCCATATAGGTTTGGAGAGAGGCAGGGTGAAATGTTGCACTCTGAGGCCTATGCTAGGGAGGAACTGGCTTCTAGGTGAGTGGGAGCAATAGCACACCTCAGAGAAATACTGAGGATACCAGTTGGCTTCTGCTGTGACACCAGAAGCAAAGCCTGTTGAGAGCTTGCGCTTGCTGGTTTTCCTAGTTATAGTGGATGGTTCATACTCCCATCCTCTCCTTGTTCTTCCTGAAATGATACCCTGTCTTCTTAATGGTTTCAGCCCCTGTTTAGATGTACAAATGGATGCACTGAGGCCCGAGAGGAAATGTGGGTGCCCAGAAACAGACAGTTAGTCAACTTTAATGTCAACAACATCCATTCCCCTTTATCTGCCCTTGCCTTGCTCAGATCCTCTCTATCTAGTGTGCCCAGTGCCATTCTTCCCTCTCTCAGCATACTGATGGAAGGATTCAATAATGCAATTGTTGCCTAGTAAAGCTGAATGTCAGTGGTCCAGCACTGCCTGGGTCTGACATCATTCATTCATCCTTCAAACATTTACTGAACCTTATTCTGAATCATGCTTTGTGCTGGGTGTTGGAGCCATAGAAGGAAACAGAAAAGTTTCCTATCCCAAAGCATCTCACAGTCTCACATGGAATCTGACAACTTGTAGTAGTGATAACAATAACAGCAAAAATACATTGAATGCTTGCTATATTCTAGTATGTTGCAGTCCATGTTCTAAGCATTTTCTTTTTTTTTTTTATTAACTCATCTAAGCTTTACCATAAGCCTGTGAGGTGAAGAAACTGGGGTTCAACTCCCAAGCATCACATAGGTAATGGGCAGCACCACCAAGACCTGTGTCCAAATAATACCAGCTTCAGAGGTCGATCCTCTAAGGTGGCACTATGGTGGAGGTGGGGTAGGAGGGACATGAGGTGAAGAGCGATCATCACTTCAGTGGGGTAAGGGAAACCAGCTCTAGAGAGCTGATGCTTGAGCTGGGTCCTGCATCTTCCCACAGCATCCTGGTCTTCAGTGTAGATGGGAAGAAGCCCTACATTCCTGATCCTCTGGTCTGGCTCTAGGTGCCAGGATCACCCTACAGCCTTTTCTTGTGGTGTGAGGACCTTCTCAAAGGAGATGTGTTCACCAATGTTCTCCATTTAGATCCAGAGATTTGGGAGTTGTGTGCAAAGGAAGATATGTTTATCCATGTGTGAAGCTCCATCTTCAGAACATAGCTTTCAAAGTCACAGTCAAGTGGGAATGAAAGCCTTTTGTAACCCATTCAGGAGAAATGCAGTTCCTTTCCCAGTCTGGTATTATGAGCCATAGGCCAACGCCATGCTTTATTGGTTAGAACAGAAATTGGAATAATAGACTCTCTATTTTGGGAACGGATGCATCTAGGGCTAATTAGATCAACTGAACTCTAGGTGTGTCTGGGTCCATGGAACTGTAACATCCTTGATATTAAGCAAATATGGCTAAAACAGGACAAAGGGAGAGACAGAGATTGACTGACTCATGGAAAGTAACCCTGTCTCTGTGCCTCAAGTTCAGCAGCAGGTCCGTAGCAGAGAGGCCTGCTAGGGAAATCAGTCCAGACTCTTCTGTAGCCACTAGGTTCATGCTGGGAGTGGCATAATTGGCCTGTTCACAGACTCTTCTGTTATGGAACTTCTCTAATGTCAGGCAATATTCCAAGTAGTGAAGAGTGAAGACTCCCACGCACTTGCTTACTGCCCCAGATCTCTGGTCTGTGGGCTCTTTGGTTCTGCACTTCAGCCAGCACCACCAAGACTTTCCTACCTCCCTCTTCATTTTGCTCATGGCCTCTGCCAAGAGGGTGGCCGAAGCTCACCCTCCTTGAAACTGTGCTATTTGAAACTGTGCTGCCTAGAGTAAGGATGCTGTTAAGGGAGCACCCACAAAACAGGAAAGGAAGGAGGCATGACAACCAATTAGAATAAGGAGAGAGGGAAGAACACCCACATTTGAGAAAATGGATTTATGGCCCAGTGAGCTTCATTGCCCTGCAGTGGCTCTTAGAGCCTTTGGCCTGATTTTCATGCCTTCTGAGTTTCCTGCCACCATGTCCAATTAAGATGGTATCCAAAAAGGCCACCACTGTTATGTGGTTCTCATTTTTGGTTCATCCTGGACACATCTGGTTTTGTACTTTCTTTTGAACTTGTGTTGAGGACAGATGGCTTCTGTAGCTGGAGAGAGAGTCTGATAATAAGGACTTAAAAGATAACAATGTAGTAGGGCAGGGATCACCTGAACAGTCCCAAGATGAGCAAATGTCTGGGTCAATGTCATCTGAAAACCAACACATTCTCTATTACATTATTGTATGATGAGGAAAACTGACCACCATGTCTTCCAAATTATAGTTTATTACAGCCAAATAAAAATGGCATAATTATTTAAATGAAGTTTAACCCTGCATTAGCACACCCTACAATCCAATTCATAATGTAAAATCAGAGAATGGTAATCAGCTCCAATCCCTAACCAAGTCTCATCTATTTAGGCTAAAGTGTTTGTTTGTTCGCTTTTCTGAGGGGCAAGGCAGCTTTGCCATAGGAAACAGAAGTACAGAGGGTAGGGTCCTCTTGTCCCCAGTATTTTCTAGGCCCTATCTCCCTGGAATCTGTAATCTGGCCAATAAAACAAGAGTTGACTAATCAAGATATTTCTGGAATTATTGCTGCAGTCCTAGAAGCACCAGCAGCTAAAGGATCTAGAATCATCCCATTGATGTTTACCTTGAAGCAGCCATCTGGGATGTAGAAGATGTAGATCTTGCAGCAGGATCCCTGTGGCTGGTTATACATGCTCCTTCAGGTCATTTTAGAATCTTTACACTGATGCAAGTTCATGTGTTACATGATTGAAATATTTAGACCTCTCTTATATTACATTAAAGGAAGGATGCAGTGGGTAAAGTAGGTGGGGAAGCAGAGGGTTACAGGTCTATATAAATTTATACTGGCATTTCACTATGAAATCCATGAAAAGAATTATAATCTAATATCCTGTCAAAAAAGAGTGCTCCTAATTATTTTCCCGGGACTTAGTTCCTGAATATCTTGGAAGAATAGTGACCTTCATCTGTAACAAAGCCTGAGCTGCACTCCCAAACATGGAGGAGCAAGTTCACTGTTAACTAGCCTAGATCTACCTTTTTCTCTCTCCTGCAGAGAGGCTTTTCATTTTTCCCCCTTCGTATATGAATGCAACGTGCTTTTATGCATTATTTTGTTTAATCACCCAATAATCCTGTGATGAAGTTGTTATGATGATCATTATTTTACAGATGAGGAAATGGATACTCAGGAAAGTTAAGACATTCATGTAGCTTGTACGTGACAGAGCTGTGACAGAGGGATGTGAACCTGAGTTTATCTGGCTTCAAAGTCTGAGCTTTCCTACTCTGTGTCATAAATGGCCTTGTGATGCAGTGTTTCGGTAGATATGGAGTGGTTCATTAATGTCTAGTGCTCTTTTTTGGAGAGTGGCAGGAGATGTAGACCTGCTTAAGAATTTTATGAAAACCGTGGACCTCTGGTGGACGGCAGTCAGGAAACACCCAACCTCACAATTCTGAACATAATTTCTGGGAGTACCTTGGGTCCTTGACCCCATTCATGATTGAGGAGAGCCCCAGAATTCCAGGTTAAGCTAATTAGGGTCTTGGGAAGATTCATTAAAAGTAAAAGACTCATTAAATTTTTTTAAAGAAAAAGATTGGGTGATGGAAGACTATTTTTAGAAACTTCTTTTTGGCTCTTCAGGAATAAAGAGCAGGGATAAGGAGAGAGGAGGATGGAGAGGAAATGAGTGAAGGGCAGAGGAAGCAGTATGGAAGGTATTAAGGAATTATCCAGCAGGCAGTAAAAGCAATTTGCATTGTAAATAATTAAGATTGTTCAGACTCTATGGACTTGGCTGAAGCACCATTCACAAGCACTTTCTTTTCCAGTTAAAATTAATTGGAGTGTTGGTTTATTTATCTTTTCCCTTGGTGAACCCAATGATTCATCCTGATTTATAAACCCCCACCTATCCACTCTCTTTTAAGTTCAGTGAGGGTGAGTGATTGAAGATGTTATGGTGTTCCCCAGAGCCATAGTTTGTAGAAACCAGATGCTGGTGGCCATGTCAGTTACTGCTAGAGACTTCTCAGGGTCCCTGAATCTCTAGTTTTAATGGAGAGAAAACAGGTGTCCTCATGAGTTTGGATGTTGTTTATGTCTTCAGGCAGACTTTTTAGCAGAAACTAAAATATATAGCTAAGGGGATAAGGAAGGCAAGACCCCAGAGATAGGGATTTTTTAGACATCAAAACTAGGTAGAGTTTCCAGCCCACCAGGAAAGATACCTGATGTAAGCTCCTGTTCCTTGTGTTTAGAGAGGACCCCTTGAGACCACTGTTAGAGTGACTCTTTTACATGCACCAGAATGACCCAGAATTCCTTCATATTGCTTAATTCCTCTGCTAAAGTTTTAAATCTCCTACAATCAAAATAAATAAGACAAGGAAAAATTTCCAGCCTATCTCTAAGGAAGGCAGAACATTCATCTCAGACCCTGTTGGCCAGTGTTTGGTAGTGCTACAGAGGAGACATGACTCCACAGTGATTTAGAAACTTCAGAGCTCATAGCTACTTCTGCAGCTCCAGATTCTGACCACATGGAGTAAACTCTTGGCTCTAGCCCTGACGAGTGGTGTGACCTTGACAGGTCAGCCTAGAGGTTAAAATACATCTTTGGTGTCAAACTGCCTGAGTTTGAATTTTGTCTAGTTACTTGAATTTGGACATGTTACTCGACCACCTCTCTGTGACCCGGTTTCTTCTTCTGTAATATGAAGATAACATAAATCATAACATAAATAAGAATGTTATGAGCATTAATTGAGTCAACATATGCAAGTGTTTAGAATAGTTTTTGACACGTTAAGAGGGTTAAAACAGTACCTTTAAGGAATTTTAGTTATTATTTAAACTCTCTGAGTTTCAGGTTCTACACTTGTAGAGATAATGGGTTTGATAATGGGATTATTGCGAGGATGATGATGTGGTGAATGTACTTAAACAGTGCTGGGCAGAGAACTCATGTTCCATCAGTGTTTGGCAGCAATGGTTATAACTTCAATAACAAGAGATGGACCAGGGAGTATCTTGAATTAAGAGACGAGGGTGCTGAGAAATCTTGTAGTGGGTTGCAGCACTTAAAATACTGATCTTACCTCCCAGGTACTATGTCACTTCATTTGATGCCCAAACTTATGAAGCCAGGGTGGCATACCCCTAAGCCCCCAAAATGGCAGGGATGCCTGGTAATGGGATTTGCCCCTTCCTCCACCACCCCTCAATTTGAGTACAGTGAGCCCACATGCCTGTGTCCCTTGTGTATTAAGTTTCTGGTGCCAGCTCACTAGTAATAATGCTTGGAAGAAATGAATGTATTGGGGTTCTTCTTAGAATGACTTTAAGACTGCATTATGCTGATGGAAAGCAGAACAAAAAATCAATGCTCCTCTTTAGGCCTCAAAGGGTAAAATTAATTTATTAAGCATGTCTATGAAGCAGTAGCTCTAGATTGCCAGAATCAGCACTGGAGGCATGACTCCAGTACTGATTCTGGCAATAGCAGTGATACAGAGTAATGGTATTATCAGATGAAGAAACCCAACAGGCACTTCAGGAGCAAAAAGATTTGGAGATGGATTTTAAAAAAGAAAATGCATTTTTTTTTTTAAAAAAAGGAAAAAGAAACAGTCTGATAAATGTTGAAATTTGATCCACAGTGGAGAAAAGACCTTCTTAGGATTATGGATATATGCAGGTTATTGGTGAGATTGGGTGAAGCTGAACTGCTTCTTGCTGAAGTGGTTGAATCATGTATGTAGCTGAGCTCTGAAGGGCCTTCTTCTGGGGTTAAAGTAAAAATGCCCTCAAGAGTCAACCCGGACATAATGTAATAAGGAGTAGTAGGGCCTGTGGAGACATGTCTACAGGGGATACCTCCTCAGCTCTGGTGAATTATTCCCCAGTGGGAACACGGGATAGATCTTTCAGATCTGCTATTTAGTCAAGTGATTCTGGAAATCCAGTTCTCATTTTTAATGTAACACTTCCAACTATGAAAAACTGTGTGGGTGGCCATTTTGTGACCTTTGACTATAGAAGACCAGGGAGCTAGTATGTGCAAGGAGGTTGTAGGGGTCAGCTGGAAATGGGGTGCTTGACTCCTTTACCTTTGGCCACCCTCTCAGCTGTCAAGAGAGAAGAGCTCACAGCTTTTCGGGACCCAAGGGAGATACACTCCTCCTCTGAGCTGCCTCATTCTCCACTCCGCACCTCCAGTGGTGGTCCTGGAATTCATTTCCAGGACTTATGTTTTCTCATCCTCTTCCAGGAAGCATCTCGTCAGCCCTCCCAGTGTGTTGAGATATACAGTTGATCCTTGAGCAACATAGATGTGAACTGCCTGGGTCTACTTACATTTGGATTTTTTTAAAATAAATACTATAAATGTGTTTTTTTTATTATTTTCTTAATAACACTTTATTTTCTATAGCTTACTTTATTGTAAGAATATAGAATAAAATGCATACAAAATACATAATATGTGTTAATAGACTGCTTATGTTATTGGTAAGGCTTTTGGTCAACACTGGACTGTTAGTAGTTAAATTTTGGAAGAATCAAAAGTTGTACATGGATTTTTGACTGTGCAGGGGGTCAGCATCTGTAACCCTCATGTTCAAGGGTCAACTGCATATTTAAAACATTAAGGAAATGACTTATAAATAGGGTAGATAGGCATATTTTAAATCTTTTAATAATCTTTTGGTCTCATGATGTTCTTGCCCACCAAGGGTCCCAGGGTATTATGGAATGTTTATGTATAGGTGGGTACGACCTGAAAAGAAAAACAAAAATAAGAAGACCAAATTTAAAACAGAGGCTGGGAATTAACTATTCTTAGCATAAATGAATTTTTCTCATTATAAATTTTTCATCACAAGGTTTCATCACAGTGTTCTTGTTGAATTTACAATAGGATTTAGTTTATAAATCAATTTGATCTACACATAATTTTCAGCAAAACATCTGCAGCATAAATTGAGGTGCACCTGCACTTTATCTCACTTTTTTTTCTTGTTTTGTTTTTCATTTTCTATTTTGTTCTGTCTGTGTCATCTTTAAAAATCTCCTTGTCTTTGTTCTGAAAGCTCTTGGAGACTTCATAGCAAACTTTCATATGTAGGTAGGGAACTCAAGGGGAGCCAGAAACACTCTTGATGTTTTTGGATCATAGCTTCCACTGCTTTAGTAGATACAAGTTGATGTTAGGAGTAGGTGACCAAGGAAAAAGTGAGGAATGAGTGATGCTGGTTGTTCTGGCATCTATAACTCTATAGTTAATACAGGAAAAAATAGAGTACATTAAAAAAAAACAATAACAAAGACCTCTGCTCAGAAGGTTTATTCAGTTGAGCTTTTCATTCATAATGTCGTGGCAGAGTGGAGACTTAGAGGCATGGTTTAGAAGCCTGGCTTTGCTACTTATTCATTATTGACCTTTCTGCAACCCATTTCCTTTTTTGTAAAATGGCAGTATGATACTTATCTTGAAGATTCAATGAATGAGTAATTCAAAGTCAAAGTCATATGCAAAACTAATGTCCAGCTAATAGTACTCATTTGATAAATGTTTGTCCTTTTTTTCTTATGAATGAATCCATGGTTAACTAATTTCCTCTAAAGAAATAATTCCCATTTAGAAGACTTTCTGGAACTGATGCCTAGAATTGAAGAAAGCTACCACATTTCATTAATTTTAAGATATATTTTTTCATACTTTAACATCTTTAAAACCAAGAGATGTCTGCAATTAATGGCTTCTTAAGAATGTAATTGGCTGATTTTTTTCTTCTTAGTGGTAAATAAAATAATGGTCCATCTTCTTATTGATGGTTACTTAAGATTTAATGAAATTGAGCATATTTTTAAAGGTGAACATACAGTTATACATTGCATATGTAATGTATAACCTCTTCCTTCTTCCTCTTTCCTCTTATTAACAAGTTTTGAGATATATTTTATATACCTTAAAATTTACCCATTTAAATGGTTCAGTGGTTTTTAGTGTAGTCATAAAGTTGTATGATGATTGGTGCAATCTAATTCTAGAACATCTTCAACACCTCAGAAAGAACCCTGTTGTCTACTCTTAGTCACTCCCTAAAAACCTGTATGCAGATGTTCATAGAACCATTATTCATAATGGACAAAAAGTGGAATTAACCTAAATGTCAATCAACTGATGAATGGAGAAACAAATTTAGTATATTCACATAATGATTATTTGGATGAGATACTGATACATGCTACAAAATGGTTAGACCTTGAAAATGTAATGCCAAGTGAAAGAATCTAGTCACAAAGGCATGTGTTATGAGATTTCATTTATGTGAAATGTCCAGAATATTTTCATTTGTCTTGAGTATATATCTAAGAATGGAATACTAGTCATATGGTGTTGTTGGGCTGCCATAACAAAATACCATAGACTGGTTGGCTTTAACACAGGAATTTATTTATTATAGTTCTGGAAGCTGGAAGTCCGAGATCAAGGTGTCACCATGGTGAGTTTCTAGCAAGAGCCCTCTTCTTGGCTTGCAGACAACCACCTTCTTCCTGTGTCCATACATGGCAGAGAGAGAACATGAGCGAATGACAGAGTAAGAGGGCAAGAGGATGAGAGAGTAAGAGAGAGGGAGGGAGCCAGCCTCCTCTGATGACTCTTTTTATAAGAGCACTAATTCATCATAGGGCTCCATCCTCATGACCTCAGCTAAATCTAATTATCTCTGAAATGTCTACCTTCAAATACTATCACATTAGAGTTTAAGGCTCTGCTGTATAAATTTTGGGGAGACACAATTTAGTCCTTAGCATGTGGCATCTCTATGTTTAACTTTCTGAAGAACTTTTAGCTTCTTATTTGTTCTGGCCCCAGCTTTTATAGTGACCCTTATGAGTTTACTATGAGGTACATACTCTTCAGCTTATAGATACCAACACCATGGCCATTCATGTACATTCAGTGGAAACTTAATTATCTGATCTCTGTTGGATGCTATAAACCAGTAAACATAATCAAGGACCACTTGTAATCTAGTGGGGGAGACAAGTGGGAAAAAAAGCAATAATAAAACATAAATATAAAAAACCAGTTTCAGTCTGTAATCACGCTCTGGAGATAAAAGAGTAGACCAATCAAACAAAAGATGGGAGTGGCTTGACCTGGTGGGGAAGTTAAAGGAGAGACAGACATTTTGGACAGAACTCACTGGTGAATTGGATGTGGAGTGAACCAGAAGAGGAATCAAGGGTTGTTCTAGGTGTTTGGTTTGACTAACAGGTCGATGGTGATGCCATTTACTGAGAAGGGAAGGGCTGCATTGGGGGTGGGGTAAGTTGTTTGGGGAGAAATTAGGACTTCTATTAAGTTTAAGAAGTCTGTGAGACATGGAAGAGAACATATCAAGTAGGAAGTTAGATATAAGAGTCCAGAACTTGGAAGAGTGTCTGTGTTGAAGTTAAACTTTCAGGAAATATATAGAAGATTTTAAGCTCATGAGCATCTGAAAATCAGGGAATGGATGAGATCATCTAGGGGAAAGATGAGAAAGTAACCCAGGGTAGAAGGAGTTGTGTCTCCAACATTTAGAGGCTGGGTAGAGCAGGAGCAGCCTGGATGAGAAACTGAAAAAGTTCAGAACCTGGGAGGGGTTGGGATGGCAGGATCCTGGAGAAAGGAGTGTTTCAAGGAGGAGGAAGTAGTCTGCTGCCAAATGCTGCTGAGATATCTGGGAAAACAAAGGCCCAGAGTCATCTGTAGAGTTTGCTACAAGGGTGTTTCTTTGTTATGTCCTTGACAAGTGCTGACATTGAGGGCTAGGGTGAGGTGGACCAAGTGATGGAGCTCCTTTGGAAATTTGGTTGTCAGTAAAGACAATGAGAGTCAAGTGTCAGAATGGGTTATGAGATCAAGGAATATTTTGTTTTGAACAATGGAAGATGGCTGAGTAAATTTATATCTTGGTGCCAGCACTCCAGTAGTGGGGGAGAGATGACTAGAGCAGCATGGAAAGAACAAAGCCAAAAGAACATCTGGCCATGGAGGGCGTGGCCTTTTGTAGAAGAAGAGAAACTTGTCCCACTGAACGAGGCAAGAGGAGGGACTGGATGTATATGAGTGCAGGTTTAGAGGGCTGCTGGTAGGAGAAAAATTAAAACTTGATCTAATTTCATGTATTATGTTTAATGATATTATGAAAGGAGGCCATCAGCTAAGTATGATGATGCAGAAAAGGCCATGGGAGGTTAGAGGAGAAAAGAGAAACTATAAAATAGTGGCCTTGGGAAATTGGGAACCAAACCAATTCAGAAAAATAGCAGTTTACTAGTTGGTATGGTCAATTTGCAGTGTGAGATCATCAGTGTAAAGTGAAACCAGTCATTTCAGTTGTATGGTTTTATCCAGGGATTTTCAGATGCTCAGGGGTCTGGGTGGAGCAAAGCAAGGGTTAAGTCCATTGTGGGGAAGACTTTTGTTAGGGATGGAGGGTGGCTACATAAGGTTGATGATAATGCAGGATTGTGGAAATTAGTCTGGACAAGGAGGATTCTGAGGTGGGAAAGGGAGAAAATGGCTGGCTGGGGTTGGGGGGCAGGTTGGGAATTTGGGGGTTTCCCCGAGGTTGAAAATGATGCCAGTGTGGCACTCCTGAGCAGGCAAGCCCAAGGGGTAAGAGGTTGTGGTTGAAGAATGCAGTGTTTGGGGTCTAGATTTCAGATATGTTGCAGTTGCTGTTGATGACCAGGTCCAGAACTTGACCATAGAAGTAGGTGGGTGGTATGCAGTAAAGGGAAAGGTCACGGATGAAAGGACAGAATTTCTGGTAGTTCAACTATATCATAATTATCAACATGACAGGAAGTGGAGTGGATGGAGAAAACTGTGAGGCAGAAGCTGTGTGTCCTCAAATATAATCATTAAGCCTTGTTGTAATTGTGTATGGAGATATTTGCCAACCTGTTTTGTACCTCGATTACAATTTTAAATTTAAAATCAACATGCAGGAAGGCAAGTTTCAGAAATTCAAGTTCATTTTTTGCAGATACTACTTCATGTTTTAAAGATATGGTGACCTGGTCCTTGGATCTGTGGATGCTTCTGCCCTCACGATTACCTTCTTTAAGCCTACTCTGCTACTGCCTTCAATCTGCACAGAGCATAGATATCAAGAATTAGATTAATAAGGTAAAGATGAATAGGAAGTCTAAATGTAGATGCAGTAAGCTACTTTTCAGCTCTTCAACCTTAGCTGCATTCCATTCATGCAGCACTAGAACTGTTTTCGCTCTTTGCAGGGTACCCTGTGAATTATACCACATCATAATTGTATCATTGCACGTCATAACAATGGGATTTCAACAGTTATTATTGCACATTCTAATTATGTGATTACTCAGTCTTTTACCAATTATGTAATTAGATTTAATTACACCAATTGCACAAATAAACGATAGTCAACTACAAATTACTTAAAATAAAATCCAGAACTGTGCATGTGTCAGCAGTTGCCCCGAAAACCAGAATAAACAAGAAAAGGAAGACAGCTTATGAAACCAATTAGCAAGTAAAAGGAATGATGTGATCTAGACAGATCTGTAAGGGTCATGGTGGGAATCTAAAAGTTTCTTGTCATTTTTTTCTCCCACAAAGTGTGGTGGTAAGAATTGTCATGTTGAAGACATGAATGCTCTTATTTCCTTAAAGGAAAGAGGAAAGAAGAGAGCAAGTGGAAAGAAAGAGCAAGAGAGATTGATGGGAGGGAAGGAGGGAGAGAAGGAAGGACAGAGAAAGTGGGTGGAGGGGAGGGGAGGAAGGGAGAGGGAGGAGAGAGGAAAATACAAGAAGTTTGACATTCAATAATTAAAAATAATACAGCATGATTTAACATGGAGTGCAGAATCAGTGCTAAGATAATTCTAAATTTATTATTTGAACCTCAGTCCTTACCTAACCCATGCTGTATTTCTGACTTTTTCTTTTCTTTGCCCTTGATTTTGGTTCCCAAAACTCCTTTTGTTATCTGAAGCTAGAATTTTAGGACCAGAAGCCTATTATGTACTTTTCAAGATTAAATTTATGAGACCAAAAATTAATAGGAGAGAGACTTAGTATTTGGAACACAGAGTGAATGTAGTACTCCTCATTTTTCATTTGAATTGTCTGGGGTTATTAGATGGTTTTGAACTGGGGTGCAAAACTTGAAAACTTGAGGCTATACCACAGGTGACCATTTTGTTTCTATGGAGACATCTCAGAGGGGTGGTCATGTCCAAAAGTAGGTTTTCTCTAGCTCAAGTCTCCGAGCTGGAAGAGAAACCCGTGGCATAAAACAACAACAACAACAACAAAAAACTGCACTAGTCAGTTTTCTCAGCTTCTGTGCCTGCAAAAAGGACTATCCTGGTTTGTAGAGGGGAGAGGCAGAACGCTCTGTGGAGGTGGTAACGTGCACGCATCTGGAGAGTGTGGGCCCACTGCATTTGTACTCTCTCAAAGAGATATAATTGGTAGGTGACATTTAGGCATATATATACTTAGGGACAATTACTCGCTGGGCATGGCCGAGTGCTGCATAACCACTGAGCTCCAGGATTGCTCAGCATCTACCCTGAGCTCTTAAAGTGGCTGACAGGATGAGAATTACTTCAAAAGTACACATAATGGCTGGTGTGTTACTTAACACTGCTATAAAAATACGTCTTGATGCTATTGAGGGTCAGGTTGGGGGTGTAGTGTACTTGGTTAGCTCTTGCCTGTACGTTAAAAATGAACAAATTGCATAGCTGCAGTAATACAAATGAGGGAGGAAATTGCTTTTAAATCTAAAGCAAAGGCATGTTATTAGTGCAGTCTCTTCTAATGTGGGTTTGTTTATGAAAGCTCTTGATATGGGCAGTGGAAGCTAAGGAACCTCGATCGAGGCTTACTCATCTGTCCTTTTGTTTCTCCAAAGCGCGAGGGTTGACTTTCAGTTTTTGCTCTGCTGTGATGAGCATTCGTTCCTGTGTGGAGGTTTAACATCTGTTGAGTTCAACCTGCAGCTTTGGAAAGTGGCACCTAGGAGAGGGTAGTACAGTTATGGTGGAAATTTTGGCAAGCAAATCCAATAAAATTGGAACCATGGGAGGGGAGTCAGGCTGGAACATTGCAGCTCAAGTATTTGTTTCCTCTTCTCCCAAAAGCCACCAGATCAAATAAGGTTAAACTGATCCTATCAGCAAGTTTGTAATGGTGTAGCATTTTGCTTTTCTTGTCAGAAGCTAGAAGTATGTAAAATGGAAGATGTGCTGATACTAAAGCAGCCAAAGCTATTTCCTACATGAGAGCAAAAGAAGCATAAGCAGTTTACACAAACAAGTCTACTCACTGAGCTGTTATAATCTACATTCCAGATTCCCAGCTCAGATCTGGTCGTTCCTGGTTTGCTCTTAAACAGAAATGCCAATGCAAAGATTAAAGTGGAGTGTACTGGTACATGGAGAGGAGGAGGGCAGGAGCCAGCATCATAGTCTTACAGAGGAACTTCCCTCATTAAGCATCTATGGTATGTGTGCAGTTCTGGCTAGAACAGGCTCAAGGAGAAAGTTTCTACAAAATGTATCACATAAGTCTAGAAAGTACTACACAACTTGAACAGACATCAGCAAAGAAGGGAGGGTGGCTGCCACATGACTAGTCACCAGGAACCAGCCATTCATCAGCCAGTATTTGCCAGATGTGCATGAGGTCAGGCACTGACTTAGCTAGCTGTCTTTACAGGTTTCTGACTTTAGTTCCAGTTTACTCTCTCTAGGCCTATAAGCAGTTTCCATATTTGTTGAGAACTCACTATGTGCAAAGATAAACCTTTTACAAACTCATTAGTCAACTCAGTAGCACTACTGTGATTTTCTCCATTTGATTAATGAAAAATGAGAGCCCAAGAAAAGTTAAATAACTTACCTGAGGTCATACGGTTGCTAATTAGGACCAGAATTTGAGTTCCTAATCTGGATCTAGAGTCTTTTTTCTTAGCTTCAAAATTATATACCCTGTTACATGTCAATATCTAGGAAACCCTAGACAATTTCATCATTGTAAGCATATTTTAAGTGTGGAGGTTTGCATTGGTGGGCACAAATTTATTTAGGCACAATCCTTTATTAATGTATGTAATAAGAAGTGCTTTGGATTAACATGGGACAGGCTGTCAATTTCTTCTTTATATAACCTAAAAAGGTAATTAACAAAGTAATGTTCTGTTTTGCCTGTAAGTGAGATTGGAAATATGTAGTTAATTGTAAGTTAAAAATTAGATATTAAACATCTTTACAGGTACATATGTTATAGAATATTAAATTCTCAAGGGACTCCTTATGTTGGGTAAAAGAGATGACAATCCTTTGATATGGGCACAAAGTCAAATATACATAGGAACTGAGGTGGGAGCAACCTCATACTAATAATCATGGTTTGACAAAGGAAGTACTAGCAAACTTTTATTCACCATAGACTTAGTGAGGTTGAGCTTGAACTTTACTCCTCCTTTTCTCTCCCTTCTCCCCTCTCGCCCCTGCCTTCCTTTTATTCTTCCTTTGGGCCTCTATTTATTTGTTTATTCGTTTAGCAAAGTTTATTGAGTATCTACCATCCTCCAGGCACTTTTAGGCTCTCCTGAAGCAGGGAACAAAACACATAACCTTTCTGCTTTCATGGAGCTTGTGTTACAGTGGAAATGGACAAAACTTGTGGATTTGGAGGAACAGAAAGAAGGTGAGTGTGGTTTAAGCTTAGTGCACAAGGGGGAGTGATATACAGAGTAGTAAACTTATATAAAAGTGAAAGAGGACCTGTCTACAGAGAGACCTACACAAGAGCCGATGGAAGCTTGTTTGTGGCTTTACATTTAACACCATCGTCTGGTAACAGTTAATGATCTCTTACTAGGTGCCAGCAACTGTCTAAGCGCTTGTCATATTTTAACTCATTAAAACTTCACAACTCCACTTAATGAAATTTAAAATATCTCTACTAAGTTGAAAAACAATGACTCCAATGTCATGTTGATAATTTAAAAAAGTATTTTATTGATTTAATAGTGAATTAGGACACTGTGGCATTAAACTATTTTTTGTTTGTTTCAAACAGATGATACTAATTGCCTTAGCACTAATAGATAATTTTTAACTGAGGAAAAGTGTTTTATATTTAATGCGATTGTTTTTAAGCTTTATATTCAACAACATTCTCCCTCATGGTGAAACTGGCTTTTTTGTAAATGGATCCAGCAAATGGCTTTATTTTGCTTTGTTCATTCTATGAAATGTTGTTTATAGTTTCATCTGAGCAAAAGTTGTGTTTTGATTCATACAATTTTGTCACTATTCATAAAAAACAAGTATTATTACATCTTTGCTTCTCTACTATTTGCTCACACATAACTATAGATAGACTTTTTAGAATTGGTTACACAAGCATGGTGTTTCAGAATTTAGTGACAGGTATAAAAATTTTTTACAATTTCGTACGATTTAATAAAATAATCCTGATCTTTCATCCATTTAATATTCAGGTAGTGATGACTAGAAGGAGCTGTCCATCAAAATGTATGCTGATTTGAGAGGACAAATTAAAAAGGAAAGTTACTATTAAATGACTTAAATGCTTGGTTCAGAGTTGACTCTTCCTGGATATTCATTTGCTGAGACTTTAGTTCCAGGAGATTTTATTCTTTCACAATTAAAATATTTTCCTTTGTTTCTATTAGAAGAGCCTTCTCAAAGAGATAAAATGGTTGACATGTTTCTTATAAAATCTTTGACATTCTAAGGATTCATCTTTACCTCATTTTGGCCTTGACTTTACTTCTAATATAATTGCCTAGGACAAGCATTATATTAGTAGATAGAGGAGATGGCCACACTTGGATGATTTGGGGTGCTAAAAAGACCCCCGATATTCTAAAACATCTCTCCTTCTAACTTGCAATTTACCTAAATTTTTACAATTATAAGTTAATTTTTTAAGCCTTTCTGATAGTTTAAAAAAATCTAGGTGTTTCTTGGTATCACCATATTTCTAAATCAGGTATCAATTATTGGCTCCTTAGTATGGCAAACACTGAGCTTCTGGGAAGGCAAAGAGAGAGGCTGAAAAAAATGAGCTAAAGGTTAACAGTTCAGGACCAACTTTATGTCAAATGGGGTAGTCATTATAGCATTATTGAACATATCTTGTTTCCTGACCTCTGCTTACCTGAGATTACTGTGGGTTAATTCTAGAAATTTCGTTGTCACATTAATGACTTGTATTTATTGACAGTTGATTTTGTCTTGAGATATTGTCTATGAGAATTTGTATAGGGGATAAATGACATCTCTGCCTAAATTAGTATTCCTCTGAGAAAGGGAGTAAGATAGTTAATATTGATTGGTATTCCCAGCCTATTTTATACTGCTTTTGTATCTTTTGGAATTGAACACAATGCTACACATGTAATAGGTGCCAAATAAAGAGTTTTTTAAAAATTAGTATACACACACACATATTTGAGGCATATATCGCCACAAATATTAGCCTGACATTTGGCTAAGGTATAACCAAGCCAAAAAATAATTGATTATTTTATTATAATTTTATTTTGAAATAGTTTAAGATTCATAAGAAGTTGCAAAAATAATGCAGAGTTTTTGTGTACCCTCCTCCAGTGACAGCACTGTATGTTACATAGCCATGGTATATTGACAAAACCAGGAAATTGATATTGGCACAATACTGCACTCAGGCATTTTGGGGTTTTGCCAGATTTTAGAGTCACTTATTTTTGGTATATGTTGAGGACATTTTATCACATACAGTTTTGTGGTTTTTCCCTACCCAAACAGAATATAGAACTCTTCTATCAGCACAAAGAAACTTTCCTGTAAGAAACTAAAATTTTAAAAGAGAAATAAACAGTTGAAAAATAGACATCAAAATTTTTTATAAGGTCACTTAAATTTTTTATAAAGCCATTTAAAATGGCTTTAATTTCAAAATGACTTTGCTCAAGGTTTAAAATCAGCTAAAAAACAATTTTTATTCACTTGACTACCTGTAAATACAGTATGTGTGGATTTTTTAAAAATCACCTGTTTTCTTCCTTTTTAGACTTTGTAAATAAAAGCAGTGTTGAATTTTGGCTATGTCTATTGATCAAAATGCAAACTTGCTATCTAATGAAAAGTTTTTTTATGCTATCTGCAGTCATATACAGATGGATGCATATAGAGGTGTACACAGTCATTACTATTTCTTGGTAGGCATCTGCTAGGAGCAAATGAACCTACTTGCTGAGTTGCTGGGAGTCAAGACATTGGGATACATGGGTGGGAGGTCTCAGCTGTTGCCATTTCCCAGTTGATTTCCATCTGAAAAGTACCAGGAGAGTAACCTGGGGAAGGTGAAGAGGCCCTGAAGCTACTTTATATCGTTACCTCTTTGGAGTTCTGAGTCTATGTTTGTTCACCTACTGGGGAAGCAGTAGGGATAAAACTACTTTTGTTGGGAGTTCATCTTTTTACCTAGTTGAGAGAGAAAGAGAGAGGCATTAGGTAGCTGAGAATAATTTACACTCTTCCCAGGCAAGACAGACTTACCCCTTCTTCTATTCTTCAGAGATAACAGCCACCTGGATTGGATCTTTTCTTTTTAGCTTTAGTTAAGGTCTGTTATGCTCTCCTTTGAAATGAGTCCATGAGCCAGTGGCTGCCCCACAAAGATACCTTTCTGCTGAGCCCGACCATTTCCTCGAGTGTCTGCTAATAGTACAGTAGTTGTCACTTTAGGGAACATCAGTGTGCGTTCCTACTGTGAGTTCAGTTTATCATGTCTTCTTCTTTGCAAGTCCGAGTGCAGAGGGATCATTTCCCCCCAACATCAGCATTTGTACTCTTGTCCTAGCTTCATGGAAATGCCAAATTTGAATGGACTTGGAACAAGTGGAAGTCCACCAAATAAGTATGATCACTTGGTCACAGCAGCATATAAACAAAACTTTCCTGTTTCTGCTTCATCAGCTAAGGGTACAGAGTTCCTGCTGCACTTGTATTTGAAAGGTGAGTTAAGTGAACGTCAAACATACTTTGTCACTTTTAAAGAGAAAACATAAAAATGGCATTTTCTCTCTTGCTGTCTTGACTCCAACCAAAAGAAAGCCACAGCCCCCAGAATTCATATTCTTAGGCAACCCTTGAAGATCTGAGGATATCTAAACCCCTAAAGGACAGTACTCTGTGAGAGAAAACCAGCTTATTATGCTCATAGTAGCCTGTGTGTATATAGGATTTGATGAACAGTTGAAAGGCAGTTGAGTATGAAGGCTTGATGGAATTGCTAAGTTCTTTAGAAAATGAGCAGAGAAAGTGGAGGCAGAGAAGATATCAGCTATTACTTTTCTAAATGACCGTGTGTTCACATGTAACTTGTCTATGATTGTTGACACGTGTCTAGTATGTACAGGTGCCTTCCATTTGAGGAACTGAAATTTGTTCATTTTAGGTAGATTCTAACTATAATTTAGAGACTGCTCTCTCAATAACAGAGAAAACAGCATCTTAATAGGATGGGTCCTTTTAGATGATGAAGATACACCTACTTCATGATACAAAGACTGTAATAGACGTGTAGGGCTGCCATGTGGTTGAGGTACCTGCTTCAGTGATATTGAGTCCTCTCCCTAAAAAAGCCCTGGCAGCATCCTGCCCCGAAGAAGGAGCATTTTCCAGGATATTAGGATACTTTAAATGTGCTGTAACAACAGTTTTCATCTTAGTATTTGCATAGGTGACTTTTCTCCTTTGTAATTTAATTTGACTAATTGACCTCTTTGCCTCCACATTCTCTTGCTTCCAATTCCTTCTCTATATCTTCACCAGAGTTAACTTCCAACAAAGATAATGGCATCATTCTCCTGCATATAAACTTGCATCATTTCTTGTTTCCTGTACGATAAAGACTAGTCATGCTGCCGAGGCACATAGATGCTCCACAGCCTCCTGTCCGACTCCATTTCTTGCCAATCCTCCAGTATACTTAGGCCCCAGTCGTGTGGCGCCTCCCTTCATTCCCAGATGCACTGTGTTCTTTTGTGCCTCCAAGTTTCTGCCCACGCTTATCCCTCTGCTTCAATACCTTATCCTGCCTTCTCTCTCTAACAGATTTTGATTCGTCACGCAAAACCTGCCTCAAAAGTTAGACAAAGCCTATCTTCTGCTTCCAGAGCCCTTTATTTCTTACCTGTATTTGGGTACTGGTGATCACAAAAGTGACATAGCATTTACCATGTGCTAGCCACGAACAAAACAGTTAACATTTACTAACTCATTTATGCCTCTCAACAACTTGAAGGGGTAGGTATTATTTAAATTATATACATGAGGAGACTGAGATACAGAGAGATTTAGGAACATGCCCAAGGTCATACAGGGTAGTTAGTAGAATTTTGAAATAAGGCATTCTTGCATTATGCTTTTAGAAATTAAAATCTGGGAAGGCTCTTTTACTAAATAAAAATTACTCAAGAGTGGGAACCACATTTGATTGAATTTTACATCCCTAAAACTAGTATAGTGCCTGTCACAGAAGAACCTCAGAGATATTTGTTGAATGAATGTACAGACTATTTTCATTCAAAACTATAATCATTTTGAAACATGTCATTCAACTTAAGCCTTTAACTTTTTAATCAATAAGAGGGAATAAATTGAGATCAACTGGAAACAGATGTATCTTGAGGCGTGAGGAAGGTGGTGCTGGAAAGAATCCTGTGTTTCAGTTCAACCTGCATTCAACCACATGACCAGTGGTGCACGGGTCCTGGTGGATGGAGGGTTGAGATCATGCCCTGGTCATTTACACTGGGCCTGAGTTCCTTCCCAAAACTGTAATCGCACTACAGGGGATGAGAAGGCTGAGCTCTAGGAGAACTTTAAGAGGAATATCTGCTTTCCTCACTATTTCCAGTCACAACCAAGGAGGGAGACATTGTGAGTTAGGGTTAGACCATGCCATCCTTTGAGTTATGTTCAATGTGCCAGAGAGCTTAAATGGGAAAGGGGGATGGAAAAAGAAAACAGCTGTTACGTTAAGAGGACAGTTCACAGGAAGGCAGTTCTCAGATATCCCTTGTGGCCTTGATGGCAGAGGGTGGCTTGATGGGCCCCTGCTAAATGAATTGTATTCCTTTAAACGTTTTTTTTTTTTTTTTTTTTTTTTTTTTGCTGATCAATTGATTTTGATAAAAATACCTGCAGGGGATCTCACCTGTAACTAAGGTTTCGTGAAATGGTCAAGGTATATGTGGTGAACTCACTGTTGATCTGCCATGCATGCTGAGATGAAGAAAGAAGGCCCTCTTGGGAGTGTGTTTAAATTCAGGGTCATAGGTGGCTTTCAGGGGTTGTAGTTGCAGAGATACTTACCTTTGAACTACCCCAAGCTTCCGTGATCATTAGGTTTCTTCAACACCATGTTATGCCTCAGGAGTCACCATGAGCTCTATAACCAAAGTGTTAAGGATGATGGCACTTAACTGTCTCTTATTTATCTGACCAGCTCAGCTCTGCTTCTGTAACGAACTAACCACAGGAAATCATGGTGTGTATCTTTATGTAACTGATGCTTTGCTTCTCCTGAATTTTCAAAATACCTTAAAAATTATGGTTGATGTTAAAGACTTTAATGAGGATAATTGATGAAGCAACATACATTATAAAAAGATATGCGTGTGAAAGGATGGCCAGTGAAACCATCTCATCAGAGTAATAGCTAATTCTGTCCTCACTTTCCCTCCTCTGTCTCTCCCCTTCTCATCCCTAAGCTGCCTCTCACGTGTAATGCCAGTGCTCTGTACAGTGTTCTGTTTATAGTGGTTTGAACATTTTTCTGCCTGTGTCTGTCATTGCTGAAGTAACTCACCTCTCTCATATCGACTCTTACCCAGGAGCCGCTCTGCAGACTCTTTGATGTAGGTCTTTTCTGCATGGCAGCTAAGGCCAAGCTGTGATTTTCATTGCATGATGCAACCTCACCCTTTTGGTTGTTGCCTCCAGGTTAACCAGAGCCTTTTCCTGCACTGTCCATGCATGTTGTGTGCTTTCCCCCAGGGCCCAGACCTGAATGTAATGAGCACTGGGCGCATGCGTGGAATTGACAGCGAGCATTCCAATACACCTAAGCACCGAGCCCTAGGGTTCATTTTAGACATCCTTGTGGGCCCTCACCTTGCTGTCTGACCACAAAGGCCACTCTGTCCCTTGCAAACCCAAGACTAGAATGTTGGAAAAGAGAAATAAATCTCCTGTTTTTAGGCATGTGCTGGGCAAAGGCCAATGACAAGGAATTTAGAAGCAAGGGTCAGTTTCCAAGTAATAGCTTATCTGGTGATCAATCCTACAAATTCTCAGCCCTGTAGAGATGTTCCCAAAGTGACCAGTGTTATGGTACCTTTTCACATCTTTCTGATGAGTGTTACCTAGCTTGGTTTTGCTTAGATCTAATAAATGTTTAAATGTTTATATTTAAAAAAAAAATACCTCAAGCTAAATACCTGGAAAATATAATAAATGGTCTTTGTTTTAGTTTATTGTGTAAACAGGAGTGCCACTCATTCAACTTCAAAAGATATAAAATGGTAGTACTATAAAGAAATACCATATTCATTGAAGCATGTTGGCATTGCATTCAGCATTATTGATTAGTAATTGTGATCATTTTCTCTCGTTGAAATATAGTGTTGCCTTAGGGCTGTCTAACGACTTTTAAGAACTGCTTTTCCTTTTCTAACATGTGATTTTGTCCCCTTCTTTATTCTCATAATGGACTTTTGTAAACATTACTGTCAGGATCTGTTTTCTTACTGGATTTTAAAAATTTCATATAAATAGGTGCTTTACCCTTTAGATACACCTTGGCTGTAAATTGAGAAAGATGAAAGTGGGCAGTACTAAACTCTGATGATCCTAGGATAGTAATAATAGTTCATAGAGAATTCCTGCTGGTACTAGCTTGCCAGAGCCCCTTAGATTAAAACTATGCACTAAGCAGTCATAATAACACAAAATTAAATGGTTGGTATCTCATTTTCATTTTTCCTTTTGAATCATGATTTTCTTATATCAGGGGTATTTAATAGACTGGAGCCCTTTTCATACTCCCCGTTTCCCCTATTCTATTAAGCATATCTTATTCACCCTATAGGAATAGACATTGCTTAGAGTTTCATAACATGTTCTTTTGGTAACCAGTATAAAGGTCTTTGAATAGAAGCATTTCCCTTTTTGAAGGAAGCTTAGATGGAATTATAGTGCAAACCTGTGCAGAAAAGAGGACCCTGACCAGCATGTTAAAGTGCTCTCACTTTTGAACAGAGCTTTCAACTGGGGGTTTGGTAGAGGAAACAACTGATCCTCTTTTGTGAGAGTCTTCAGTAAAGAGACCCATTCCTCCTTCTCAGAAAAGCACAGTGCTTCCAGATAAAATGAAAAAATGTCTGAAACCCAGCATAGAGTAGGGACAAGTGGATCCATTCATAGAGACAAAAGGAGAAAATCATAAGAAATCAGCTTCCTAGGGACTTCCTGGGTCCCTCACAGAGATGTTTTTACAGAGACGGGGAAAACAACTGTAGAGAAAATCAAAGATAGGACAATAGAATTAAAAAGGACAACCGCGGGAGGAAGCAAGGGAAAAAAACTTCACCCCAGTGAGCATGTAATTCATGATATTTCTTTCTAAATTTGGATTCAAAAGCTAAGTGGACACCACTGGTATGGTGGAAAGAGCTCTTATGTCTGAGGCATGAGCTGGGCAATTTTAATAAATAAGTGATTTTCATTACTAACCAGAAGCATGTGGGAACAAAACAAACACACAAACAAACAAAACAAAAAACAAAAACAAAAAAAAGAAAAAGTAGCGTTCCAGGAGATAAGAAAGTGAAAAGAGTGTATACTTGAAGATATGATTGAATTATCATAGGATTTAACAAGTCCTCACTATTTTTCTTGTGAATGATGACAGTTTGTTTCTAAAGGTAGCTTGTCACATCTGATTTTTGGTAGTGATGTTGGTCTCCACTGCCCATGTTTTTTTATGGCATTCCCAAGGAGTGACTCCTGCTTTGTACTCAGCGGACTCATGACTTCCAATCAGCAGCATCCTCAGACTCTCCTTTTTGGCTGTGAGGCTGCTGGGCTCTCAATAAAACTCCTAAATAGGAATACTTACAAAACTTCCATGCCTCAGCCAGACAGAACTAAAACAGCTATTTTATTCCCTTGTGTAAGAAAGGTATAATTGTTTTTTACACTGGATATTAGAAAGATTTGTACCAGGTGTTTTTCTGTGTCTTCTTAAAAACAAAACAAAACAAACAGATAAATACCTTAGGACGCCAGAAACAAAGTTATCATAATTATCTTTCGCATCACTCATAAATTCATGTGTAATTTTTAACAAATGCCAGTGTCCTGGTGGTGAGTATGTTATGGGACAGTGTTCTGTCTAAAGTGAAGCAGTAGATAAGTGAAATGACTTTCTTTACATAATTATTTTTTCTAAATGCTCTCGGTCTACCTAAAATCAGTACCAGGCATGTCTTTAAGTGTTGCCACTGTGTGTGTAGCTCTTTGAATGAGACCACTGAGGAGATTGCACATTTTTTTATGTGGGTTCAGATGTGGCTGGGAGAGAGCAGAGTTGAAGTAGGTATCTTAGTCTGCCAGTTTGGGACCCAGAACAGACTGGGCCTAGCTATGGCATCAGTAGTTTTGGCTTCCCACTCTAAGTCCTTGCAGGTAGACCCATAGCAAGGAGGCATCGTCAAGGTCAGGCTGTCAAAGTGCATCAAGATTATGTAAAAGTCAGGAAGGAGAACAGGGATTAAGCATAGGACGACATAAGCTAAGTAGGAGACTGATGAGTGATCAGGGAATGAATGCCCAGAAAAGTCCAAGACAAATATTTGGAGAAGGCTCAGACAAAAGCATTTTGAAGTCTGCACCTAATAATGGCCCAAAGAGATCCCACAGTGATTTGAACCTGTTATGCTGTGAGAATCACAGTCCACATGCTCAACTTTGCCCCGAATGGCCAGCCTTTGTAAATAGAGGGCTCATGCTTTTATGCTTTTCCTTAGGAGCCTCTGCCATTCCCTGTGCAATTAGAAGAGCTTCTTAGGTGTGGAGGCTTGAAGCCAAAGTGCCTTGAAACTGTGCCCCAGGCTGCTTCCTCATGATTGCTCTCTTCTCAAGAAACAAAGACACGAGACATTTGCTCCTCAGTGTTTAGGAGTTTAATATCAGTGTTTAATATCCCGAAAAAGGCATTGGAAGCATAAGGTAGCAGTAGGAAGGGTACTTTATTCTTGCTCTTGCAGGTCTAAGTTTTTGTAGGCATGAGAGGGGTATGACTCCATGGGTCAAGGGTACTGCCCTCCAGGCCAGGCATTGTTTCTGGGTTCCTTGTTCTCCATTCAAACCTGGGGCTTCTCTTCCTTCTTCTTTCCCCCATTTCTAATTGCCTCACTCAGGTTGTCCTATTTTTGTAGATGGTCCCATAGTGAGGTTGGGATTGGGTAGAAAGCATACGGTTGTGCTAGAGGGCTGTGGATGTGTGCACATGTGCACACACACCTGTACATGGCATTTGTCTCTGCTCTTGAAGAACTCTTGGTCTGTTTTGTAGTGCTTGAGTGTGCACGCATTAAGTACTATTTGAATCATCTACTCCATTGTGTGTTTAGGAAACATGAGTTTACTAAAGAAATGGCTAGCATCAGTGAAGGTAGAGGAATGAGAGAGTAAGAATCAGTCACGACACCTCAGATAATGTAGTGCAAACGAAAGCAGCATTCATTCAGCATATTTTGTGTGGTAGCTTAACTACCACTATGATGATTTATTACATAAAAGTTGCTGGCAAATATGAACATTAATTCTACTCTGGTAACAACTGTGATTGAAATAATTGCAGTTTGTAAACAAGTGAGAGAAAACAGGCATTAGTGGCTAGCTGTCTTGGACATCATTCCAGAAGTCCAACGATGAAGAAATATGCAATCTTTTGGATGTAGAATTGGAAGAGATATTTAGAAGACATATGACTGATTCCTCCCTTGCCTGTCCTCCAGATCCATGCTAAGCCAGCCAGGCAAATGAAACTCTCTCCTCTGCTAAAGACCCAGCAAAAGGAGAATATACAACCTCCTTTGGCTATTCATTAAAGTGACTCATGCCTTTCTCTATCAGGACATTTTGGTTAATTATTTAGTAGTACTTATGAGGCTGTGTGGCTGCCTTCATGGAAGTATAAATTTCCCAGTGTTTCTTCTTTAATATTACCTAAAGTTAATGCTCTAATAAATAGAATCGCACCAGATGTTAGCTCACTATGAATCCTATTGGGCATTTGAATTATATTACAACACCTGAAAAAAGAGGTGATAAAGCAAATATAAATGGAAAAATAAAATGTGAAATAATAGATTTCGTTAGCTTTTGTTCATTTGGATGATTGCCTTTCTTGACATTTTTTCTACAATTATTATCACTATTATCATTACCTTGTTTTTAAAATAACTATCACTTGTTCAGTGCTTAGTCTTTACTCATCATCCACTTTCATCTTCACAATAGCCTTCAAGGTTTGTATTATTATTTCTAGTTTACAGATGAGAAAGCCAAGATTTGGAAAGGTCAAATTATTTGCCCATGATTATACAACTAGTAATTGATAGAGCAGGGATTTTAACTCTTTCATCAAACTTCAAAACTACCTGACTGCTAATTGCTCTTGAGGCCAATCTGTAATGCCTACACTTTGCTTTTGATTTACTATATTTGGGTACATTAATGAATGAAAAGATATGGAATGAAATGAGAAGGAGAATGTAAGCTCAGATAAGATATGAAGTCTTGTGAGAAAATTTAAAAGAGCTCCGTAAGAAAGTGACAGAGATTTCACCATCTGAGTTTCATGAAAACAAATTATCTGTGTGTTTCACTGAGAAATCCAATATGTAAGGAACTGACATATTTTGTTCTCTCCATCAGCAATCTATGTCATTTTCTTTGTCTCATAGAAGAATACTCAATTATTAGGACTAATTATTCAGGTAGACACCCCAAGCCATACAACTGCTCTGAAGTCTATTGCTATTATTGTTCCAGGATTCCCCTTATAATTCAAAGCTCAAGAAGACAGAGCACATAGAATTCCGAAGAGTGGTGAGGGTCTATATTACCACCTCTCCATTTGTTCCAATTAATTTCAACAAGACCCTAATGAGGCATATGTTTGTGACTGTTGGATCACATGCCATCAATTGAGCAGTGGCATAATTAGAATCCCAAAAGATGAATAGACCTATTGATACAAACCCATAACTGAAGCTTTCTTCACAAAGCCATTTAACCAAGTGGCTTGGGATCATGACAGATCAATACTGCAAGTAACAAAAAGTGTTTTCTATTTATATTAGAACTGTTGCAAGGTGTAAGAAAAGTGTTTTCAGATAAAACAAAGGGCTCATTCTGATGTTATTATCATTAGTATTAATGATTGAACACAAACTTACCCATCAACGATACCTGCATCTTAGAAGATAACTATTCCAAGATGTTGTAGGATAAAGTCACAATGATGATCAACAAAAGAGGCTTGCTTCTGTTTGCCTAAGTTAATAAAAATGACACAACTTATTGAATACAGGTCCCACTCAGTGTAAACACTAAGGCACCAACATTAAAAAGATAGGCTCTTAATTATGTAGCTCTGACAGGTAATTTAAATGGGGGGGGGGACTTGAGAGAAGCAAAAAGAGAGTAAGCTTTCAACTTTAATCCAGTCAAGGCCTGGGCAGTCTTGGGGTACTGTCCAGTTTAGAAGACAATGTTCTACATAAAGATTATTGATTTCTCAAAGATTAATTAATATCATGTCATTCATACTGGTTCACTATTGTGATTAACTTGTAAAATATTTTTCTGAGACTTACAATTATATGAATAAAAACAGTGATTTCTAATTTGGAGCACAGCCAACTCTTGAACAATGCAGGGGTTATCTGACCCCCATGCACTCAAAAATCCATATATCACTTTTGACTTCCCCAAACTTTAACTACTAATAGCCTGCTGTTGTCTGGAAGCCTTACCTAGAACATCAACAATTGATTAACACACATTTTGTATGTTATTTGTATTATATACTTTATACTTACAATAAAATAGGCTACAGAAAAGGAAATGTTATTAAGAAAATCCTAAGGAATAGAAAATACATTTATAGTACTGTACATATTTATTGAAAAAGATCCATGTAAAAGCAGACCAGCATAGTAAAAACCCATGTAGTTCAGAGTCAACTGTACAACTCAAAGACTTGCTTATCTTTTAAAATCTCTTGGGCTCATAATATTCTGATTAGCTGGGTGTTTTGTTTTTTGTTTTTTGTTTTTCCTATTTTGTAGGCAGAAAAACTGGGGCATTTTTCTTGTCCAATAAATCCAAATATTTCTAAATCTCAAGGTTACTAAAACCTCAAATCACTTAGATTTACTTCCTCTTGGTTACAGATAAGTTCTATTGTATCCATGACTAAATGGTGCTATCATTTAAAAAAAAAATTCTATTGAACAGAATGGAATGCAAAACTTTTTGTCTAGTCCATAATTAGAAATGTTCAAAGTATCTAAATATTGTCATTTATTACTATATTCATTCTTGTCTTTCTAAAATAAGACAGGGTAAAAGAAAATTGAGACATCTTGAGGATCGTCCATTTTTAAGCAGATGGATGATTAGGAGTTATTTCTCTTTAGGCAATGGAACTTGCCCTCAGCTGATGGGATCAGGCTTCATATTGTCACTACCTCTCAGATCCCAGGAAAGACTTCTGGGGATTAGTAATGTCCCATATGACAGTCATTACAGAGCAAGGTTAGATGTAAGCTGGATAGGTCAGCTTCCTCTGAATTTTCCCAGACCATTTGACACACGTATGAATTTTTTTCTAGGCCAGCTTAACCTCCTCCATAAATCAGTCAATACCCTTTGTTTTTGCATAATTTTCATGCCAGGCTCAGAAGATATCAGATACTGTGTTTCTTTTGTTCTTATGTTTTTTTTTCCTCTCCAAAGATATCACAGTTCATATGGAGAAGTAAGATGGTCATGGAAGAAAGGCCTCTGTCCCAACTCCACCACTTAACTATGTGATCTTGGTCAGATGTCTCAGCCTTTGTTTCTCTGTCTGCAAAATGGGGATTATAACAAAATATCTGCTTTATTTTGCCAAGTTATCAGGACCAAATGCAATAGTATGCATAAACTCTATATAATTGCCAGGTATTCTATTGAATTGAATAATAATCAACATTATTAGACAGTTTAGAATGTCTTGCTTCTAATGCTATAGAAATTCAGAGATGGGAGAGGTCAGTGAGGGCATGAGTAATTTGCCAAGCCATGCCTTTCAGTTGGCCTTGAAGGCTGCCTATGGTTTGAACAAGCACAAAAAAGGAGAAGCATTTGAAATGGCCAGAGCAAAAGTGTAGCTTTAAAATTAAAAATATGAGGGTCACATTCATGAAACAATGGAGGCACCAGCTCATGGTAACAAAAGGCTTGGCTGGATCATGGCAGAAAATAAGATGGGAGATGTAGTGTGAGGCTGAGTTTTAGAGGTTCTTCACAACCAGACTTAGAGTAGATGTAAGAGGCAGAAGAGAGCCATGATGATGGATGAAATACATCTTTTAATTAAATTAATTTGGCAACATTGCGGAGGTGAAACTAGGAGAAGAGTCTGGAATCATTAAGCTTATTGTATTGATTCATGTCTGTGGTGCTGTGGGCCTAAACTCTAGTGGTCCATAATCCTGGTGGGAATTGAGAAGGCTCCATCCAATTTAAAAAGGGACTGGCCACAGGAGTGAGGAGAATTTAAATATTGGAAATTACTTCACAAGTGCTGTTTTGTTCCTTAGCTAGTCCCTTTCCTCTCATGCAGTATTTATTAAATCATCTTGGATGTTTGCTGTTGTTGTTGTTCCTAAGCTGCTTAACATTTATTTCTTATAAATGATGGCCTTTATAACCTCTCACCATCTACACTTCATCATTTTTCCTTTTAATCCAAAACTAAAAATGTGCTGCTCAGGCACACTCTGATTGTTAATTGGAATGTCATTGGTGAAGCTTGAGTAGTGATGTTGTAATTACTTCCCAGTATCGTCAATTTTTTTCTCCATGTTCAGCAGCTGAAATTGAAAATACCTGCTCAACTCTTTGCTTTCAACAATTAGTTAAGTGGCATGCAGCTGGTTATCTGGGGGCAGGCTCAAACACTTAATCATTCAGGTCTGAATGGGGATCTTCTCAAGTAGCAACACCTTAGTGTGTCATTGCAAGAAAGTTCTTCTGGAGCAGTGGTTTGCAAAGTGTGGTCCCTAGATGAGCAGCAGCATCTGGGAAATAGTTAGAAATGCAAATTCTTGGACCTCTATCCTAGACCTACTAAATCAGAAGCTCTGAGATGTAGGGCCCACCAATGTTTTAACAAGCCTTCCAGGTGCATACTACAGTTTGAGGACCACCACCCTGGAGAAATATATATTTTTTTTAGAGCCAGACTCAGAGAGTTAGGAAAACAGACTTTGGAAAACACAAGGAAGTTTAGAGGCTGAGTACAGAGGGCGGTTACTTCCCTCTTGGAGATGATACAGACATCCAGAAGAATAACTACTAGAACTGAGATTATTGCCTTTAGCCCTCTACCTTTTGAAAGAAAACCTGGGTAGCCATGGCTCGCCTTGTGTTTTGGAAAGACAGGTTCTTAAGTAAGTATTCAGGAAGGACTGTTGGATCTTCCCATGCCTGGCTGTTTATTGGATATTATATTGTTAAATTGATAAAAAAAATAAGAGATATATTTTCCACTTTGGGTGAATCTCATTTTTCTCTGTGGAGACATCTAAATACCGAGGATATGCATACTTCATGATGAAGAGAAAATGAGAGTTTGTATTTCAACCTCTATCCTACACTGAACATTTATCACATAAGAAACAGCTCTTTGTTGAGATTCTTTTGAAGGTGCTGCAGTCATAGAAATCTAGTCAAAACACTAAATTTGCTTAAGATTTTAGTGTCACACTTGATTCATGTGGGAGCCTAGAATGAACAGTTAATCAGCTTACCAAGTGTTTTGTGTCCTCTAGTTACTAAGTCATTAGTTAACCAAGAACAATTTGGGGAAATTCAGTTTTCTACTACCAGGATTTGAACTAGTAGCCTTATTTCAATTCTTAAAACTACTGTTTTTTTTTTTCTATTGCCAATGTATGTCTACAGAAAGTGTATTCTGATGTGGGCATACCTCATTAGAAAGTATGTACTATAGAGTCACTTCCCTTAGTAGTTTAGACAAAGTGATTTCTTTTCTAGCTCTTGAAATTTCTATGCATCTAGAGAAGGAACTCTCCCATTTTACACAAGAAGAAAGAGGAGTTGGTATTCCATTCTCCATCCTACAGTGAGCATTAATCATTAAGATAAAGTTTCGCTGCTGATACGTCCAACACTTTTGTTGTCAAATTAGTATTTTCGTTTTATAAAATCAATGAACTTCTCCATGGGTTGTTTCCATTTGGGAAATGAAATGTTGGGGCTTTAGAATCTCCACTCTGTGGTTTCTGATTGTGTGAGTCCACAGACTAAAGGCACTTGGAGGATTTATCTTAGAGGGGATCCTGATAAATAGTTCTATTGCTACTTGAAAAACCTAGGCAAGACATTTCTACTTGGGTTCTCATGGAAAGCAGGAAAGAGCTAAGAAGGGCTAGAAAACAAACTCACTGATTACTCTGGTCCTACCTGGGTCCCAGGGCCTGGCTCTCTTTTGTCCCCGAGTTTCCTGCTCCCCCGCCCCCATCTTAATAGAGTGTGCTCATGTTATTGGTGAGCTTCAGCCAGAGGAAAAGCTGCCAGCACCAGCAGCATGATTTACTTCCTTTATTGTTTCAGCTCAAAGTCTGAGACTCGAGGAATGATATGAAATGATGATTAAATCAGCTCTAAATTTGGTTAGAAAAAAGATCTATTATGGTTTCAACATTGTTCTCTGTAAATCAGAGATGCTGTTGAGGTATATTTTTCAATATCATGCCCTTTAGCATTAAGCCCTTTCATTGTTGCCTTTGGGAGTGTGCAATGTAGGAGAGAGCAGCAGAAATGACAAGGCACGGAACAATGGAAAGAAGTTGCTACAGCCTGATTCCTTATACTCTTTTAAACATCTACTTCCATCTATGTTGAACCAAAACATCCTCAATGGCACTGAGCTAACACCTCTTCTCCCTTTATTTCCTTCTCGTTCACAGCCCAGCAGATACTTTCCATACTAGATATAGTTCAAGGTTACTGCCAAATCAACCTCAGAAACCATGGAATTGATAGAAGCTAGAGAATTCACAAGACACTCAAATATGCCAACAGTAACTTTACCAAAAGCTAGTGTAAAGGCAACAGTAAGGTTATCATTTGGCCTTGGTGAAGTGATGCTGGGTTTTCCATAATACACTTGGGAACAAAGCCTTTTCTCTCTGTCCCTTTGGATGTGTACATATCACTTGATGAGTAAGAATTTATGATGCAGAAATAAGTCTTTTCTAGCACATATGAAGACATGAGTGCAATATTTACCAATCGATCTCCCAATTCTCATTCTCTCTCTGTCTCTCTGTCTCTGTCTCTCTCTCTGTCTCTCTGTCTCTCTGTCTCTCTCTCTCTCTCTCTCTCTCACACACACACACACACACACACACACACACACACACACACGCATACTATTTTTCAGTAACACATCATAGCAGTAGCTCACAGAGCCTGGAGATGAATTGTCTCTTCATCTCTTGAGATCTGTGGTAGATTTCTGGTCAACCTAGTTTATATACTCCTTTTCAGTTCAGCTAGAGTAGCTAAGAACTCTGGCACCTGTGAACCTTGTGGGTCTTATTCTTGAAACAAAACAAAATGCCAGCATAGCTTGGGAATTGAAGAAGTGGCACATATTAACTCTAGGTCTAGATTTTCCATTTTTAAATTTAAATTAATACCTGTACAGGAGAGTAGACAAAGAGCAGTGGTAGGCTGTGATATTTAGCTTTCTCTCCTGTCTCCTTTCAGCATTGCCCTAAAAGCAAACTCTATGCTATCTTTCCTTTAACTTCCCTACCTTAGTGAAAATATAGCTGTTGTCATTTTCCTTATAAAATAACTATAAAACAACTTTCTTCAGTGTGTGTCTTTTGTTTAGTCACTTAGTCTGTAAATGCAACAGTAGATTACTCTTACTGCTTGTTTGAAGGTTTTCGCACATATTGGTGATTTGAGAGATGACAAAGGGCATGCTTGACTTGTAATAGAGATTAAGAATGGGTAAATCAAGGTGCATGTCATGTGATCGGAGTTCAACAGACTGACCCACCATGCTTCTCGGTGGGCCTGGTATTCCTGCACTGCACTAGATTTCTGCCTGTTGAACAACTAAGCATTATCCTCATAGAAGTACAACTATACTAACTGGTATTGCCTCCAGCAATTTCCAAAGTGGTGATACTCAGAAATCCTCTGTCCTGCACTTCTCAAGCTAGTGCTCTCCTGGCCTAGAGGTCCTTGTTGCTTCCTGTCCAGGAAAAGTATTGGCTTCTCCCCGTACTCGCCTTACCTTCTTTATGTTCCTGACCTGAGTGTTACCATTTGCTTACACTGGTAACAGTATATCATGAATTTTCATTTACAGCTTTGAGATGCTTCTGAGGCTTTTCTACTGCCCACCCAGCCCCAAACTTGGGACTTTTCACACACTGATCCTCTGATCAGTTTGATGTGGGAAAGCACATGGAAACCATGAACCAGTTTGTATAGTGGTACCCTTTTAAACTGCCTACACTTGAACAAAGTATACTGTGCTGGGGGTTTGCACTGGCTGCTTGACACACACAACGCCAATTAACCTGCATGCCAAAAAATAAAAATAAAATTAACCCTTAGAGTACTGCTTCAACGTTTTGGTTTAATAGTCTTGAATTTTACCGGTTGGACAATGCTTCTTTCCTCAGATTAGAATGCTGAACATAAAGTCCACACTTAGCCTAGCCAAAACATCAACCAGGATCTTCTCCTCCACAGCATTCCTGAGATGCTTCTGGGTCCTTTATTATTAATCAGCTTACGGCTTTAAAAAGGTCCAAAACACAGCCACTGTGTTTAATTAAAGGTGGGCTCAACTTCTAACGTGCTGGAGGGTATGAGGGACTGTTTTTAGCTTTGGTACATGTCCTCTAAAAGAAAAAAGTCAGTTCTTTAAGGGTTAATATGAAATTAAGGAATTTGGTGGTGTCTCCTGCTTGTCCTTCCTCCAAGGTGTCTGCATGATCCTCTTTAGATTCTTAGCTCAATTATTGAATGATGATAAAAATAATATTTGTATAAGATTATGAAAACAAATAAAAGAACAAGAGACTGAATGGTTGAATGGAAAGACCCCTTGGCAGTGCTTGCTCGATTTTCACAGGGGGTAAACAGAACAAATGTTTTATTTTCTGAACATTCATTTTGTCTTCTACTCTGAGCACCACCACTGCACAACATTTGTGGGAAACTTGGTGATGCTTGTCATTTACCCCTTGCTTTTTCTTCTTCCTGTCTAATAGCCCAATAGAATCCTGCCAGAATTTCTACAAAGATTTCACATTACAGATCGACATGGCTTTCAACGTGTTCTTCCTTCTCTACTTTGGCTTGCGGGTAAGTTTGGGCAACATTGCATGGTATCACAAAGGGACGTGCAAGTCGAGGACCCAGGGACCATCCCCCACCGGTGCCTGCTCTCACAGGCCCGATGAAGCTCAGTGTTTCTGGGGAGACAATGTACCTACATTCTGATTTTCAGTCTGTGAGAGAGCCCTTTCCTTAGCACAGTGTTTTCTGAAGTACACGTTGTGTTCACAGGAAGAGAAATAGGAATTGAAATAGCTATTATACCTCCACTGGCCAACAGTTTCTCTTTCTGCTATTTAAATATGGGGCATTGTTCCCTTAAATAGAACCAAAAAGTTTTCTACCCTTAAATATGTTTATCAGTGCTCACTTAGCTGAATCCTGAAAGAATGGTTGTAAGGGAGGAATCAAAGGAGTAGGGTAGCAGAATTTAAAGCTTAGAGGGTTAATACTAGACGCTGTTTGTGACTGAAGTTATACAGATGTGGAGTGTGTGTGTGTGTGTGTGTGTGTGTGTGTGTGTGTGTGTGTGTGTGAATACTTCCATATATGCTTTTTTGATTGTTATATTTACATTAGAGGGTCTAATGAAGGTGTGATCATTCACCCTTTCCTATAATGCTGTTGAAAACCAAAGATTACAGCCTAATCTTTCCTAAAGGCTAATATAGCACATAGTCACTCTTCAGAAAAAGACTGTATATCTGAATTCTAGGACAAAAATAACAGGTAATTGGTGTATATATATATATGAGATAAACATAACATCTCTCTTGAGACCCCCCAGGAAAACTAAAACATACCCTTTGGCAAGAGTTTAATTTGAATGTCAGCACCATGCTTCTCATTTTCTTCCTTCTTTTTTTCTTTCCCATAGTTTATTGCAGCCAATGATAAGCTGTGGTTCTGGCTGGAAGTGAACTCTGTAGTAGATTTCTTCACAGTTCCCCCAGTGTTTGTGTCTGTGTACTTAAACAGAAGTTGGCTTGGTAAGTTGATCTCTCTTTCTTTCTTCTTATTGGTTCCTGAGCCATGGTTGAAATACAGAATCTAAGGTGGACCAGAGGCTTAGAGTTTTGGAAGTTGATGGTGACAGTTCTCTTTGGAGAACTGGACTATAAGGATTTGCACAGTTCATGCTTCAGGTAATGCAGTTTTACATTGTTGAAGTCCTGGTGGTCATCACTCCCATAGCCAGGAACTCTACATTTATGGTTCTGTCACTTTTCATTCAACATGGAGTCTGCACTGGACAAATAAGCCCCCAGGGATAAGGCCAACTTTCTGAGTAGCTGGTTCATGCACTCCAGAAAGCCTGCCTGCCAAAGTTCACTTGCAGCTGCTGCTTAGTTTTATGAAAAGTGGGTCTTGCATGGTTTATTTATAGTTAGGAGTTCCTTTGTGGGGCAGAGTAGGCTAAGTTTCTTGAGTCACCCCTCACCCTGAAGGAGATTGAGCTTCCTTCCTGTGTCAAAGGTCATTAAGTCTACAGGGGAAGAAGGGAGGCTGAAACAGGATTCAGAGGACCTTTGGGGTTCCATCTGTCTTTATTTTTAGAAAATTTTATCATAACCTAATTTTTTTCAAAGTAAAATACATGTGTTGGAGTCAATATAAACACTCAAATTATGTATACATAAAGAAAATATTAATCGTCTCTTCCCCTTGCATTCATCACTGCCTGCTCTCTGGGACGGTCAGTGTTAACAGACTTTCACACTTTCCTTCATGCTTATTTCACCACAAATAGACATGGATATGCACATATAACAGTATTTTAGAGGTGGTGGTCTTTGTACAAAATAATTGTGTCAATCACATTGTAATGCAGTTTGGTTTTCTTACTAATAAATGATGGAAATCCCTTTAGCTCCATAATAATTCATTTTATAATAGTCGCAGAAATTCCACAAATTGTTGTACTACACTTTATTCAGCAATAGTCCTAATGATGGACCCAATTGCTTTATTTTTCTACTATAACCAGTAGATTAATAAACACCCTTATTCACATACCTGTACAATTCTATTTCTATAGATAGTTCTAGATGCTGGAGGAGGACTGACTTACTGGATCAAAGAATATGTGTATTTTAGTTTGTACAAATGTAGATGGATAATGTTTCAAAAATATTATGTCAAGATATGCTTCTACTAGCAATATATTTTGATGTCCTTGTTAGCATTGTAAATTTATTATATACCTACTATCAAGTATTTTTAAAAAGCATCTTTTATATGTAATATATGCAATAATCATATATACACATATGTGTTTGTGCCTGTGTGTGTGTGTGTATGTGTGTGTGTGTGTGTGTCTTATAAGGATTCTATTTTCTACCACTTTTCCCATTAGAATTGTATTCATTTTCTCAATGGAAAGTTTTCATACTCGATATGAGATGTGCTTGCTCAGACTGAGTTTTCTAGCCAGCCCAATGAGACCATTAGAGCTGCACACAAATCTGAGAATTGTCCTCATCATGACCTAAATATGGTCTGGTGCCAAGGGTTCTGGCTGCCTCAGCTCAGCTATCGACTGGCTTTATAATGCAGGGGACTCACTTTTCATCACTTAGCCTGTTCTTCACCTGTAAAATAAAGGTTGAGCTAGATGATATCTGAAGTTCTTTATGCTCAGAAAGTCTCTAAGATGGTTGCATTATTAATGGGAAATTTGGGATCTAAGTTGTTGAGGAGGACTGGGAAGTTAGTGAAATTAAATCACCAACATTTCTGAGTCAAAATTATGTGTGGGCTGCTAACCAGGGCTCTTTCTAAACCATCCCATTGTGAAGGGTACACACACACACACACACACACACACACACACACACACACACGTCCAGAAAGCCTTAAACAAAGAGACAAAGAGTGAAGGAAGAGAGGAGGAAGGGAGGTGGGGAGGGAGAAAGAGTAGTGAGGAAGAAAGTAAGAAGAGCTAAAGGAAAGAATCTGCCTTCTCTACCTGGCTGTGCTCTACTTACTCTGTGGACATTGAATGACCACTTGCCTTTTCTGAACACTCAGTTTTCCCATCTGAAAAATAGGACATTTGGACTAAATTATTACTTTCCAGTCCTTACACTTCATGGAACTGAATTTTATGTGAAGATTCATTCTCCCATGGTCCCCTGTTGTCTTAGATGATTGGGGATATCCCTTCATGACTGTGGTGGAGGCATTCCTCCTCTGCAGCCAGCAGATTTCACCCTAGCTAAGGGTGTGGAGCCAAGTCTCTTCGTTGTGAGTGAAATGTTCCCTAGAGAGGCTTAGTGTCAAGAGAACTTGGATGTTTTTAAAAAACATGCCTTTTTTTGTGGATGGTTTAAACCTGATTTTTAGAGGTGTACTCTGATTTAGTGAAAAACTAGCAGAGCAAACAGAAAAAGAGCGAGAAAAAGGAAAGGGAAGAAAACGAGTTATACTTTTGCATCAACTGTGGTTGCTCTTCAAAAAAAAAAAAAGCTATGCTTTAAAATGTGCTTCAGTTTGTTCATTAATTGAACAATATGTATTAAGCACTTACTGTGTACCAGACACTTTTCTAAATGGTTAGGAGACAACAGTGAATAAAATAGATACTATCCCTTTGACATTGCAATAGGGGAAGGATAGGAAAAAACATGAATAAATAAGTATGTTATATAGTATATTAGGAACATAGGTGCTTTGAAACTAAGAATATAGGCTAATGATTTTTTGGGCTATAAATTAATAATAATAACTACCCTCTCTCCTCTTGTAAAACACCTTTAATGAAATAGTTTTTGTTTTTTGGTAACTAAGCCCCTTGGGTGAGATTCAAAACTAGTCTGCCAGTTACAGAAGAGAATTTGGTAGAATAATATTTCCAGAAGTTTCCCGTGTCTGATTTAATACACGGGTTATTACATTGTGAAACAATTGTAGCGATGAGCTGTCAGAGATAGAATGAACATTCCCATGAGGTATGGTATACGAAGAAGGAATAATCCCATTAAATGCGACATTTCAGATATTCCTGCCCTCCTCCCAGAAAATGAAAAAGTGCTACCTTTACTAGCTGAGTTTTGGGATAAGATGCAGGAAACTGAAGTCTCTCCTGGTTCTCCTGCACACACTTCCTGAGCCCTGCCGAGAGCAGAGGACTGAGCTGTAGCCAGCACGTTGGGGGATAAAAGAGAGAACAAACGCCATGACTTGTCCTTACCTTCCCCAGACCACATTTGATTTCTGATTTTTAATATATGGTTGCATATTATATTGCATAGTGTTTATTTACTTTATTGTGTGCATTCGACAGCTAACTTTTATTCTGGTTCTATTATGTGCTGGGCACTCTGATAAGCCCCTTGCATATATGAGCTCACTTAATCCTCAGAGCAAACCTCTGAGCTAGGAATAAGTTTCCCCATTTTGCAGATGATGAAACTGAGACTCACAGAGGCTAACTGTCTTATCAAAGGTCAGATAGCTGGGAATAGTGCAAGGGGTGGTTTGCTCCGCAGTTAGTCTGACTTAATGTCCATATTCACATTGTGCTTACCCTTGGAGGATTTGGGCTTTTGAAGACTGGTTTGGGGATGACAGAGCTGATTTTGCTGCTTTACCCCTCCATCTCTTCTTACTTAGAGAGGGCTTCACTTCAGGTGGGCAGGGAAGAGATCTTATTTACGAACACATACCCTCACATCTCCTCTTTTCCTTCTCATTCCTCCTTGCCCACCTCCAGTTTCTAGAGTTGCCACTAGGACCAGGGAAACTCAGAGCTAGTGTGTGTGTCGTAGTCCCAGGGTGCCTTAGCCACTGGGGCATCAGAGGTGCTTCACTTGAGAGGAAGAGGATCTGGGGGCTGCCACACATCATTAGTTAATAGAGCAGAGTGAATCAGAGCCAAGTTCTGGGCTCTACCACCTCAATTCACATGTTGGTTCAGACACTTGCTGATGGGTCACTCTAAGCTAGGCCATTTTACCTGTCTTAAATTCAGTCTTCTCATCTGCACAATGGGAATATCGATAGCAATCATCTTCTAAAGCTGAAGTGGAGATTCAATGAGGCAATGTGAGTTAAGGAGTACGTAGGACAAACTTAATGAGTATCCTGGGCCTCTCTTTCTAACCTACCTATCCTATTTTAAAGTGCCAGGGAAGAAAACAAACCAGAATGGAACCAAAAATAAGGCAGCAGGATGCGAGGACATCCACGTTGGCAGGCGGCAAGTTGCTGCTTATTTTAATTCCTATTCCCACACACTAGCTTATTCATTTTTGTTTCTCTCACATAATTTTTATCCTACCTCACTAAAATAAATGTACCTTGAGATGAGAGATGTATCTTATTTTGAGACTTTAATAACATGCTCTGGGGAGAACTTTTTGTTTGTCTCATTTTTTGGGTAATGAATCTCCAAGGTAGGTCAGTGGGCTGTGCCTCCTTTGTGTGTTTATTATTTTTGTTGAGGGTCATCTTATGTGGTTAAAAGAAGAGACTAAAACTGACTTGTTTTTACTGAGTACCTACTGTGTGCTCAGCAGTGGGATGAGAAGAACATGGTTGGCTACCCTATTTTTCCAACAGTGTCCCCTTTCTCTGACTGATGAAATCAGGGGCTGGTAAGGAGTCACTATCATTGGACCATGGCTGAAAAACTATAAACCTGGTTCTCTAGCTCACATTAGACCTGGACTTGGATCTTAGACTTTAGAATCTTCAGCAGACTCTTCTAGAGCATAGAAAACTCTGCTAAAAAAAAAAAAAGTAGAAAAATGAGTTAGTGCCAAAGCCATAGGGAAATTAAAATGATTTAGGATATCTGCTTATAAATATATGCCTGGGCGGTCCTTTTTTGTGTCAAAAGGTGATAAAAACAGGGTTGTAAAAAAAAGTACAGGTTCTTAAAAACAACAACAACAAAAGGACAGGACATAGTTCCTGTCTGAGACCAAGGTTTCTATCTAATTTTGGAGCCAAAATAAACACACATGCAGTAACTGCAGGTAACACTGCCCGCTATGTAATTGCGTTCAAAATTGTGAGGTACTGGCTGTAAGAGCCATGGGAATTCAGAGGAGAAAGAACTCTGGTGGGCAGAGGAATGCGAGGAGGCTTCTGGGAGAGGCCTGGGCTCTGCCGAGGCTTGTGACCGTGAGTGAGACAGGCAGTGTGGAAAGCAGCAGGCATTTCTGAGGGGAGACATGCCTGCCTTGTGAGGAAGATTGTAAGTGCCCATGGATAATGCCATCCTAGATAAGAAAGTACCCTTTCTATGTACCAGGCATCAGCCTCACTACCCTACAAGATGGATGTATTAGTTTCCACTTGCTGTGGTAACATATTGCCACAAGTGTAATGTTTTAAAACAACACACGTTTATTATTTTATAGTTCTGTAGGTTAGAAGTCAACATAGATCCCTCTGAGCTAAGATAATGTCTTCAGGGCTGTACTCCTTTCTGAAAGTTCTAAGGAAGATTCCATTTCCTTGCTTTTTCCAGCTTCCAGAGGCCACACACATTCCTTGGCTCATGGTCCCTTCCTCCATCTTCAAGGCCGGCAACAGTGTGCTGAGTAATTCTTGTACTTCATTTCTCTGAACTTGCTCTCTGTCATCACCTCTCCATGACTCACTTTTCTGCCTTCCTCTTAAATTTTTAAGGACCCTCCTGATTACACTGGGGGTCCACCTGGATAATCCAGGATAAACTTCCCATTTTAAGTCAGCCATTAGCAACCTTAATTTGTCTGCTACTTTGATTGCCTTTTGCCATGTACGTTACTATATTCAAAGATTCTGAGTATTACCATGAACATTTTTTTGGGGCGGAGCGGGGGGACATTATTCTGCCTACCAAAAAGAGTATGATTATTATTTCCATTTTGCCAAAGAGGCTCAGAGAGGTTAAGTAACTTACCCAAACTTGTAGAGCTGGGAAGAGTTGGAGCTTGGACCCATGCTCTTGGTCTGCCTGCTAGTGGCTCTGCACGGCTTGTGGAGTCCAAAAGCTCTAGCAGGTGTTCAGGGCCCCCCACATCCTTGCTTCATTATACTTTTCCAGCCTGTTCTGGGAAGAAACCCTTGGAGAGATTCTCATTGGAGTCTGAGACCTACCCCATATCCTCACTTCTATGTAGTTTTTAACAAAAATTTTCTTGGGAACAGATGAATTACTGAAAAGATATGCTTATTATCCATGGTTTTAAGCGAGTTACACCAATATCTGGGCGCCCCTTTCTGTGTGGCTACAGCAACTGAGGGAATGTATTAGGTAGGTCTGCCTGTCCCCACTTAAAAGTCCTCATCCCTTAGCCCTCATGCTTTCTTACCTTTTTGGAGTTTACTTAAAAGAAGAGAGAGCAACCAGAATTTTAGAGTGCCAAAATGAGGTGAACAAGTTTCAATGGTATGTCACCATTTTCCCAAGGAAAACAATGCAAGGGGTCAGAACAGCACTTTCTCCCTTCAGTGGTCATTCTTCCAGGGGCTTGGTTACAGTCTCAGGAGTCCCTCTGTTGTTCATCCACTTCCTAGAGCATCTGGCCCTAGGGCTACTCCCTAGCTAGAAGAACTCCACACTAGGTGAGGTGAGGTTAATAGCTGGAACTGATGTTGACAAGTTTTTGGTAGGAATTATCAAGGCTAAAGCCTTTATGGGTTTCCGTTTCCTAACATCAGTGTATCGAGATTTAAACAGAATGGAACCCAACACAAACCTGAAAACAGTGCAGTTTGGCCAGAGAGTGGAGGCAGGCCCTCATGGGCAGCCCCAGGCACACAGCCCTGATTCCAGCCTCCACTTTCCCTTAGATTTTCTGCCCCAGCTGCACCAGGTCGCTAGCTGCATTCGCCCTCTGCATCTTCCCACGTGCAGAGTCAGAAGTGAATTTCTACCCCATGTCTCTGGTTGGCATCTCTCTCTCCTTTAAGGCACAGCCCTAACTCCACTTCCTGTCTGAAGCTTTTCCATCTCCCAGTTGGAACAAATTTTTCCCTGACCTTTGTTCCTTTGCTTTTATGATTAGCAGTGTAAGAGCAGTATAATTAGTTTTAAACAGTCAACTGGAATGCACACACCATAATGACAGTGTGGCAGAGATGTTGATCATCTTGGTTTTTTGCTGTGTCCTCAGCACCTTGAACAGTGTCTGGCACATAGTTTGTGCTTGTTACGTGAGTGAATGAGTGAATATTCTTACACTAATGATAATAATGAACAATTAATGATTGTTTATTAAGAGCAGACACTGGGATCAGCATCTCATAGGCATCATCTCAATTAACATTTACAGCAACCCAAAGAGTAATTACTTTTCATCCATTTTTACAATTTAGGAAGCTGAGGTTTGGAGAATTGGTAACTTTCCCAGGTAGTAACTGGGGGATCCAGGGCTCAGCTCAGGACAGTCTGTTTCTGGAGCCTATGCTTTTAAAATTACTGCACTGTTGGTTCTTTCTCATAGTGTGGTTCCCAGACCAGGAGCATCAATATCACCTGAAAACTTGTTAGAAATATAGATTCCTAGAACCCAGCCTAGACTCAGTGAGTCAGAAGCTCTCTGAGTTTGATCCAGCAATCTGTTTTGCTGGATCTCCTGGTGATCCTTATGTTCACCCAATTTTGAAATACTCTGTCCTAGGCCATGCTAGGATGGTTCTCAAATGCGCTGTCCATTAAAATCCCCCAGAGAGCTTTTAAAACTTGTGATATTGCAGCCAAATCTCCAACCAATTAAGTTGGAGTCTCTGGGTTGGAGGGAGGTTACCTAGACTCAGTATTTTTTAATGCTCCCAGTTGCATTTAAAGTGCAGTAAGGATGATAACTACTTGTGTGTATTTTCTAACTATGGCTGTCTAATTCATTCCTCCCTAGAAGAGTGCTTCCTAAACTTCAATGTGCATATTAAGCACCGGGAGATCTTGTCAGAATTTAATTTCTGATCCAGGTGGTGTGGGGTGGGATCAGAGATTCTGCATGTGTACAGGTTGCCAGGTGATGCCAATACTTCTAGTCTGGAGACCATACTTTAAGTAGCAAGGCTTTCTAGTCTGGACTGTGCTGTCCAATATGGTAGCCAGTAGCCACATTTAGCTATTTAAATGTTGATTAATTAAAATTAAACACAAGCTCAACTTCTCAATTACACTAGCCACATTTCAAGAATTTCATAGCACCATGTGGCTAGTGTCTGCGGTGTTGTACAGCACAAATATAGAACATTTTCATCATTACCGAAAGTTCTGTCCGACCATGCTGGTCTAGAATGTGAGTCTTATAATAGAAAGCACCATGAATTTTTATTTTGTACATCCAGGACACTCTTTAAACAGTGAAGTTTAACAAATGTTTACTGAAGTGATATTTGGTGAAAGAACCAATAGTGAATGTCTATCTAAAAGAAGTAAATAACTTTCTTGAATGGATGTGGAGAAATCATTAGTACACTGAAGAAAACGGAACTCCCACCACCCCACCAAAATTAAATTATTTAAGGTTTCTGTAAGCAAAAATAAATAAATTAATAAAAATAAAAGAAATAAAAAAGGGGAAAAAAAAGCATAAAAGAGGCTCCAGGCCTGGTTGGCTCCAGCCCCAATTTACACAGCCCCCGCCCTGTCCTGCTGAATTCTCTTACTGCTGCTGAAATGGCCTTTAGGGCTTTGAAAGGAAAGGCCTCTGGTTCCCCCTACAGGACTGTTCTGGAATTTGTGGTTTAGTATGAAATTAAGTAGTACTGAGGAGGGAAGGACAAATTGACTCAAATGCAAATGGGCAGTTTGTGCTTAGCAGAAGTGGGGGTAGGCTCCCTTTGCACTCCCATAGGGTACTGGGCATCTGATGACTTAATCACTGTGACCATGAATTCTCCATTTCCTCTCCTCAAGGAGTTCCTGGTCCCAGTGCCAAAGGTCTGGAAGGAAGGGCCTTAGAGACCACAGAGGTCATCTCCTCTAGATGTCCAGGACGCTGGATATCTAGATTCTCTAAAGCCTTATAAGTAAAGCTCTCCCTGTAGTCAGTAGTTTTGTTTAAAATGTAACAATTTAAAAATGTAGCTTTCCTCTGGGGGCCAAATGTCTTTGGGGTTGGGAGACAGAGAGAGAGTAAGAACTCTCTAAAATAGGAAGGGTTCTATAACAGGAGTAGTGCTGTATTTGTTCATGTTACGTGTATATGTGTATGGGTGTATATGTACGTGTATGTACATGCATGTTATACGTATAGAATTTATAATTACCCCCCATAATCTTCCAAACAATACTATGAAATAAGGGTCATTTTTAACCCCATTTTATTGGCAGGGAGACTGAAAGCTGGGAGTTTCATGAACTTGCTGCGAGTTGCATAGTAGATGGCAGAGCCAAGTTTTGGACTCAGGCAGTCACCTCCAAGGTCCATGTTCCTCAATACTATATTAGGCTGATTCTCAAGCTACAAAGTAACTAGGCATAATAGTTACCTTAAAAAATTAGTCTAACAGTCTTGTTCAATCAGATCAAGTACTGAATGCAGCTGCTTCCTCCTTGCTCCTGTCCTCTGACAAAAGGCAGAGAGAGACTGCCTAACAGTTTCATTGGTACTCCCCAGGAGAGAAATGACATTAAGAAGTAAAGTAATTCAATTCATTTTGTGGAAACATTGAGTTAATACAATTTCTGTAGCTAACCAGTCTCCAAACCACATTTTCTTAATACCTTAAAACATTTCTTTTTTCTTTTTACCAACCTCGTCTTCTGAGCTTCGTGGTTTATTCTGTATAAGCGAAATAAAGAAAAACAATCCACGTTACTACTGTTAGTCCATCCGGAAATAGTATGTTACAGATTATGGGCTTTGGTCTTTGCCTGAGCTTATTTATTTATTTATTTTTATTTTTAGATGGGGAAAACTCAGTGGCATTGTGTGTCTTGGGAATAACATTGGGACAGATTGCTGTGGGGTGGCAAGAGAAATTAACTTATTGGATTCTGTCCCAGAGACTGGGCTCTGAAGGAAGACAGCACCAGCAAAGTGGCATGCTCAAAGTTCAGATATTTTGTACAGAGTAGATTACCATTCTGGCAGCTGTTGTAACTGAAACTGCTTCTAGAGAAATTATTCCCCTGTAAGTGATTTCTTGATGTTGCTTTGTTGGGGACATGCTTTAAATAAGATGCCTTCTGTAGGTAGCAGAGAGTCTAAATCCTCATTGCCTTGCACAGTTCTGTTATATGCCAAATTGGAAATAACATCCTAAAATGAATGTCTTCAAGGAACAAATTCAGCAGTAGTTTCTGTAGATGCCAAAACCTCTCCAGATGGCTGTACTTCACCTGGGGGTATTATTGGAACAGCCTCCTCAAGCAATCTAAATCTCTAGGGCTGGATGGATATTTACCTGCACCTCATCTGCAAAAATAGATGCTTTGATTCTTCTCAACGAGCTCAGGGCCATGATGGATTGACCTGGCTAGAACATCAGGTATGGAGAAAATGAACACCGGGAATACTGAGACATTCCTGCACCTATTCAACTGAATACCTATTATGTGTAAGCCATCGACTCCTAGGACTCTTCACAGATGGAGAAAACAAAATCTTGCCTTTAAGATGTAGATAATTTAATTGTAATTGGATGGGTACTTTATAAGGAACAATAATAAAATGTATAGGAATTTAGAGGAAGAATAGGGGGAGGGGAAGTTGGCCATCCCAAACCATAGTAGGTCGCAGACATCTAAAAAGTAAGCATATTCCTCCTAGAGCGAAGCCACTAGACATGGTCTGCAGGCCAGCACATCACCTGGCAACTCATTAGAAATGAAAATTCTCAGACCCAACCCCAAACCTATAGACTTTTGGGGGGGCGAGACTGAGGAATTTGATTTAATAAAGTATTCTGGTGGTTCTTATACACAGTAAAGTGTATATTAGATACACAGATATATTAAATTATCATATACTTTGCAGTGTATTAGAATCAATTGGGGAGCTCTGAAACTTCTCCCCTCTCAGTCAGATTATACTTTAGCTCAAGTACCTCAGAATTGGTTGGTGGCACTAAGCCCTCAGAAAGTTTTAAAGTTTCTTGTGTTATTCAAATGTGCAACCAGGGTTAAGAAGCCCTGCACAGTAGTGGTTCTTAAATCAGAAACCCACTTGAATACCTGAGAAACTAAAAAAACAAAATAAAACACGTGAGCTCTTTCCCAGACCTAGTGAGTCAGACTCTCCAGTCATGATTAAGGACAGTTGGCTTAGAACATGGATACTGCATATTCTAGCTAGAACAATGGTTCTCAAACTTTGGCATGCATCACAATCACCTGGAGGGCTGGTAAAAATTCAGGTTCCTGGGTCCCATCCCCAGTTTCTGATTCATTACCTCCAGGGTAGGGTTTGAGGATTTGGATTGCTACCAAGTTCCAAGTGATGGCTGATGCAACTGCTCTGGGACCACACTTTGAGAACCAGTGGTCCTACCTGGTATGAGGTGAATGTAAATTCTAGTAGTGGCTACTTCCAGTTTCTAGGATTCTCACATTGCAGTTAACTGTGCTATTTTTATGTACCAAAAATATCAGTATCTTTATTGATTGAATCTCTTATTTCAGTGTGTTTTTGAAATTAAAATCTGAGTCATTTACATCTAGAGATATACCCGGCACATAATATTCCATATTATAATTTCAACTGGAACAAAGGAACCCTCTTTAGAAAGACTTCTGATCTCCCATATGTGACCTCTTGTAAGGTATTCTAAGTCCTGCATTACTAATAAGCGTGAAGGTCTTTGTTATGTTTATTATCACTCATATTTTCTCCAGAGCCAGTTTGGGTTGCTATCTCTTCCTAAACTTCCTAGAACCAGAATAGTGTGGGTTCATTAAGGAAAAGAGGAAGAGGGTGTGTTGGAGATTTGGGAAGAGGAGGGAAGGGGAGAGATCCCAGTGCTATTCCCACTTCTTCCCTTGAACCCACCCTCCTCCCTCCTCCAGGATGGAGTCCTCAGCTCCCACCTGCAGGGAGGGTGATTCTCTTAGGGCCTGACCAATCTAGACCACTGGGATAATTTGTTTTAACAAACATTCTTTCCCATTAGTACTACCTGGAGACACTGAGATACCCATGTCTGAACTGGGCCTGCTTACAAAAAAGTCAGGGCAGATGATGGGTGAAGAGAGCTCCATTTCTAATGAAATACATCAAATTACTTGAAATAAATGCCACATACCAGTATGGTGCCACTTTGCTCCCATATCACTAAATTCATCTCCTCTCTTTAAGGCTGAGTAAGAATTTAGCAACCCATCTCACAAAGGATACTATTTACATTAGATTTCCTGAGTGGATGGCAAAACTTCCCCTGACCTGATTTTGGGACAGCAAACTCTTCCTTTTTGTAAAAAACAGCCTCATTGATTTTGTCTTTTATATTCTCATTAAGCCTGCCTTTCAGCCTTTCTGCTTCTCTGTGACTCTCTCTCTTTTTTTCTCCAATCAGCCTCCTTTAGCAGCCACTTCACCTCAATCACAAATATATTTCATCTCCATGACTTTGATGGTTCTGTCTAGCACCTTCTCTACTCACCTGAACTCAACCAGTTATGACTTTGCTTCTTTTAAAACAGTTATTATCTGAATCACTCATGGGTGGTCCTCTGATTTTGGCTATACTTTTTAAAGTAATATTCAATGTCCTGACTCATCAGTCAGATCAGAAATTGACAAATCTGGCTCACTGTCTGTTTTTGTAAATAAAATTTTATTAGAATACAGCCACATGTTATCAATTCATTTACATGTTATCTATGAGAAGGAGACAGAGACCCACAAAGCCTATCTGGCTCTTTACAGAAAGTTTGTGATCTGATCCCTGCTATAGGTTAGCAGCTACATTGTATAGGCTTTTACAATCTTCTAAATATCTGGGATAGTGTTTTGCATGTAGTAGCTACTAATCAGTTTTGATAAACTTTATATGAATCTCCTCTGAAATCAGTTACAAGTATAACAGTTAATAAAATAAACCTTATTTTTGTTATTATTTATTATAGCTTCCATGTGTTATATGGCAGGTATTGGACTAAGCTCTTTGTATGCCTATCTATCTCATTCAGTCATTAAAGAAAATGACTGAATGACCTTCACAGCTCCATGAGATAGATAAAAACCTGGTGAATGAAATCAATAGCTGTGTGACTTCAGCAAGTGATGTAGCAAGGTCTTTGTGATCTCAGAGCCTGAGCTTTTAATTACTACTAGATTTCACAATTCAGTACTAGCCCTTACATGTGACGAGAGACTGAAGTCTTCAAAAACCCTATCAATGAGATAAGGTCTGTAAACAAAACTGGCATATGGTATAAAGGGAACTAATAGGAGGTTGTGTCCCGAAAATGAGCACTTCCTTAAATTTTGTTCCCTACACACCTCATCCGCCTTACCCTAGTCTCAGCCCTGGTTAGGAAACCCTATTAAATATCGCCATTGATATTATTATGATCATCTTCATTTATTCATTCATTCAACAAACCTTTAAACAAGTGTAATATCTTGGTTGCATTACTGGATTTGGAGTTTAAATTGTGAATAAGATATCTTTCCCCAATTGTGCTAAATACGAGTGTATACACCCCAGGTTACAAATCCATATGTTTATAGGGACAGGAAGATAACAAATGAGTGAGGGATTCCAGGTGAAGGCTGTTGCTGGAGAGTGACTACCCTTCTTAAAGGTAGCCATTGATGACCTTTGGCTGATTCTTGCCATACTGACATTCTCAGTGTCTAGTAGCACCTTCCCCTCCCCTTCCCCTCCCTCTCCCTCTTCTGCCTCCTCCTTGGCCTCCTCTGGATGAATTATTTTTGGTTACAGTGACTTGCCTTTTGGAAACTGGTATAGGCTGCAGTATTATTTCTCTGCTTAGGACACAGGAGATAATGGTGTCTTCTATATAGGAATGGTCATCTTAGACTATTTTTCTTCTAACTACCTCTATGGTCCAGTGTCATTATAAGGCCTATAACTTGGCATCTGCTGATAACACTAAACTGGTAAACATAAGATAAATAAATAAAAAGTCTTAACATGGTAGGCAAATACCTTAGGAGACTTAAAACACTATAACTTAAATTTGAAAATTGGGTCATAAATTTGTTTTCAAATGTTATGGCATGTGGAGCAAAATGTACGTTGTCTGAGAACTTACTCTATTATTTTTAAAATTCATTTTAGGCAATAGCCTTTGCCTCTTGCCAGAGAAAGTGCTTCTAGTCTGATGGAAAAGGACCCAGGCTCCACTGCAAACACAAGGGGCCTGTGGGAAATACAGATGTAACAGGCTTTTCCCTGCACTGACCTCCCCCAACTGTCCTCTTCCGAGGCCCTCAGACTCTTCTGAACTTCTCACTTCAGCACAACTGCGTTTTTTCAGGCCACTGTTCTGAAATTTGTTGTGCAGTTCTGCCACCTAGTGAGAGAAAGTAGGAATGAAAACCATAGTGGCTGCTGTCCTCAGAATACTCTCTTTGAATCCTACTTAAGTAACCTTAGATAAAACAGGCTTTACATTTTTAACTCTAGAAGATATCCTGTCCCTCAGGTGGTCCCCAGACTATGTGGAAAGCTGTAAAAAGACAAATGTCAGGCCAGTAGCTAGGATTCTGAAAAGCAGGCATATGCATTCAGGCTCAGCAAGCTCTGAAGTCACTCCCCAAACAAAGCCAAATCTTAGTGGGCTTCCAAGGCAGGTGGAGGGGAGGAGGAATTCCAGCCTGATTCGGAAGTGATGTTACCAGTTTCACTAAAATGAAAGACCGTCTCCAATTGTTTATATAATCTTTTCAAACCCAGTCACATATTTTCCTTGTCTTTGGACTGAATGGTTTTGGATTTGAAAGAACTGTTGAAGGATCTATTAATTGCATTTTTGCATGTTAAGCTGTCAGCTTTGAACAATGAAAGAATGAGTACTGACTCTGAATGGATGTTTGTTAAACCTAAACAGGAATAGGTCCTTGGTTAATAAACTTGAGTGTGGTCACAGTATGTGTACCTCAATAAAGCAGCACTGGTATGTGAACCAGAACTGCAGTACTGAAAGGGGACTGCACTGTGTTAATGTTTTAAGTAACTACTTCATTCTCTCCTTCTTCGAGGTGAGTTAGCATAATATAACCTTTGACTACCCACCTTTGGGTGGGTCCCAAAGCTTTATTATCTGTAGAAGATAATAGAGCTTTTCATATGATATGCTTTCAGCCGCATAGCAGATGCAGAATATTATGAAAAGAGGCCAGAGAAAAGTTGTGAATATTTTTATCCTGGGTTGTCATTCCTTGTATCAACTCATTTTTAGAGAAGAGAAAGTCTTTTTTTTTTTTTTTTTCCTATTATGACATTTCTGTCATTTCCTTTGACTTTTTGGCTGGACTTTATCTCAGCAAAGTTTGGAAAAAAAAACATTTCAGATGGAAAAATAAGATGAGATGAAACTGGAGAAGGGTGAGAGCCATAACACCAGGAGAAACAGAGCTCCGGATGCTCTACTGCTCTTTCGAAACCTTAGGTTTTTAAGGAGGAAAAGCACTCAGCTGGTCGTTTTGATTTTTTGCTAGGTTAACAGGAATCCTGAAAGCATTTGTGGTTGGTCAGTTATCTTGCTATAGGAGCTGTAAAACTAGGCAGTTAACCAGGCAAAATAAACAAGTGGCCCATGGGTGCAAATGTTCTTTTGTCCAAACCACTTCCATGGGTCCAGACTCCAAAGGAAAACAACTGCTGCCAGAGTTGAAAAGAACTACAAAGTCATCCTGGAATCAGATTTTCCTAGCTCCTTATGTTCCAGGATCTTTAGAAAATGACTAATAGTATGTATATGGGAGCAAGGACAACAAAGGGGGTGATTTGTGTGTGTGTTAACATAGCTACCCATCTTGAAGTTGCAATTTAAAAATGGGTTTATAAAGAAAACCTTTATGATTCTTAGCTCTAATGGGCCAATTTATGAAGTCAGTGCTATCTCTTTTCTCTGCTGGTGTGTGTTCAGCCGAGCCACTCTTTATGCCAAAGACCTTGCACAGACCTTGGCTGAAACCCCAAGGTATGCTCCTTGTTCACTGTCAGCAGTGATCTGTGGAATGGATTGGTGTGGGCTGTGTTGCCTTGGGCAGGGTTCATGTGTCATTCAGGAGACGATGCATCAGGCTGGAGAAGCAGAGGGAGGCTGCCTTATGTCCATGGAAATTAGTGAATCAGAAAGCCAGACGGGGGCCAGCTCTAAGGACATGAGGAACTGCAGAGTGCAAAACTGAAAAGACTTGAGAACATCATGTCCTCTATTTTACTTAGGAGAAAACTGAGGCCCAGGGATGCCAAGGAATTTGCCCACGTATTTTTGCATTAATTAATTTTTTCATTTATTCAGCAATGATGCCTGAGTGTTTTCCCTGTGTCTGGCTTTGCTCTAGGTGCTGGGGTTTTAAAGAAAATGAGTGTCACATAGAGAGCAGAAACTTGTCACAAGTAAATCTGAAAGGGAGACCCCATTGAGAATGAAGAGTCTCGGGGAGGAAAAGAGAGAACAAAGAGGGAGACACGTTAGCATTGTTACACAATTTGGGAACTGATTTGGCCATCTTCAACAATTATAATAACTATCAGTGTATAATGGTGATTACCCCAGGCACAACTTCTTTGCACCCATCAGAGTTCAAATTGCAAAGGTACTTGTAAGATTATTTGATTAGTTTCTTTTTCCTGCTTCAGAACCAGACTGTGAATTCCGTTATGCAGGGACCATTCTTGGCTCTGTGTTCTATCCCCAGGACCCGGGAGAACTCGTGCCATGTGGTAGATACTCAGTAAATATCCATTGAGTGATTAATAGAATGAGAGACAAAATGATAAGGATGCCTGTATCTATTCTGTAGGATAGGGAAAAGCAAATTTTAGTGAAGGCCAGATACTAAATGTTTAAGGCTTTGGGGGCCTACAGTCTCTTTTGCAATTATTTAATTTTGCCTTTGAAGTGGAGAAACAGCCATAGACAATATGTGAAAGAATGAGTATAGCTGTATGCCAGTAAAGCTTTATTCATGGACACTTAAATTTGACTTTCATACAATTTTCATTGTTCCATGAAATATTGTTGTAATATTTTCCCACTATTTCAAAGTGTAAAAAAAACCCACAAAATATTCTCAGCTTACAAGCTAGACAGAAAGCAACGACAGGCCAGATTTAGCCCACAGGCTGTAGCTTACCAACTCCTGCTATAGGAATAGATTAGTGGTTGGGGTAAAGGTTTTATGAAATTTTTAACTTATTGATTCATTCATCTGTTCAAGTGCTTAATGAGTACCTGCTTTATGCTAGTCTCTGTACTACATACTGAACACATAGCAGAAATAAGACACAGCATCTGTCTTCAGATGGCTCAGTATCTAATTGAAGAAGATACATGCAAAAAAATAAGTATAATAAAATTATAGTAAAGTGAACTAAGCTTGGTTCAGGGAGGGAGAGGTCAGGGAGGGAGAGATCTAGAAGGATAGGAGAGCTTCATGGAGATGTTGTTGCCTGCATCAAGTCCTGAATGATGGATAAGTGATGACTAGGAACAGACATGGAAGGCTCCATGTGAGAAGAGATTCAGAAGCAGTTTCTTTTATGGGACATGGATATGATAGGGACAAGGCCCTAAGAAGGCAGCCCCAGGAAGCTGGGGCTATATTTACCAGGTCTTTGAGTTTGACATGTGCAAGTTAGATCTTGGAATTATCTCCCTGAAAATTCTTTAGAATCCTGTAGTATACAGGAGAGTGGAAAGCACACTGTGGGAGAAATGCAGAGGGAGTTAGGTTGGAGTAAGAGGATGACTTGAGACCACTTCAGAATCTAGGGGAGAAGTCAGAAGGTCTTGTATTCATTAGGGCAGAAGCAGGAATTATGGAGAGGAGGAGAAATTCAAGATAAATATTTAGGAGGAAGACCCCAAAAGACTTTGTGGCTGATAGATGTGTAGAGGATGAGGAAATAGGAAAAATCTAGGGAAAATGGCTTGGCTGTTTCCCCACTAATGGTACCATCGCCCATATAGTGAAAATAGTGAAAGAGGGCATGTTTTAGGAGTAGGGAATTGGATCTCTGGTATTTCCTTCTTTGGAGATTTTTTTTTGTAAGATTTCTCCTTGTGAGGTTTAATTCCTATATTTATAAAACAGGATTAATTATTTCTGTATTTCTTTTGGGAGATGGAATTGGTATGACCATCCTCTCTTGGCAGTCGCAATGGTGATTAGTCACAGGTGTATAGAAAAGATCATTGTTCTCAGCAGGTCAGATCTTTGAAGGATGAATCATGACTGTGTTGTAAACAAGAAGCCCATAGACCATTTAATTAATATATTCTAAACACTCTAACATTAATTGGGGATTTCTAGAATACACCTTCCAAATGTCACAAGCATCTTTGGAATGTTCCCTATTTACGGATTAGAAAATTAATGTAAATGGAGTGATTTTTTTTTCTCCCACTCTCTCTAAGTCAGTTTGTCTGTCTGGTGCTCAAAAACTTTCTGTTTGTTCTCATGCTCATTCTTTGCCTATCGTAGAATGCTGGTGGATTTTTAGATAACTTCCCCAGAGTTTAGAGAGAAAGAATTAGGAAGAAAAACATTCTCAGCTCCGGTCATTTGGCTTGCATAGTCCCTGTCTTCATCTTGATCAAAGTTAGAGGCAAAGATGTTATCTCTACATTGTAGTGAGAAAACAATAAAATTCCCTCTCTATTTTATTTCCTGGCAATGGAAGTGATCCAGGAAAATATTAGTATATAAAATAGAAGTCAGGCAAGATTAGATCCTTGAAAGATTTTTCATAATACTTTTCTTGTTTATCTATTTCTGGCCTGCCTTAATTCAATAATCTATTATACTCTAGCTAGTACTTTATTTCTTTATAACCAACAATTTTGCAGTCTTTCAGAATACTTTTGGGCATTCCAGAAGCAAATGGCCTTAAGCAGCAACTTAATTGTCTGAGAGATTTTATTTGCTTATTAGAACTGTTTGGTCCACAGCATTATTTGCATGTGGAATAATTCCTTTAGCTGCAGTCAGTTTTGTAGTTCCTTGCTCATAGGATTATAGTTCTTTTTACATAAAAGGATGCTTGGAACAGGGTCATTCAGAGTGCCAATTTTGGGCACTTCTAACTGGGCACAACCCAAAGTAATAATAATTTAGGTATAGTCAGTGTGTCTTTTGAGACCTGAAAAAAAAAGGCAGAGAGAGAAATGAGCAAGATTTGGCGACGTAATTTAAAATTAATAAATGAGTCATTAATAGATTGCTAATAGCACTGTCTTTGTCATGTGGGGTATACTGTGAAATGTAAGACACAATTTCAAGCTAGAGTAGCTTAATCTACTTATGGATATGGGAATTCAAAATATCTACAATGGGAGTTTAAAAAGTCTGATAAGTAAATATAACAGAAGAATGGATAAACAATTAAATAATAACATTGAAAAGTAAACAAGAAGATATATGTTGAAATGAATGTAAATGCACTTTTTACTTTGGATATAATTCACACATTATCCATGTGTTGATTACATGAGATACACACACATAATTGAGTTTAATTTAGTAGGTTAGTAATTGGAAATTAGAATCTAGCATTCCTGACTTTCTCAGATTGGGTATCTTGTTGACACAGTGCAGTTTCTAATGTTAAAACCAGTGGAATGTACCAGTAAGTCAAATGGAAAATATCCCCTGTCCCACTCACTTTGCCCTGAATGAATCAATGAATGAATGCACGCATCAATAAAACAGCTGCTATTTATTTCCCTACCCCACATCTGTCCTTGAAGGCCATCATGTAGCAAAGGATCATAAAGTGGGAAGAGAGCATTTCCATCAATGGTCAGTACAAGCCGAGTCAGTGGTTGACCTTAATGAATAGATAAAAGAGCCTTGGAGGGACTGGGCCTCCTAGAAAAATAGGCTTGTAAGTCAAGAGCGGGATGTCAGCTCCCTGTGTAATTTCATGGTGAGAGTGAAAGGAGACCTAACTTAGGAGTTATTGAGTCTCTCACTTGAATGTTCAATTCTTAATCGAAAGGAAGCTGAAGGCCAAGGGAGTATAACACGGGAAAGGAGTGGCCTCAGTGAGTGACCGAAACCGGAACCTATGGGACTGTTTGAGTTTATTTATGTATATTTATAAGACACACAACATTTATACAGCGGTTAACTCTGTAAGAACAGTTTGTGAACACTATTGTATTTAATCAACTCTGTGAGGTAGGTGTTATTGTTCTCCCAATTTGGCAGGTATGAACAACAATGTTCCAAGAGATCTGCCCCACAGCTAGTAAGTGGAATGGCCAGGGCTAGACTTAGGGACCTTTCACCAATCATGTTTTTACTACGGTATGAAAGCTATAGCACACCCTGCCTTCTCAGTGCTGACAAGTTAGTTCAGGTATGTGCTCAGACAGGTGAATTATTATCTGGTTAGGAGCCACATGTATGCCACACACAGTGCTGTGAGTTGAAAGCAGCGAGATGTGCCTGTTCCATGGGGACCTACTGGAGGAATGGAACTTAGCCTTACAGCATGGGGAGAGTTTGAGTAAATAGAGTGGAGGGGAAAGGGCATTCAGACAAGGTAGGCAGGGGGAGGAATTTCTACTCTGCTTGGGGAGCCAGTAAGCGGATTAGTGTGAATATTTTATTGTTTGTGTGGGAGGGAGCTGATGGATCAGCAGTGGTGGTGAGAATAACTGGAGTGGATTTACTGCAGGGAAGGCAGGCTGGTGGAAGCTACTCAGGGAAGATAAGAGAACTAGAGGAGAACCTTTCCGTTACCTCTTTATGGTCCTTCTCTTTGACTGCCTCCTATAGATGTACTACAAATGGAATCCATCCACCTATCCATCTACCCATTTCTTCATTTCACTTCATTTTGCTTAATTCAACAGACATTTATTATGCACCTACTTTGTTCCAGGCATTATGTTAAGTCTTAGTGAAGTTACTATAAGAAACCCTCGGTATTTGGTGAATTAATGCATGAATGAATAAACAAAAGAAATGGGACATGGGCTGGTGAGCTCATTTGTCGGGGGAGAGAGAGAAGTAAATAAAGAATTCCAGTGTGTTGGACTGAGTATAGCCTTTTAGAGCTCTGGGAATGAAGAGAGAAGAGACAACTAAAGGTGCCAGGGAAGGCTTTCTAAAAGAAGTGGCATTTTGGTTGGTTCTTGGAGTTGAAAGTAGGATTTTGCTAGCTAGAGAAGAGACTAGGCAAGTCTAAGTGAAGGTTAGTGTTTGCAAATCAACATAGGCTTGAAGATGGGGTTGGGGGAAGAGCAGGAAAGTTGGTAACCTCAAGTTGAAGGGTGGAGGAGCTAATGGCAGAAGATGCAGGAAAAATCTTTCCAAGTCAGACCTAAAGGTCATGTCTACATCCCCTTAGGCAAATGCTGGGAAAAAAAATGGTACTGCTCTTGAAAGTTTTGTAATTTAAAGCCCAATATTAAGCTTATCTTTTTCTTAAGAAGGCTGAGAAATATCTGTCTAAGGCTAGTGCCCAGTAATATAAAAAGAAAGAGAAAAGGTAGTGGTATAGTATAGAAGAAAAGGAGGAAGGGAGGGGTTAGTGATACTGGACTATTATTTTTTCCTAAAATAAAAGCAAACAATGAGGTATTTTTTAATAGCTGGCCTAGAATGCCATTCTTGGGGCCTTAGGAAAAACATCAAACTGTATTAGAGCTCTCTACAGATCTTGGATGGTTTATGGCAGCATCTAAAATTGCTGGTAAAATTATGACCTTGTAATTCACAGCTGTGTCATATGTTCTCTAGCACACAGTGTGATTTATATACCAAGCCAGTTGCTTTGAAAAAGAATTTGGAAAAACTCACAACAGAAATTCATAAAGTGTTGTTATTTTCAATGTATAATGTTTTTCCCCTAAACCAGCACTGATAGGAGCGTTGACATACTCTTGGTCAAGGTTATTGGCACAGTACTTGTAGGGTAGGGTCAGGGTGTTAGCACAGTACTTGTAGGGTAGGGTCAGGGTGTTAGGATTACTTATTACACTTACCTTACCCATTGGCTGGCCAGACTGCCATGTTCAGAACATACAATTCTCCCTTCTTCCCTCCCACAAAGAGAGCTGTCGCCTTCAATCCGTTTTCCTCTTGGCATCCACCTGGGCATCCACCAAAGCTTGACCTTGACTTGCATTAAACCTAAGTAAGAAATTTAACCTCCCCTGGTACTCCATCCTCCCTAGGAAACAAAGGGGCTATTCAGGACAGCTTGTTAGGAAGCCGTACATGGAATTTCCACTAGGTTTTTCAAGTCAGCTTGCCTTTGACCCCGGTTGTGGAGACAGAGAGTACAAGAGCTAGGAGCAGACTAGGATCCATGGAAAAGGGGTTGTGGGGAATTTCAGATTCTTAAAAATCTCACTTCTCTGAGAACTTGATGGGAGAGGTATAGGAGACCCCACAGCTCAGCCTTCATGTGAGAAAAGTTATAGACGTGAATCTAAAGGCCTGGTTGTGGTCCAGGCTGGATCCCTGCCAGCCTGGTTGACCTTGAGCAACTCATCTCTAGAAAGGAAATGAACTCTTGCCTTTGGTACCTAATAGAGTTTTTGTGAAGATCAAAGGAAATGTTATATCTTTTAATTCTAAGCCAATGGCAAGCGTCTTTATCTTTCTCTCACACTATTTTATTTTCTCCTCATTGTGTTCAGTCCTTTCACCTCAGTGAAGATTCTTGATGATCTGATTCAGACTTCCTCCTCTCTAAATGACTTCCTTTTATTCAGTCTCATTTTTGTCTTTCCAGTTATTCCTGATTGTTTTCTCTGAGCCTGTTAGAAATCTATCACTTCCCTGTGGAGGACCTGTTTACACTTCTTTGATATGATCACATGCTTCTTTAGATCAGATCCTTAATTTTCTTGGCTCATATCCTGCCTGCCCCTGACCCACCTGAAGCAACAAGAACAAAGGCAGTTCATCACCGAGCAGAAGGACCTTGCTGGGGCATTTGTGTTGCAAGTGACCAAGAGCTCAGAGTTCACCGTATTGGTCCCCAAGAAGTTGCCAGGACTCTGTTCCCATTAAAGGCACTGGGGCTTGGAGGACACTGCAGCGTCATGCTCAGAACCTCCCAGACTTTGCCCTCACTGAGGAACTTGGCTTAGCTCAAGGCAGAACAAAGGGCTTTATTTTGTGGTTGGTACATTGCATCCTCAAAACTATAAAACTGCTTTTGATCCTTCTCAGATAAAGAAGCACTTATTTTATTTTAACATGAAGATTTTATTTAATGGCATTGAGTCAAAAAAGTCTGGACAGCTTAATTATGTATTTTCAAAGTAATTCTTCTATAATTTTTATAAAAATGACACATTGTCATTTTAAAGAAATGGAAGCAACAAGGAAAATACAAAGAAGAATATGCAAACAAACTAAAACAAATAAAAATTTTGATAACATTAGGTGAAGATCATTTTAGACATCTTTCTATACATTAAATAAATATTAGATGAACAGAAATTCATATAAAATGAGTTCACATTACACATGGTGTTTTAAAAATAAAAAAATGTTAAATTTATTTGAACATAGCAGGGAAGAAATAGAAGAAAAATGAAAGAATTGCTAAACTTTGGTAACTTTTAGTGCCAGAGATGTGCTGGTATGATTATAAGAAGATAATTTGAAAAAATAATGATGGTGGAGTGATATTTTCTTTTAAATCTGTTTTTTAATTTAATGTAATGTGGATGAACTTTCTGCCATGAAAGGAGAGAAAATTATCACACTTACATCTCCTCCCATACCCTTTCCCTCACTAATTAGTTATGTTATTTTTTTCACTTTATCAAGATTTTGTAACATTCTCTTCTGAAATTAGAGCTCCCATTTTTATTTAGTCTTAGTTAAGTATTTTAACTAATTAACTAAGACTTTCACTTAGTTACGTCTTTAGTTAAGTATTTTAAAATGTAAGGTCCTCGGCCTCAGGTCTCTTCTTTGCATATTTTCTTACTGTTTAAGTTTATATAGTAGCAGTGGAGAAACTGCCTCAATGTGGCTAGGAAGCCCAGCTCTGTCACCTAATTGCTGCGTGAGCTTGCGCAAGCTGTTTAACCTCTCTGTGCCCCAATTGCTGCATCAGTAAAATGGGAAAAACTACAGCCTCCTCATAGAGGGTTTTGTTGGGATGAATTTAATTATTTAAAAATGCTCAGAAAGGTACCTGACCACACTGCGTTTGACATTGGAGAGCCCTTTGTTTTTGGAGAGCAGTAAGTAGCAGGCAGGAAAGCGTGCTCTGAGACTGTCACACTGATGTCCCTTCTCTGTCGTTTGCAGGAATCTTTTAAAATGTCAATCCTTTTCAATCGGATCACATCGTTCACCTGCTTTAAGCTCTTTAATGCCTTTCATTGTTCTCAGACTAAAACTCAGTCTCCTCCTTATGGCCCACAAGGCCTGCTGTGCTGGGCTCCTGCCTTCTCCTGAAGCCTTGCTTGGGCCTTCCGTACCCCATTTACTGCAGGAGACAGCCTTGCCTTTTCCTGGACCCAAAAGGCTGCACATGCTGCTCCCACTGTTCCATGGCGCTTGCTCCTGCTTCCCTGTAGATGATCCATTCTCATCTTTTATTTCTCAGCTGATCTGCCACCTCATTAGAGAAGCCTGGTCTGACCACACAGTCTAAAGTGCCTCTCCTGGAAGTTTGTTTACTTTAGGACCACTTGTAGCAATTTGTATTTATCTGTGTTTGATTGTTTATTTGTATAGTCTGCCCCTCTAGACTATAACCCCTTGAAAGCTAGGATCATGTCTGTCTTATTCAGTGCTGTATAGCACAATACCCGGCACAGTAAGTATTTATTAAAATATTTGTCTATGTATTTACGTGTATAGATAGCTATAACAAATATAGATTGTTTGCTCTCTCTCTCTGTCCCTATCTCTGTCTGTCTCTGTTTCTGTTTCTCCCCCCTCCCCCACCCTCTCTCTCTGTATCATTAGCTATCTGTAGATATATAGATAGGTAAATGCACACACAATTTTTGGAGATCAGAAAGCAGCAGGCAGACTTTATACAGTTATAGGTATAGATACCCACTAAGCAGCTTGAATTATTCAGGCAACATTCCTACTCTTTCATTATTCCCTTTTCTCTTCATATGACAATGATCTAAGTCAGTAAGGACTTGAATCAGAATTCTTGTGGGAGTGGTTAGAGGAGGAGATTTGAAAGACAAATGACATTCATTGAATGTCAGCTGTGTGCTGCATAGTGCTGGATGCTTTGTGCTGCATTTTACTCAATCTTTATAGCAACATGTGAACTAGAATCATTTTCTCATTCTACAAATGACAGTGGAAAGTTATTTAACTCCTCAAAGTTAATAAGTGACAAAGTTAGGACTGGGGACTCCCATCCATTAGATAATGCTACCTATTAAAAAAGTATGACATGATAACTGCTAACCAACTTCAAGCAACTTCAGGGAGCCCTTTCTTTGAAGATATAAGCTATGCATATGGTCCCAGAAGGAGTCATTTCAAATGGCAAGGTAATACCAGCATGAACTTGAGAAGTGAAAAGTAGGGGAATCTTCAGTATGGGTTGTAGTTAATCAAGACAGGAGGTGAAATCAGAGGATTTTGGTGGCACTAAAGAAATATATTTGTCAGCAGAATTTGGGAGGTGAGCTGAAAATTATAGAATGTTGTCCCGGGTAAAATTCACCATCCTCAGGCCTTCTTTTCCTGAAATGTCCTTCATGGAATTTGGGTCACCCAGAAAGTTGGTAGGCATTATGGAAAAGGAGCTCTATGGTCAAGTAAGTTTGGGAAATCCTAATTTAATTAGAGAGTTTTTTAGCTGCAGGAATTTTCAGAGTTTTTATATGCTGGTGCACACTTTCAAGGACAGGCCCTGTGGTGCCTTCACATACCCTTGGGACAATGTTTTTCTACATGACATGGCCTCCCAGCAGTGAGCCCTCAGTAAATGTAGGCACATTGCAGAAAGTAATAATAATAACAAGTTATTTCTATATATTGTTTCTTTCGAGCATCACAACCTAAGAGATCGGTTTTATTATTCCCATGAGGCAGGCTGTGTTGGTGCCTCACCTGTATCCCCTTGCCCTTCTCTACCTGCAGGTGGCTGGATTTTGAATTGCCAGCATCAGCATTTCTTTGCCTGAGGCTTTTCTCCAGTCCCTGAAGCTTGCTTGTTGGCCTGCCTCCAGGTCATAAGCACTTGAGAATTAAAGCTTCCTTCAACCAGTGACAGAAAATCAGTGGTGCATCAGTGCTCCAGTACCCCACCCCTCAGTGAGAGAACTCTGCAGTACCTTCTACACTCACTGGCTCACCCTCCAGCGGGATTCTGCTCTAACAGTCCACAATGACACTTGCTTGATAAATGCTTTATTGCTGACTTCTTTTACCCCTTTTTCATGACCCCACTTCCTTACTGATGTTTCCTGAGATCACTCCCTACATAAACTATTCTCATTTGAATCCTTTGCTTAGGTTCTGCTGCTGCTGTGAGAACCGTGACTGGGATATCCCATTTTACAAAAAGTGAAAAACAAATGTAAAAAGCCCAGAATCTCCACGAGCTTATAGAAGGTACCCTATGTCAGAGTTTATAAATGGCAAAGCTAGGATTTAAATTTAATCAACATATTGAGCACCCTCTTTGCGCCTGGGACTACCCTATACGCTGATCTGACAAGATGAAAAACTATCATCTGTCTTGAACGATAGACAGAAATAAATTATGCAGGTGTGTATTCAAAGTCTCTGCCCTTAACCACAGTATTCTGTGATTTCTCTGAGGATGGATGATTGACCCCTTCAAAACTGGGAGACTTTTTCCATACCAGACCCATGATGACCTCTGAGTCAGAAGCTGGGATATTCAGCTCCCATACTGTCCTCTCGGCCACACAAAAATGCATCAGATCCAGGTTTTTCGGTTTGTGATAAATGCTTCAGGAGAAAATTTCAAGATTCGCTGACGCAATGATTTTCCTGCTCAGTATAACATCTCCCTTAATTAATGAGTTTCAATTAGCATTTATAAAACGAAACCATTCCACAAGGTGAGGCCACTGAGTTATAACATCTTGTTCTAAAGCTGTCCTCCTGGTGTGAGTGGGATCATTCAGAAATTAGGCTTCTTAATAAGCCTTGCACTCCCACATTCAAATGCATCTGGTCCAGCTGGGCCAGGCACAGGGAAGTTTACAGCAGTGAGTCAGTGTTCAGTATCCAGTAGCATTTGTTCATAGTTACAAAGTAGCTTTAGAAATTGCAGATTTGTGAAAATAATTTTTATTTTTCTTCTTTGAGCTATTTTAAAAATATTTCTTTGTCCATGGGTGACCTCTAGAAGCAGAGACATAATTTTAGAAATTTGATTTGAAAGGGACATTAGAGATTATCTACTACTAATACTCCCAGATTCTTTCTTCTTCCTCCCTTTTGCTCTCTCTCTCCCTCTTTCTTCCCTCCACCTTTCAATATTCCCACCCTCCCTTCTTCTCTTCCTCCCTCCCCACTCCCACATTCCCTTCTTTCTTTCCCCGCTTTCTTCTGATGAGAAACCTAAATTACAGAAAGGGAAATGACTTGTTTAAGGTAACGAGGTATATTGGAGCAGTCCTGAGGCTAGTCCTAGAGCCCTAGGTTATTCAAACTCTCAAAGAGATGTATGTTTCTTAGTCACCAGAAATCTTTTTTTTTTCACTGTCTTCTTTTTCTCTCTCAGCAGTTTTGACATACTTATCATAAAAGGAAGTTTAATTTGTCAATAAGGGTAAGGTTTGAATCACCCATGGATTTCTGCCTCTTGGACTTTGCTCCTCGCACTCTTAAGATATTCATATTCTTTTCCAATAAATGATTATTATTATTTATTTGCTGTTTTTTATTTTTGCTTTTATTTTCTGTTATTTGTTCTTCTTTAGAGTAGAGACCACGTCTTATAGTATTTATGGCCCTAACGAATTCCAAAAAGGACCAAACATGTAATAGGGACATAGCGACTTACTGCTGATCAATTCATTTATCTTTATCCTTCCTTTCTGTTTTCTGGGTTTGCAAATTGTCCCTATTTATTTCTTCTCTTGTCCCCTCATGCAGTCAATGGAATGGCTATAAGGAAAGCATCTGACAGAAGAAGAGAAGGAGTTGGCCTCTTTTACCCTCTAATTGAAACCTTAGTCCACAGTAACAGGGGCTTGATTTTATTTGCAGACCACACCTCAGGCTGTTGGTAAAGGAAAAACAGCATGAGCAACCACAGGAGTGAATTGTTCATTTACATCCTCAGTTCATCTGTGGCAGGAGGAGAGAATCCCCTTATTGCTAATGATAAAGCTGTGACTGACCTTATTTATTTTCACATAAATCATGTCTCAGCAGGTGTTTTCATAGTGCAGTCCAGCTTACTATGGTTCGTCTTATCTGTAAGATTGTTCTTGTTACATATGAGCTATTTCATAGAGATCAAGAATCACCGCTTAAGTGTAATCCATCTTCATCATTGAAGTCATATGCTGTAAGGACTTTTAAGACATTATCTGTCACCACGTGATCATTAAGCAGATGGTTTTGTGCCTCCCTCCTAGTTCTGTGAAGGGATGGAGATTTCAGTTCTCATCCCCCGTCATTCAGAGTCAATATGCAGAAATGGGTGAAACCAGTGGAAACTTGCAGGTGGATGAAGCCTGACATTTAAACTCAGATGAGCGATCTTGTGCTCAGGGACAAATTGGAATTAGGGATGCAGGCTGAGATCAGAGACAGAGTATTTCACTAGGTGGTGCTAAATGTGAGTTTGAACTAGGCTGCTCAAAAGCACAAAGTCTTGCCTAACAGAATTTGGTCAGAACAAGATTTGTGCCTTAAACATAGCTTTATTCAGGACTTCTTAGAAGCATATGAGGCGGGAGGTGACAATCCATCCTTTTGAAGAGACTCTTTCTCCTCTTTGGTTTAAAAAATCTCCAAGTCCTCCCATATTAAAACTGAAGATGTGAATCACCTTCTTCAACAAGCAGAAAAAAACATTTTAATGATTTAATGGCTGCACCAGGCATTATGGAATATATACAAAGAAGAGGGACAGAGACCCTGACCTCAAAGAGTTCATAGCCTGAAATGAATTAAAAATACCAGGATTAGGCTAGGAAAATATATAAGCAACGTAACATCAGAACCAATTATTACTAACTTGCAAAAGCACCTATTGGCAAATGAACCATTTTTTCTTTCTTCTAAAATGTCAATAAATCTGAGTTATTGAGCAGGCTAAATCTGGTCCACCACCTATGTTTTCATGTTACAGTAGCCAAGGTGAGTAGTTTTGACAGAAAAGGTATAATTTGTGAAACCTGAGATGTTTATTTTTGGCCTTTAACAGAAAAAAAAAATTCTGTTGACTCGATTTCGATTATCTAAGTTTATTGTGGTGTTAATTTAGGCATCAGAACAAAACATAGCTGAGGTGCACCTGGTGGCAAATTAAAGCTCCCTGCAAACAAACACTTCATTTTCATCCTCTGAGTTTGCCCTAAGTTAATTTTGAGCATCAGAATTAAACATAGTTAAGTCCTGTGGCACCCAACACCTCTGTGAAAATGTTTTTACTGACATAAGATTCAGTGTTCTGCTTTCTGCCTTTATATAGAGAGCTAAATCAAGGGCGCCCATTTGGAAAGACTGCCTCTGTTCTTTGTAAACTGTAATTGAAGATATAATTCACTGTGTTCCTCAGACTCCATTCGAGGCCACTGGCACAAAAATTCTACTTGAATTTAATTTTACAATAACATTGATCTCTGAATTGACTTTATAGGTTTTCCCAGTTCACAACAATCATAACCTGGTATGTTTCTCTCTTGCAATAGGTGACAGAACATGCAGAGCTGATTTCAGAAATGAACTTAGTAGTAGATTCATTGCAGGTTCCAGGGCTGGGACTAGGGTGGAGCAAGAAAGGGATGTAGGGTGCAGAATTCAAGGAGGCACGAACTCTAGGGGCCTTGCAAAAATAGGGTTGGCCTGAGAAAAGGCTGCCTCCTTAAATGTGGTGCTTGAGATGACTCTCTTGCCTCACTGTTGTCTTAATGTTGGCAGGTGCCTGGTAACGCCCATCCCTTCTATTTCCAGATGGTGGGGGCCCTGTTCTAATTTATCCTAATATATGGGTTTTGTTCCTTTTATTTTTGGACCATATAAACTGATTTAGGTCCTCCCTGAAGTTGATGGGGGTACAAATCTCAAAATCAAACCTGTGGGCATTTCAGTGACTGGAGACTGCCATCTGTGCCCTGTGGGTCCAAATGTCAGGCGGGAGGAAAACTCAGGGCCATGTGTCAGCTTCCCAGTGGGGGCTCAGCATGGAAAGTAAGATTAGGGAGGATTATTCCAGCTCTCTTCATTGAGCTCAGGTTTTCATTTTGGGGAAGAGGAGTGTATATTGGATAAAGTTGGCTTCACTAGTCTCCAAAATTACATTTAGTGTGCCAGGACAGATAGAGGCTGTTACTTTGGAAATGAGAGGAAACTACAGATACTAAGAAGTTGACGATGTTCACTGTAATGCTAACTGGTGATTAGGGGGCATGGGGAAGGAAGGATGGGTTGAATTACAGACTGCTCTGCCCCTCAAATCTTTAGTTCTCAGGAGGGAGGGAGGAAGAAAGGAAGGAAGGGAAGAGGGGAGATGGAGTGGGAAAGAGGGAAGTAGATTAACTAGAGATTAGGAAAAATTTATTGAATAGTTAATCACATTTGGATCCCTAGTGTGCTTAGCTCAGTATATTAGCAATAATAATAGAAACACTCATTAATGCTTCATATGTGCCAACGACAATTTTAGCTGTCATAGAGACATTGATTTATTTCTCACAAAGACCCCTGTGAGTAGGTTGCTGTTACTATTCCCAATTTATAGTTGGGGAAAGCGGGACACTATGAATTGAAGGAACTTGCCAATGTTCACTCCCATCATTTTGGATCCAGAATCCTGCCTATCTCCTAATACATGCCTAATTAAAATTTGTACTTGAGTAATGTCCCATCAATTTGTATAGGACCTAGGTAATTGGGTATGTTGATTTCACTGAAAGGGTCAGTGCGTCAGAGTTAATTACTTGGTCAATATGTTTAAAATAATGGATTGATATTCTCATGTTCTTTCCTGACCATCCCCTCTGAGAGGAGCAAGCCTGATGCAGAAGAGGAGGAGCCGAGCGATTTCACAGAGACCGTGGATGAAGGACATGTCTACAACAGTGGGCCTCCAGGAACATATAAAGCTCTTATTGAATTTCTTAGGGCAGACAACATAGCGAGCAATTGTGTGATGCACGGATGGGCATGTAATATGTGAATACAGTTTAGGATAATTTTTACAATACATACATGTTCAGAAAAATGAATCTCGCTTGATTTGAACGTGTGCATATGTTTACATAGATTTCTCTTTAAATTTTTAAAAATGATTGTAAAAAATCCTTTCTTGGATGAACAAATTTATCTTGAGAAGTCTTTCCTATTTTAAGAAGGAGAGTTTGAAAAACTTTCCCATAAGTGGAGATGCTGGGATCCAAGTCCCAGCAGTCTGACTCCAGAAAGCCACTCTTCTTATGACCACACCAGTGGGGTATGTGAAAGAAGCTGGCGGGCATGCTCTGTGGAGACAGGAAAGGATTTGATTATTGACACTAGGAGGCCAGGTTGCCCATGAATGCTGGGGCATTCTGTGAGCAGAAGATAAGCAGTTTTGTTGGGCCCTAGAATTTTGATAAATTGATGGAGGAGAATTTGCAGGGTGTACCCTGTCTCAGTCCCTGTGCAGAGCTTCATCAATATTATTTAATCTGGATAGTCATCTGTGAAGTAGGTAGTAAAATCTCTACTTGAGAGATGGGGAAACTAAGGATGGGCCACGCAACTGTGATGGAGGAGCCTGAGTACAAGTCCTTTGTGTCTTGCACTGAACCAGCTGTCTCTCTGAGTTGCTGAGGTTTCATGACTCCAGTGTTCATTCAAAGTTGGGAGGAAATTTATAAAGTTACAGCAGATGATTTCTGTGCGAGACATCAAGTTTAAATTAAGTGTTCCTAAGGTTGGTACAAGCAGCCTCTGTTTGCATACCTCTGGTGACCAGGAGATTACCACCTTAGGAGGCAGCCCATCCCAATATTTTTAGTGAGGTATATTTGACATACAATAAAATTCATAGATCTTAAGTGTACAGTTCAATGAGTTGATAGATGTTTGCACCAGTGTGAAACAGTTTATCACTCATATTAAGATACAGGACATATCCATTGCCCTGAAAAGTTTCCTCGTACCCATTTCTAGTCAATAACGACTGCCTTCTTCACACAGCCACAGACAATCATTGTCCAGATTTCTGTCACTGTAGATTAGTTTTGCCTGCTCTTGAACTTCATATAAATGGAATCAGAGAAGGTATTCTCTTTTTTGTCTAACTCCTTTCACTCAAAGGAAGGTTTTTGAGATTCACACATGTTGTTGTGTATGTGTGTGTGTGTGTGTGTGTATATATATATATATATATATATATATATATATATACATATATACACGTGTATATATATATATATCAGTAGTTTGTGTATGTGTGTGTATATATACACATATATGTGTATGTGTGTGTATATATATATATATGTATGTGTGTATGTTTGTGTATCAGTAATTTATTTATTTTCATTGCTAATACTATCTTATTATATAGATGCACCACAATTTGTTTATCCAGTCACCTGTTGATGGACATTTAGATTGTTTCTAATTTTTGGTTATTTTGAGTAAAATTGTTAGGAGCATCTTTGTACAGGGATTTAGTGAACATATATTTGGATTTTTCCTAGTAATGGAATTTCTATGTCATAGAATAGATATATGTCTAACTTTATAAGAAAATTACAAAACACTTTCTAAGAGTTTACACCATTATACAGTCCCACTATTAGTGTATGAAGGTGGCAGTTGCTTTGTTTCCCTGCCAACAATTGGTATTGTCAATTTCTTAATTTTAGCCATTCTAATGGATTTTTAATGATATTGTTTTGAGGTTTTAATTTTTCATTTCCTTATTTGTCAGATATGTGCATTGCAAATATTTCCCCCCAATCTGTGACTTATCTTTTAATGTTCTTCATTTCTTTTTGATGAGAAGTTTTTAATTTTAATGATATGATATTTAATTGAATACTCTTTTATTTTGAGTAGGTGCTTTCTGTGTCCTAAGAAATCTTTACCCCAGTGTCCTCAAGATAATTTCCAATGTTCTTTTTTAGAAGCTTTATATTTAGCTCTTATATTTCAGTCTGTGATCCATCTTAAACTAATTCTGTATATGGTATAACATCAGAGTTGAAATGCATTTCTTTCCCTGAACAGATGTTCAGTTGTCCAGTTGTTCTAGTACCAGTTTTGAGAAGAATTTCTTTTTTCTCATGGAATTCTATTGGCGCTTTTGCAGTAAATCAATTGTAGGTCTGTTTCTGAAATCTATTTAGTTTTATTATTTAATTTGTCTTTGTTTAGACCATAATATATTGTCTTAACACACTTAACACATGTATTTTTATAGTATTTTTAATCATAAAATGGGTGTTGTATTTTGTCATTTTTTCTGACATTATTAAAATAGTCACATGATTTTCCTCTTAATTTGTTAATGTGGTGAGTTACATTATTGGCTTTCATTTGTTAAACTAATATCATATTTCTGGGATAAACTCTACTTGGACAGGATGTGTCATCCCTTTTATGCACTTCTGGATTTCTGTTAATAGTACATATTGAAGGATTGTTTTTCCTATGTGTTGGGCTGTAATTTCTTCTTTTTCTTTTTTGGTAATGCTCTTCTCAGGTTTTGGTATTATGATTATTCTTATATCATAAAACAAGTTGAGAAATGTTTCCTCTTCCTCAGTTTTCTAAAAGAGTTTATATGATATCAGTATTATTTGTTTTTTAAATGTTTGGTAGAATTCTCCAGTAGAAACCCTGTAGACCTGAAATTTTCACTGTGAAGATGTTTTTAGTTGAAGTAGAAATTTCTTTAACAGGTATATGGCTGTCTAGCTAGGTTCTCTGTTTCTTCTTGTATCATTTTGAAAATGTATTTTAAAAAGAAATTGGTCTTATTTAGTTTTCAAATTTGTAGATGCATTATTGTTCTTAATATTCATTCATTATCCTCTTAATGTCTATGGTATCTGCAGTTACGTCTGTTATTTCCAGAGAAATATAGGTGTTAAAAATTACTCTCTCATCTCCTGTTTCATTTTAGACAGAATGAGTTCCTTTCAAGTCTTTCTTCTCTCTTCAGGATGTTTGTCATTCTGTTACCTCAGCCGAAAAATTCCTCTAACCACAACCTTTATCTCTCTTCACCTGGATGCCTGCTACTCAACTGTTAGGATTCAGAATTAGTGTGAAGCCCTTTCTAGTAATATACATCACAGCATTTCCACACACATACACACTCACATACACGTAAATGTTCATACACATACACACATACTCACATAGATGGCTACTTAATACTTTTACTTTGCAGCACTGTACCAAATTATTAGTTCATTAAAATTATGATAGAACATTTATATTGCTTCTCTTCTCTGTTAGACTAAACTCCATCAAAGCTGGACTTGTGTTGTTCTCACTGATTGCTGAATACTCAGTACCCAGCACAATGCTTGGTGCATAATAGATGCTCAGTGTTTGGGTGAATGAACTGATCTACATTAAGGAGAGATAAGTTGCTATCTCTGAAAGTTACCTCAAATAATTTTAGTTTTGCTAGAGGATAGTATGAAGGTTGGAAAATCGGTGGGGGCCAGATTATGAGGAGCCTTGACTGATAATGTATGGAATTTTGATATTTCTCTGTTTATACTTTTACTATATTTCCTCTCTTTGTCTCTGCTATATTTTTGTTTACACTCATTGCCTGTGGGAAAGAGGGGGCTGGTGCTGGTAATGAGAAGAGAGAGTGAGAACTATGAGCGGGGGTGGGGTGGGGTGGGGTGGGGGAGTGTGTGTGTGTGGGAGTGTGGTGAGAAGCTCTAACAAGAGTGTCTCCTCCCTTCTTCCTCTGGAAAGCCGGAGGCCCTCCTCCACCTCAGTCCTACATGCAGGATTAGCAGAGGATTTGTGTATTTGGGTTACTTTGGTGGTGGGAGGTGATACCGGGGAGTGGGGCCATTCAGTTTTTCCTCTAGTTGGGTATCACATCCTATATAAGAGTCTTCTTTATGAATCCTCAATCATCAGACAGGTTCATTAAAATAAATGGCCCAATAGGTCCTCAATTGCAGCCTTCACCACACTCTATTCTGTACCCCCTGATTTGAGGAATAACAGCCTTTGATCTTTCCTTCCCCCTAAATCATGTTTAAAGGAGCTTATCTGATACTTTCCAGAGTGAAGCTGATTGATAAGCTAGTAGGATATAATGGATAAGAGTGCTGCCCTCCTCCCCCGCCCAACTGCCTTTCTGATGCTTTCACAGTGATGCCTAGAGCATGCTGGGGTTCTTGCAAATGGGCAGCGGGGTGCAGGAGAAGGGAGTTTCTGTTTGCCCTCCCAGAACATAAATGCTGGTGAGCCACACTGTGCTTGACAGGAGGACTTGTCTGTAGCACAGGTCAGAGGGACATGGGCTCCTCTAGGTCACTGTACAGCGTTAGCTTGTGCAAGAAGTGAATTGAAGGGAACCTGGAACTCAGCCCAGCTCTCTGCCTCTGCCATGATCCCCAGTAAGATTCTGGTCTACCATCACCCATCCAGTAGTACCAGCACAGAGGTTTATAGACCCAGTAGGCGTCGCAAAAAGTCCTTGGGTGATCTGTTCCATAACGGCTACCGGGTGAGGTCTGGGCCCGCAGCCCTGGAGAAGGAGGAACCGCAGGACTTCTGGCAATCGTTGGTGTCTTGCTGCAGGGTTTGTGCTTCTTGGGGTAAGGTCTCTCCCAACCCTGGAACTTATCCCCCCAAAAGCATTCCATATTCCTGGAGGCTGCCCTGCAAAGAAGTGCTCTCCCTGCAAGCTGGATTCAGGGTGATGTCCAGTAGACAGGTGATAACTTTCTCTGTTCTCCTTTGCTTGGCATTCCCCCTGAATGCAGATGTGCTTGGCAAGGCAAAAATTCTGTCCTTTTTCAGATGAATATAACTAGAGCTTCTGAAAGTTTGTGAACTATTAAAGAATATATTTCAGAAATGTAGGGGAAAGCTAGCAAATCATGGGAACAGCTTCCTTCTTATTAAGTGATAATAATTTCCAATGAGTCAGCGTTTATGAAGAGGTATTTAGATCTATCGACCATATATATGTGCATAGTTTTCATTATTTTTTTTCAGGATCAAGGGTGCCTTTCTCGTTTGCTTTCTTCTTACTCATGTTGGCCATAGAAATGCTGTCTTCCCTGTCCTGGGTGGTACTTCATTATTCTCACCCAGCAGGGATCATAAGAGATATCTCCTGGGAAGACTCTTTTTGTTGTTCTCAGCTACCTTCCAGTAAGGAGTTGGTGTTATTTGGGCATCCATAATGTATAGGGGATTGAAACAAATGGCTTAAATTTACATTTCTGGACCTAAAAAGTCCAGTCTTAGGAAGTCTTATTTCCAGAAAGGTTTGAAATGAATTGCAGTCTCTTTGGAAGTTAGTTTAGGATTGGGGGGCACAGTCTCTTTGGAAGTCAGTTTAGGATGTGGGGAGGCACAGCTCAGGCTACCTCTGCATTATGTAATTATGTGCAGCAGAATTAGGTATAGGAACTGATAGGTGAATCTTAGTCGACTTTTTCCATCAGAATTGACATAAAAGGCTTCTTTGGGCTGAAATATCTGCATGGACTTTGTCTGGAATGTAAATATTCATGCCCCATGTCTGTGACCTTAGATCTACTGACTAGATTAGTATGTTCCTTCTTTCTTCACTTTAGGAAAGATCTGCTTTGTGCTTTATGATGCCCAGCTTTGGTGAGGGCCAACAGGGAGAGAGAAAAGCACAAGAGATGAGATTATAAAGCTAAGAGAAGAGAGACCATTTTCTGAGAAAGAGCTGAGCAACTTGGCAAAACCACAGGTATAACTTACTGTACAATCTCTGTTCTTACATTTCCTTTGAAAAGGTTCCTCATAAATTCATTCATTCGTTCATTTTCAGTAGCAAATGCTTACTATGTGCCAGTCATCCCTGTTCTAGAAAATGATGGACACAGTGGTGACCAGGGTGTGAGGTGCCTGCTGCAGTGGAGCTGATGTTCTGCTGAGGAAGACAGACAGGAAACATCTAAACAAGCGAATAACATCATTTTAGATAAATGATAGATCCTATATAAAAAGAACAGGGTGGCCAGAAAAGAGTTGTGAGCTAATGTCAGTTGAGTAAGCCTTACAATGAGTTAAGGGAAGAACATTCCAGAAAGGAATAGAAGGGAAGGCCCTGAGCTGCGATTGAAATAAGGAATGTTTGAGGAGCAGAGACATGTTGTGGAGGGCGTGAAGAAGGGAAGAATGGAGGGAGACTAGATCATGTAAATGAAGGGAGACTAGATCATGTAAAGCCTCCAGATCAAGGTGAGGAATCAGAACTATATTTTTAGTGAGATGGAAGCCATCTGAGGGCTGGTGTGATCAGATGGAGTCTGAAAAGATCATGCTGGCTGCTTTCTGGAGAGTGGATGGTGAGGCAGGGGGAATAAAGTGAAGCAGGAAGTCTGGCTTGGGGCTCTTGGGCAAGCTAGAGGTAACAGTGGCTTGGACAATGGTTCTGGCAGTGAAGAGGGAAAAAATGAGTTATTTCATATATTTAAGAGGGAAAATCGATAAGCTTCTTTGTTTACTTTTTTAAAAACATTTTTTTTTTTTTTTTTACTTTCTGGTACACCTCTTCCAATAGAAGACTCCTGAAGCAGGAGCTTCACACCTGTGCCTTCAGTGTGCCTGCTCTGCACCAGTCACTCACTGTACACGTATAGCATGAATGAATGAATGAATGAGCGAGCGAGTGAACAGGTGACAGTCTGTTTGAAGACAAACTGATGTTTAGTATCTGTCAGATAGGAAGCAGGACTAGAATAAAGTGGGGGAACAAAACAGCCTGAACAATTACTGAGTAAAGATTTGAAAATGTCAGGCAAGCAAGCACTGTTTTTAAAATACAGGCTCTGACTAGAGGGACAAAAGCCCAGCGGCATGTGAGAGCCAGAAAGACAGTCTTCTCCCTCCAGCTGGGAAAGGGAGCCTGCTTGGCCATGAAGCACATGACCCCAGCAGTGACTGAACTGGGGACGTGAGGTGGAACTCAGTGATGGCTTCAGGGTACAAGAGACACCCTGGAGAACTCTCCCTGGATCTGTGTCTGTCCTCCTTTACCCTGATAACTCCTGTCCTTTGAACTCTCTGTCTGCAAGGCCAGATGATCATGAACTTGTCAGATACCACAATCATAATTGCTGTTCAAGATTTGTGTGGGGGTAGAGGGATTGGAAATGACAGAGGTTTATTTGAATCTTTCAGCTTTTTGGATTTAAAGATTAAGGAGTCAAAGCCAATGGAAAACAGCAAATTGGAAAACCCTTGCAGGCTTCCCACCATGGGCTGGGATATGTTTGCTTTTGTTTTCTGTCTTCTACTCCAGTGGGACCTTTCTAGCAGGAATGTCCTGAGTCCTTTCTGTCCTAAGATAATGAGCACCCTGAGAGCAAACGATCTATCATGTATCTGTAGAATGTTTTCATCTTGCAAATCTGAAACTCTGTACCCATTAAATAACTCTCCTTTCCCATACTCTAGCCTCTGATAACCACCATTTCACTTTCTATACAATATTTCTTGAATTTAACACTCTATCATAAGCATTTTCTCATTGTTACATTATTTTTCAGATTCGTATGATATCCCATAGAGAAGATGGACTGTATTTAAAACCCAGTTATAGATATTAAGTTGCTTTCTTCTTTTCTTGTTTAATGAATAATTTTGCAATGAACACCTTTGTTCCTGTCGCATTCTTTCATATTTTGTTATATTTTCTTAGATTATATTCCTAGAAATAGAATTAATTTAATTCATAATGTAGAATAACTTTCTAAAAATGCTGTATCAATTTACAATTCTACTATCGAATTATAAGACTACTTCATTACAGTCATCTCTAGTAAGCAAAACTCAAATATATTGTTAGGTAAGTAGAACAAACATGATGTTACTATAATTTTTATTTTGCATTTCTTTTATTTTAGCTGAGTAAAATCATTTCTAATTGTGGTTTGCTAGTTATATTTCCTATTTAATGATGTGCCTGTTTAGGATTTTTTGCCTATCTGAGAACCAGTGAAAGTATTTTACATACAGGTTTTTGACATTACAAATAATTTCTCGTAATTATATCATATTTGATTAAATTATTTTTCTAGTAGGTTTTTATCTTCATTACTTTTTTGACATGTAGAATTTTTATATTTTTATGGTGGCTGATCTGATATTTAAGTTTTTATGATTCTTTTTATATCTGAGTTTAGAAATTCTTCTTTTCTTCAGTGGGCTAATAAATATATAATTATATTTTCTTCAGTTTTTTATGATATATTACTAATATTTAATTTTAATTAATCTCAATTTAATTTCAATTATGGTATGAGGTGACTGTTTAAATTGATCCCATTGCTAACTAATTATTTCATCATTATTGCATAATGCTCTTCTCCCTTTTGATTTGTGGTGATGTCTTTATTTCATAGTATATTCTTCTCTGAGCAATATAGTCTATTTAACCTATTCTATTGTGATTTCCTTAGTCTATTGTTTTGTAGTAAATGTGGCCTATTTTATTTCTTCATGTTGGAATTTGATGAAATTTCTTTGTGGCCTAATACATGGCCAGTTTTTGTGACTGTTCAATAGTAATTATTGAGTGTGTGTTCCTAGTTTACTGAATAATACGTGTATGTGACCATCTGCCCATCCATTCAGATAGATATCTATGAATATATCCTAAGGACTTAAATGTTATGCAATTTCCTATATATGCTTATTTTTGCTCTAGTTTCTGGAAAATTAACATTAGTGTCTCCCACACTGATGTGGCATTGTAAATTTTTTGTTGTTTGATGGATTCTTGTCAGGTTTTATTCTATAGATATCTCAAAGCTATATTCTTAGGTATGTATAGTTTTTTCACTGTTACGTATTCTTGGTGGATTGTCTCTCTTATCAATATGAAGTATGCTCTTTAGTTCTTTAATAAATTTTCATACTAGCTGATCCTTTATTTGATATGATTATTGCTTTATTTGCCTCTTTTTTTTTTTTTGCTAAACATTTAGTAGATATTTTTCAGCCTTTCATTTCTAACTTTCACACTCTGTTTCGTTTTCACTGTATCTCTTAAGAACAGCATGCATCTGGAATGGGTTATTGCTGTTTCTATGCTATCTGAGGGTCTTTGTCTTTTACTAGACGAATTTAATCTATTCAGTTTTGTTATGATTACTAGTATATGGGCTCTTTTTGCTGTGGTAGTAGTATTTTCTAATTAATATGATTTTTTTGGTTTCATTTTTCATAGTTATTTTCCTTTAGTCATGTGATAGTTTTCTTTTGTTCATCTCCTTCCCACCCTGAATATGGAATTTATAATTCCAAATATATTATTAAGTTCTTGATACACATACTTAAACTGAAATTTTTCTGTTAGTATGTATAATTTATAGTATCTTACCTTGAAGCAAGAGAAGAACTTTAGTAAACCTTTTATACCTCCATTGCTTTCTATCCTTCATATGTTCATCTTCCATGCAGTACCATCTAGAGATTTTAATTCAGATCATGGCTAATATTTATTATTTTTATAATATTCATTGAACACGTAACCACTCAGTTGATTTTATCTTTTTTCTGCTTTGTTTATTGTATCTCATGTCCTTTTGGATATATATTTTTTTCCAGATGGCTTAGTATATGTTCTTTGTTCAAAATAATTTCTCCTGAGAATTACAAAATTATTCATCTTTTGTTTTCTTTTATTCAGTGCAGCCAGGAGAATTATGACAATAATTTTATTCTTACTGCTTTGAGGGGTTTATATCTTCACAGTAATGTTCTGAAATATCACCACAATATGCATATATGTGGGTTTTTTAAATTTAAACTTGTCGGGCACTTAACAGACCTTCCAGTCCAAAGATTCAGGTTATCCTTTTGTTCTGGGAAACTTTCTTATATTATTTTGAATTTTTCCTGCTTTCTATTGCCTTTATTTTCTCCTTCTGGAAACTCAATTATATAAATATTGAAAATTCTCTACCTCTCTTCTATGTCTCTTAAAGTTTCTTTTGTACTTTTTATCCCTCTGTCCCTTTGTGTGAGGAGCTCTCTGATAGTCTAATCCTCTAGTTTGTGTGTAGCTATACCCATTCTTTTGTTTAGTTTACCTTTTAAAGTTTAGATGTTCGAAATTTTAAATTTTAAGATATTTAGCTGATTTTTGTTGAGCTGACATATTTTCTCACAAATTCTTTGTGTTTTTTAATTAAACTTTATCTAAAGTTGTTGCTTTGTTAATGTGGTATCTTCAAGTGTTAGTTTAATAGAACATGTGCTTGCCTTCAAAGAAAGCTTGACTTACCTCGGGTATTTGGTGATTTGTGATTGATTTGATGCTCTTCTTCGAATTTGAGATATTCTGTTAGCCTATATACGATTGCTATCTTTGCTTGTCTGGGGAGTGCTGGGATGTTCAGTAGTTCATTTTGGTCCAAAAGCTTGTCTTACAGCTTCAGAGACAACCTCTTTCTTTTACGATTTACCTGTTCACTTAGAATACTGCTTGACCAACTAACATGCCCATACTTACTGCTGTGTACTGGATGATCTTGTTAGGTATCCCAGTCTGTTAGTCACTCTCCCAGCCTTCCTCTATTCAGTGCTAGTCATTTCATTTCACCTTTTCAACATTTGTTATCTTCTTTATTATGATCTCTTCACCCCACCCCCACCCCCAAATTTTTTGGAATTTCTCATCAAAATTTATTGACCAAGGGCATTTTTGATATTCAGTTATTATTACGGACACACACACACACACACACACACACACACACACACATATTTCCGAAATAATAACTGAATATGTTGTGCAAATGTGAAATTTGGTTTCGCAGCTCTGCCAAGTTAATTTCCAACAGAATATCCACTTTTCATTTACCAGCATGTTGTTTTCTCTTATGTGTGGGAACTTCCTCTTCTATTCTTTTTGTGTGGGATTTTATTGTTTTTTTCCCCCTCTAGTATTGCTTTAGGGAGGTTTTGAGAAGAGCCAGAGATAACCATTCTGTTCAATCTGCTGTATTTAACCAGATGCTCTGATCATTATTTTAATCCATTGATGAATTATATATATATATATATATATATATATATATATATATATATATATATTAGCATTTTATGTAGAATTTAGTAAGATTATTCTACTTTTGGTTTTGAGAGTCAAGTACAGGTTTACATGTAGTTTGTAAGACAACTATAGTAGCTTTCCATCTTTTTTTTGTATTATGGTAGTTTGGCATTTCAGTAAAATGTAAATGTTTTAAATAATTTAATAAATTATATGAGTGCAAAGTCTTTGAGGGGAAGCTATTAATACATTTTTCAATGTATATTTCAATTATTATTTTTAAATGGTTTTCATTTTTGTGTGTATCAACTCTCAAAGTTTACGTTTTTGTGAAAGTTGTCTCCTCTCACTGAGTTTTTCAAGTTTTATTGGTATATAATTGTGCATGACTTGTTTTGTTTTCTATTTGCTTCTTTATTGGACCTGACAGTACTTTATTTTTATTTTCTTTATTTGCTTTATTGTTGTTATTATTTATACCCATAAAATTATTTGGAACTTTTTATCAATTATAAATACTAAAATAGAAATCATCTTTCTTCTAGTGTTGTTAAGACTACTTTTCCCCTAAAATCTTAAGCTGACTGCACTATGTTATAAATAATCTCTCATACTATTGATTTATTCTACCTTATAGTTAGCATGTTCTTTAAAATTAATTTAATAAAAGTAAAGAACCAGTTTTAGATTACACAAATGATTACTCAGATAGAAGGAAATTTCCTGACTATTTGAGAAAAAATTAGAACTTGGTCTCTTTGGCACATAATTAACCATGATAGATTACTACATCAAGATGGATTAACAAGTTAGAGGCTAAAAGAAGAAAAGAAAAGATATCCTAAATCAGCTGCTCCCAAACTTGGCTGCACATTGAAATCATCTGGGGAGCTATAAAAATTCCTGAAGCCTAGGTTGGACCCCAGACCAGAAATCTGGGGATAGGAGGCATTGGTATTGTCTAAAATCCCCAGGTGATTGTAATGGGAGCAAAGTCTGGGAACCACTGCTCTGCTGCCATGTATTTTCCAAGTGTGTTGTCTGACCAAGAGTATTTGCCAAATTTTGGAGCCGGTTGAAAATACAGAGTGTCAGCCCCCACTGCAGACCCACTGAGCCATAATCTGAATGTTAAGAAATCTCAGGTGGTTCATGTGCCAATGAAGTTTGAATAGCAGATCTCTAAAGCACATATAGCAAACTAGGCCCCATGGTCTAGTTATTTGAATACAATTTTACTGGGATGCAACTATCCATGCCCATTCTCTTACATGTCCTTTGCAGCAGAGTGCATAGTTGTGACAGAACCTAAAATGTGTACTATCTGCCGATTTATACAGAAAAAGTCTGCAGTGATGGAAAGGCTGATATATGCGACCATATAAAAAACTTTAGAATTTGAAAAATAAAACCATCCTAAGCAAAATTTTAGACTTAGGAAAAAAAAACTTTAAGCAAAATTAAAAGAAGAATGCTAACCTGTGGGAGATTAATACATAACCTACAATATCCTCATTATAAAAGAGCTCAGGTAAACTAGCAAAGGCCACTCTAAAGCTCTTTGAAGAAGAAAATAAAGTGACTAATAATTATATTAAAAAGCAATTTCATTTATTAACATAGAAAAGCAAAATAAAACAGCAAGGAGCTCCTGTTTGGGATTGAGGTCTATCAAATTGGGATTCTTAAAGTCTCTCCCTTCTTCCTTCCCTTCTTTCTTTCTCCTTCTTCCTTTCCTATCTTCTTTTCTTTGTCTGAATACTAAGTCCGGTGGGGGTGCTGGCAAAAGGGCATTTGCAAATGCAAATGCAAATTGTGAGGAGGGTTTGGCAAGAGAATCACATTGTTTAAAGTGCTTACTTGAGTTGAAAGTATTTGATGTTTGAAATTTGACTGGACAAAGTGTGTGCCAGGGCAGTGGTTACAAGCTGGGTTTTGTGGAGTTAGACAAATTTGGGTTGAAACCTGGCTCTGTCACTTACAAACTGTGTGCAGGGCACTCTAGTCTGTTTATCCTTAGCTATTTTCTTCTGTTGCATGGATTAAATAAGAAAACTGTTAAAGGTTTTGGCATGCAGGAAGTAATTAGAAACAGTAGACAATCAATAAAAATAGATTAATATCATTGTCAACATCATCAATTCGCCAATAATTTGAACTAGCAATAGCACTATAGTGTGTGTGTGTGTGTGTGTGTGTGTGTGTGTGTGTGTGTGTGTGTGTATCTTGTGTGTTTCTGGGCTTTCTGTTTGTCTTGTTGACTTTTCTGTGTGGTTGTATATGATCCTATGCTGTTTTAATCCTATAGCTTCATATGATAAAATTACCATTTGTTGAGTACCTCCAATGTGTCCACATATATTATCAGGATACTTACATATACAGTCTCCAGGGTAGGTTTTAATGACCACATCTGTGAGGGAAGGAGGAAACAAGGACAGGTTGGAGAGCTCCCGCTGGACCAGAGGCCTCAGCCCATCCCACAGGGAGCTCTGCAGTTTGATGGTCTTTCAGAGTTAGCAGGCCTTTGTCCCCATCTGCCAGCGGTGGGGGCTACCTCTGGCAGGGGTGTAACCTTGGGCGAGGCCACTTTACAGGAGCTGGGGATGAATAAAGATCCTCTAAGAAGGGATCTGAGCTGTACCCCACAACTTCCACTATCGCTCCTGAATGTTATTCATTTAATAGAGTCTCAGATACAATATGCTAGTATTTTATTTAAGATTCTTATAGTTAGTCATTAGTGTAATAAGCATGCCTTTTTTTTTTTTTTAAAAAGTGTGGGCTACCTGTGTCCAGCTAATGCCAGCTTTCTAAACCAACAGAGTACAGAAATAGAGATAAAAGTCTATTTTTATTACTTGACTATAGAATCAAAGATTAGGGAAGTTTACTATTTCTTGATACTTTAAAGAACTCACTTGTAAAACCATCTGGACCTGGTACCTTTGGGGGGTATAAGTCATGTTTTTTGGTATACACAATTTTGTTCATAACTCTGTTATAGCCATTTTCTATTTCTCTAGAAAGTAATTTTGCTTCAGAGATTTTAAATTATATGTGCAATAAATAATAAGAACGTAGTGTTATAAAGCAGAGAAGAGGGATAATTTGTTTCTTAGGTATTGCCTATCCTACCTTCCCTTTTCTCAGCTTTCATTATGTAATCTGAGTTGCTGTCTGCACTCCTCTGAGCCCTCTCTGGGTGCAGCAGAGTGACCAGTGGTTAGGGCTCTTCCCTGGTTTGCTTGCTTTATATTTCCTAAGAGCACCAGCTGTTTCTCAATCTGCTCCATTTATTTTATTCAGGCAAGTGTTTATTGAGTGCCAGAAACTCTTTTAGGTATATGAAATATGTGGCTGTGAACAAAGCAGGCTTCAGTCCCTACCCTCATAGAGCTGATGCATGTTGTAGCTAAGTAGACAGAAAGCTAATTACATAAATAAGATGCATGTGCTTTATACTGAAGAGGAAAGAAAAGCAGACAAGAAAAATAGAGGTGGGGAGGGGAAGGAGAGAGTTGCAGTTTTGGATAGAGTAACCAGAGAAGGTCTCACTGAGATAGTGACATTGAGTAAACACCTGAGGGAGATGAAGGGTGCGTTATGTAGTCATCTGGGCAAGAGTGTTCCAGACAGAGAGAACAACATGTACAAAGGCCCTGAGGCAGGAACATGGCTGCACAGTCAGGGATCACTGAGGAAGATAAGCACATTGGAGGGCAAGTAATATGAGGAGGAGAAGGAGGAGGCCAAAAGGAAATGGGGGTGCCCTTGCTTTGGGTCTTTGAAGGACTTTGACTTTTACTCTCTGTGAAGTGGGAGGGCATTGGAGGATTTTGAGCAGAGGAGTGGAGTGGTCTATTTTACCTTTTAATAGGCTCATTCCAGCTGCTGTGCTGAGAATAGACCACAAGGGGTCTAGGGCAGTAAGCAGTTGGAAGACTGTTGTGAACTGTGGGCTGAAAGATAAATGCTTCAGACCACCGTTTCTCCAGAAAAGAAAGAAATCCATTTGGGTCATTTGTGTTCTATTTTTGTTCCCATAAGTGAAAAAAATGTACATGTACATGCAGACACAGGATTTTCAGGATGAAACCATTAGTGGCTAATATATTACTAAATAATACATGACATGTGCTCTTGACTGGTTTCAGTGTTGTTCGTCCTTCTCTACCTCAAGTTTCTCAATTTATTATTTTATCTCCCAGTAGCATGTGACAGTGGTGTTGGAGTGACATCAGCCCTCCAGGTTGTGCTGGGTGCTTAGCACCAACAGTAGAATTTATTAAAAACACACTTTCAAGCTCCTGCTGCTTGTTCTGACTGCAAAAGGTTTGCAAACTTCTTTGAACATGTTTTTGTGCAAACACATTTTCTGAGACCTTGGATATTTGAAAATATTTTTTTGTTGCCTTTACTGTTGAACATTTCTGGACTGTGTATGCAGATTCTTGCTGTACTGTCACTTGTCATTTAAAACCTACTATTACATAATGTGATCTTAGGTGCATTCATTAATAGTAACCCTCTCCCCAACCTGATACTTTATTTTTATTTTTTTTCATTTCAATACTTGAGATTTAAAGGAAAAAAAGTCATATACTTCTTGGCATTGGTCTCTAAGAGCTGTTCATCCACTTTACTTTTTAATCTTGAGTCATTTTTTCATATCTAGAAAGTTCATTCCTATTATGTTTTGACCATGCTTATGTCCTTGTCTAAACTTCCCTTTAGAACTCATTTTATTCATGGGTTGCATCTCTGTTATCTTCACTCCATTTCTATTTACTTAAGCTTCATCTATGTTTTCCCACCCATTTCCTTATTTTCTGTTTTCTGAAATGACTTCTCAATTTTGTGCTCTGTATCAAGTTCAGTTTTCATCAGTGTTAAGTCGGCCTTCCATCAGTTTGGTTAGAACTGTGTGTTTGGCCCCTAAGCCTTTTCATTTCATCAACATCCTTTCTCATTTTTGCACTTTCTTGTTTAATAAAAGTAACAATAAATATAATTTAGAATAGAAGGTGAATTTTTTTCTAAACAAAAATCTTCTGTTCGTGAAGGTGAACCCTATTCAAATGAGAAGTTTTCCTTCTGAGCCGTTAACCTTCTCCCTCTTGAGCAGTGGGAGCCCCTCACCTCCACGAATTTGAGTGAGTGTGTCTTTCTTATCTCGTTGTGCTTGAACAAGGAGTAACCTAACTGGGTTCAATGTGGAGCTGTTCAGGGAGAAACATGCGATCCGTATCCTTTCCTTGATTCATCTTGGGGTGTCTAGTGAATCACCACTGCTTCCTCCCCCCACTGTGCATTAGACAACTCCCTTACTGCTTCATTTATGGTGGGGAAGGAAGAGGGAAGTGGGGGGCAGAATAAAGTCTCACAAGTGGCTTTGGGCTGCCTGTCAACAATTTAGCCCACCTGGTAGCTCAGCACTGCTCATGGCATGTGGAGGCACTTAATAAAATGCTTTTGCAAAGTCTGTAAAAGAAAATCCCTTTGGAAAAGGGTATGATATTGAAAGTGTCTCAAAGTTGTGATAATCAGTATTTTGTAAACAAAGGAGAAACGTGCACTACAGCCAAGTGTTAAAACCTCATGAGTGACTCAGAATGTTTTTGACTCACAAATTTGAACTCAACAGAAGTATATGTTTACCCTTAGCTATTAAAAAATATAGCAATAACTTGAATTTTCTTTAATCCTTAATTGTGTTTTTCCCTATCTCCCTCCCTCTTCTGCTACCTAGAAATACTGGTTCTTCTTTGAAGAAAGGTTGCTATTTATTTCTTTATTTTTAGGCAAGGCAACCCTTGTTTGACCTCACAGATTGCAAGGACCTTGTCAGTTTACAATCCCTTATTTTATTTTTATTTTTATTTTTTACGCCTACACCACCTGGTAGTTCTAGGTGGTCTCCCATCCAAGTACTAACCAGGCCTGACCCCCTTTAGCTTCTGAGATTAGACAGGATCGGGCTTGTTCAGGGTAGCAGGGTAGACAAGAGTTGCTATTTAGAAAAAAGAAACATTTGTCTTGACACTTAGTAAAACTACAATTATATAAGTTTTGAATCCTGAAGTTATTGAGTATGAGATCTTAGAAAACAAACAACGCTGTGGACTATACTCTTCATTTTATCAGGACTGAAGATAAAGATTTTTAAAAATCTAGCAAAGACATAAGATTATCCGATTTGTTCCTAATCTGCTTTTAGCGCAAGGGTTATCCTCAGCTATTCCCAGTAATTTTCAGAGACAAAATCCTCTCAATTAGGTAACTTAGAAACAGTGCTTTATGTCAGAGATAAACACACGAGAACCTTCATTAAACTGAGCTCTCCCCAGCAGGCCTTCCTCCACAGCGACTCCAAATGGGACCCTTTAATGAGAAAGTCAGTTTACCAGCTGAGATTAAACCAGTCAAGAACCAGAATGAAGGACTATGTCCAAGGTACCGATGGTTTAATCTTCTACAAGAACTTCATCTGCTTTCGACCCTGGCAGCTTTAAATCACACAGCAGAGCATGAACATTAAAACTGCACACTGAAAATAATGCATCTGTTTCATTTGTCTTTTCAGGTTTGAGATTTTTAAGAGCTCTCAGACTGATCCAGTTTTCAGAAATTTTGCAGTTTCTGAATATTCTTAAAACAAGGTAAGATGTTCTTTCTTTTGTTTTATTTCTTTCCCCTTCATTTTGGTCCCCAGTGCCAAATTGTAAATATCAAGTGTGTTTTGCTTTCCTCGCAATAAAGTTAAAGTCTGTTATTCACAGAAAGATCGATGTAACCCAAAGATTGGGAGAAAGCCTGGAGAAGGGTTTGGGTCGCTCTCTTCAGCAGGGCTGGGGACTCTATGGTAAAGAAAAAGGAGCAGCTCTGCCTGTGTCCCCTGTTTGGGAGATGGTGCGGGGTTGCTCGGAAATCAGGAAACCAGCCGCAGGTGACTGGGGAGAGCCACGCAGCCGATGAGGGATACATCTGTTCATTGATTCGGAAGTCCTTGCTCCCAGTTCTAAATCGCTCCTTTATTACATCACTAAATAAGAAATTGAACCTGGCCTTAAAAGCAATAGAAGCAATGCTTTTTGAGAGGCAATCACAAACCTCACACGGCAAACAGAAAAACATTTCATTTCAAAGTACATTTTAGATGTTTGTTTTATAGCCAGTGTAGCCCCTGGGGCTTGCTCTGTGAATTGCCTTTTGGGGAATACCTAAAAACCTCTTGCCAAATGCACCACGACTACTTCTGTTAGCTGTGTTAGATCTGGGAAACACTATTGGACAAGAAGAAACCCCTGACCCCAGAGACCCTTTTCCTGATGACCTGTGGGTTTGTGGAACTGGCCTGAACCCAGGGCTGTCTTGATGAATAAATTAATAAAAGAAGTTAGACGAGCTCTAATGGAGAATAAGTATAGGTGGTAAATTTCTCTTGTAGGAAATTATACCTAAAGAAGCTCACTGCTAATGTTTCATTTCCTCTTAACGTGTTTGATCAATGATTAAAAACAGGGTACCTCTATTTTGTGATTTATAATTAACATACCTGCATTTTGGGGGTCTTGGATTTACACTGTTTTTTCAGTAACAGAGGCTGGGACTCAGATTTCTGTATCTGTCACAGCAAACAAATAAGACCACAGGCTAGAGGGCTTCCTCTTTGGGTCTTAGTGTGTTTTGTCTGTTTCTTTTTGGTTATGTCCAAATTGTTTTTTCCTCCCTAACTATTCATCTATGTGGATGTGAGGTAAATTCACTTTCTGTTAGCCCGGTTAAGTAGAAAGTGAGCATCTAATGCCATAGAAATCTTCTATATTATGTCCCACCAACCTATACTTTTATTATCCTGGGCCAGAATTTATTAGTCCTGTATTTAATAGTATATAATATCATTGATATAGAGTGAATATTGTTCATCTTCATAACTCCTCTGAGTGACAATGACCTTGATTCTACCATTTTATGGCTCCTCTATACACTGGATTCTTATGACTCTCGAAATTAAATTATCAATAAAGCCAGCAATTCCCATGTTTATCTGTATCGTATTTGCTCCAGTAGACTGTATTTTTTAGGGCAGAATCAGTGAATACCCAGTGCCAGTCACAGGGGCTGTATTTAAAGGACACTCATTTTTTTCTTTTGGAGATGGTGTCATGTGGAGCCATCCACACTCTCTAACATGGCATAGTGCCTCCATGCCTCTCTCTCCTTGTTTTGTGTTTCCCTAATAAATTTGTGGGTTTTAATTCTCTGACACCAGTGTTTTAAAAGGTGCCATTACTTGGAGGAGTAACATGATGAGAACTGTGTTCTCACCTTCCATGTATTCCACAGGGCTCCTTTCTGGATTTCAGAGAATGATGAGCCATCTGAATAAAATCTCTTTTTTTGGACTTTTGCCAAGAAAGCCTTCAATTTCCAATTCCTTGTAAATTATTCCTCTCCTTTGGCTGAGGGAAACAGCACTAGCATTCCTGGTGAACAGTCCACCCAAAAACTGTACACTCATGGGTGGTTCATTTTCCCAGTGCAGAGGGCAGAGAGCTGAAGCAGCATGTAAGGGAAAAGGGTGACTCTGTAAATTGGGAGACTGTGGCCTCAGGGAGAGGTCCTAGGGTGGCAGGCTGCTGTGGGTCTGCCATCCTGAGCCCAAAGCAGCATTTCCCAGAATCCCACTTCCCACTGAATTAAATTTCCCCTACTGTCAGAGGGTGCTTATCATCACAACCCCACAACTCAGGTTGTCCCAGTTCCCCTCGCTTCTGGTCACAACCGGGTGATTGAGTCAATTCAGCAAGCCTGAACTGAGCACCCATTTGTGCCATCAGTGAGGTGGGGTGAGGTTAGAGTTCTGTTGTCAGAGATCTCACTGGGGAGAGGGAGAGCTAGCCTGGCCGACAGTGTGGTGTAGGTACTGACATACAGGTATAGCCAGGGGCATGAGGCACAGAGGACAGTAATTAAGCTGGGCTTAGCATGAGTGTGGGGCAGTCAAGGATCACTTCAAGGCAAAGGGGTGTCTTAGGTAAGCCTCGTAGAAAACTAGGTGTCATTCTGGTGGGGTTGGAGATTGGGCATGTGAGATACAGAGATGGTGGGCTGACTTCCATCCAGTCAAGGAAGCTGCAGCAAGCTCACAGGTGAGGGAACATGGTCCTTGGGGAAACTTTGAGTAATTCTGTGTTCCTGGAGACTGGAGGTTCTGTGGTGGGAAGAAAGAAAGCAGAGATGAGAAGGGCAGGCAAAGGCAATCTCGCCAGGTGCAGATTAAAACTGCATTGGATTGTAAGAGCTCTAGAGGCTTTAGGACAACTTTGTGAGCCCATTCTCTCTCCAGGTGCCTGGCTGCTTGCTTCTGTTCACCCCCAAGCGCAAATCACACAGAGAAATGAAAGCCTTGGTTTTTATAGGGCTTTGGATTTTGAGTGATTTTCTGGTGATTTCTCTGTATCCTGCTGCTTTCAAGGTGATCTTCCAGGAGGGTGGGTGGAGCCCCATAATCATCTTTAGAGAGATTTTGTCTGGTTTTCTCTGGGGGCCAATCTCTACCAATCTGTTGCATTAGGTAAGGATGGGGACATTGTAAAATGATTTGAAATTGTGGTTTCATTTTCTGTTCTTTTGGTGCCTTGCTTGGCCAAGAGCTGGAAGAAATAGGGCAGGGAAAAGTAATGGCAGGGGTGGGGGGTGGTGGGGAGCAGGGAGAAGGGAGAAAGACAGAGACAGAGATAGAATTAAGGAGGCAGTGAAAGGAAACTAAAATGAACAGATGACGGAGAAAAACATAGATGAAAGAGTTATGAGAGTATCAAGGTAGTTCCACAAACTGCCAGTCAAAAGAAGGGCCTAAAATGCTTTGTGTCCTAAAAATGGCATGCTGAAGGGAACACTGGGAGACTCTGTGTCATTGTCTAAGCTTTTGGCAGGTTCTCAGTTGCTGTGAAGCCTAGCAAGTGGACTCATAGGTGAGAAGACACTAGTTCTACAGTCAGAACAGAATAAGCAGCTCTGTTTAAAGGCTGTCATTCTACACCACATTTAATGTGGTAGATATTGATGATTAAAACATGGATCATATTCCAAATTATGACTTGCTAGAGAGAACATGAGAAAACCTAGACAAATTATTAGATATAACAAACAGATTTAGCAAGTTTCAATGTCCCAAAATCTATTGCATCCTATACATCAACAAGAAACATTTACACAATGTAATTTTAAAGGTAAAGTAAAAGCAAAATCATGTGTCAAAAATTAATTTGTCAGTAGTGCTTCAGACTTTATGGAGAAAATTGTGCATTAAAAAAAAGAAGTCTCCTATCTATTATTTTTTTGCTCAGTGATGAGTGACCCTGAATCTCAGAGGCTCAAAATAACTATCACTTTAAAAAAATTTCTGATGATGCTCCAGGTCAGCTGGGCAGTTTGAGTCTAGGCTGCCTTGACTGTGGTCAACTGATGGCTGCATGGTCAGGAAAACACTCCTCACTCCTGGGCCTTGCTCTTGCAAATAAAAGCCAGAATTTCAAGTCCTTAATCATGTACATAAGATGGTATGTCCTCTCATTGGTGCTCCCTACACTTTCTCCACAGCCAAGAGCAGTGCCTACAAAAAGGTGACTGAAAAGTGTGGAAAAGACAACAGATAGAAGAAAGTAGGGCAGAACAGCAATGTTTTAATATTTAAAAACATCACGTTAAATTTTATAACAAAACAAATGAGTTATTTTATTTAATGCTCACACATCTACCAAAAAAAAAAAAAAAACAACTTCACAACCTGTAGTATAGGTATTAACAGACAAGGAAAGCTCATCTCAGTACCTTTCACTAATTTCCCATGTGACAGTTATATACATGGTGGGGCCAGAACAGGAATTCTATTGCATTTAAGGAAATGTTTAAAGGTAGAACACACACACACACACACACACACACACACACACACACACACACCATGGATCACCTAGTGCTTTTTTAAAAAATGAAAACTGCCTTAGTATTTGAAAGTACAATATGCTCATTGTAAATATCTTGACAATATAGAAAACCATAAATGATAAAGTAAAATTTTCCAACACTACCAATGGTTGAGGTAACATTAAAACTATTCTATCACATCACTTTTACTTACTGCAAAACATTCCATGATATGTACATACCATCATTTACCTAAAAAACACATTTTGGGAACTAAAATCACTGAAATACATATATGACCTTAGAAATGGCTTCATGGTTAAATTTTTAAAAAAGAGTATTTGATATATAGACTGCAAAGGGCCATGCAGGCAGAGGCCACATCATGAAGACTCTTAGATGTCATGAATTTGATGCAGACAGCAAGAGAGAGCTGTCAAAGGATCTTAAGCAAAAAAAGAATGTGATCAGACTTACATTTTAGAAAGATTCACTATTATACCAATTGTATAGAGAGTGTCTAAGACCATAGAACATGAGACCGGACTGGGGGAAAGAATGTTAGGGAATATGGTCTTAGGTAGTACAAGTCAGGTAGAGCAGAAGAAGAGGGATCTAGAGATATTTAAGGGGTAGAACTGACAGAACTCGATTTTACTTTACTCCATGTCTTCTAGTTCAGACCATTCATCTCACTGTGGTACAGTCCAGTTGACTTTCGAGGGTAGATATTCCACATCTGACCAGCAAAGGTAACAATACAACAAAATAAGGCCATTGGTACCTGGTTTCACTCTCAGCCAGGAACAAAGAGGAAGGTAGCGGACAGGCAGAACAAGGACAGATTTGTGTTTTTTTTTTGTGTGTGTAGAAAGTGGATGACATTTTTACTGTTAACCAAAACACATCTTGTTACATATACTGAGGGCAAAGATAGCCCCTGACAGTGCTAATCGCAGAAAGAACCAGACTGTCATTCTCCAGTATCTATGGAGACAGACCCACTCTCTCCTGGTATCAACGGAAAAGGTCTCTGATCTACAAGAACAGGAAGGTCTCCTGCTCTCGCCTTTGGATGATTGACTGTATCCACTAATGGCTGCTGAGAACTATGAGATGGGAACTCAGAAATGATCATGGAAACCCAGAAAATAATTTTCTTTGGATGTTAGGTTCTCATGATAAGGTCACAATCCTTCCCTCCCTCAAGGCGATGAGAAGGGGGCTAAATTCTGAATTGTTCCGATCATACTAAACATCGGACACTTTGTCTTTGGTTTAGACCCCTGGGCTTGGTCGTGAAGTTTGTGACTAGATCCACTGGCCTTTTTTTGCCATGCAGTTTGAATTCAGAGAATGGAGGACATCCACCAAGAGTTAATCTTGCGTCTTTTCTACAGAGTTTTTAGATGATTGCCTGGTCATAGACTTTAATTTGGAAAACAAATTCTTAAGATTAGAATCTGTAATGATGCTGATGTCATAATAATAATCAGATTTCAGAACCGAATGTGGACTCTTTCAGAAACAATGATTAAATGTTTTGTGCACAGCAAGAGCTCTCTTAAGCAGTATTAATATCACTGTGACAATCATTTAGAGATTAATAATCACCATATCTAGGTCATTTCTCCAAAGCACCAAGAGGCTCAGAGACTCTAATACTTTCAATGTCTCAAGAGAGTTCCATGTGGTTATTGGTGGGAAACTGCTTTGTTCAGCCCCAAGGATCTAGGAGTTTCTAAGTGAGTCAATTAGCCTCTGAGAAAATGAACAGTGCATTTTCAGAAGAGGGGGAGCGTTGTGCCCTGTCTTGGCTCCCCATGTAGAAACTGGCCAGGGACAGGATGTGGTGGTGATCTAGTTGCATCAGTGTCAGCTCATCAATCCTGAGGGCTGCATCACCTGACATGGCTCATTATGTGGATGCCTTACATCTATTTACCTTATCACCACTCTGCCAATCTGTGATTGAGGAGTGGGTATTCTTCCAGAGAGAGAAGACTTCCAGAGAGGAAGGCCAATGAGTAGGCCTGTGGGGCTGACCAGCTTCTCTACGGAATAAAAAGGCAAGAGTTACAGTATCTCTCAGCTCTAAGGAGAGACTTAGATGGACGATTTTAAACATTCTTTGGGCTGGGTGGTGATCTCCGTTCACAGCTATAGAAACTATTTAGAGGTGAGGGGATGGTAGCATGACCCATGGTAGTTTCTGAAAAAGGGGACAAAAGCCAGGATTGGCAGATCTATGCTAGATTCACACTGGAACTTTCAGAGCCACAGAACTAACCACACTGGTTAGTACAATAGTGAGCGACACAGGATCCACCCTCTTTCCTCAGATGGGGACTTTATAGGCCTGATCAATTTTGGGTTCTCTGAGAGCATTTTGGATATTGACCCCTTCTGTTATCAGCAAATGGCTTTTAATTGCAAGTGATGGAGTCCACTTAGAATTAGCCTTGGCATGACTGGGGTTCCAAGAGAGAATGAAGCACATATTATTCAGGAGTTCAGATTCTCTGGTCAGGATTCTGCCTTTCTGCCCATCTCTTTTGGGCTTCATTCTCAGGTAGCTTTTCTCAAGGCAGATGGCCCTGTAGAGAGCTCCAGGCTTATTTTTTTTTTTTTTATGTCAATTCTCAGAAGGAGGAAGATTCTCTGATAGGCCTTACCTCATGGCTCTGTAGAGCTGGGAGTTCCTCCATTAGCCAGCCTGGCTCAAGCCACCCAGGTAGAGGGATGGGGTGGGTGGGGCTTTGGCTGACACCCAACTCATCCACAGGAGGAAGAGATACAGGGCAAACTGAAGAGTCATAGGAACAGAGGTCCACACAGCTTCTCTGTACTGCCTCTCCAATTAGTTAGGTCAGCAAGCTTTGGGTCAGATAATCCTAACTTTGAATATTGACACCCCCACTTACCAACAATGTTACCTCAGGCAAGCTGTTTAAGCTCACTAATCCTCAGCTTCCTTATCTGGTTAGTGGGAACAATGATAGTACCTACATCAAACTGTAAATGGTAAAAGTCTGAAAAAATGAAGAGCTCAACATAGTGCTTAGCACATAATAATGCCTCAATCAATGTTGGCAATAATTAGAAGTCATTATTATAATCTGGCAACTCTAGAAATGACGAAGAAAGACAGAATGGACATCTATGTTGTTTTTCTAGTCTGTTTTTGAACAAACAAGAAGGAAGTTATTGTACACATTTCAAAAGATCAGTCTTTTAAAATACGTTCTCAGAAAATAGTCAGTTATTCTTTTCCTGAACTACCAGAACCAACTCTGGAAAAGTAAGACCATGGGTTTCTCTGCTTAGTTACACAAAATAATAAAAATTAAAGAAAAAGGAAAGCTGGCTCCAGCATCATGCCTGTCCTGGAACCATTGGCCCTGACCTCCACTGAGGGGTTCCTCCTTCAATCCAGGGACCCCACAGACTGCAACCTGGTCCTACATTCTTCCACATGGTGATCTCAGTAAGGATGTAGTCATCAGCATTTTTCCTTTCCATTCTTTTTCGTGGCAGTTCAAGAAGTTAATTATTATGTCTGGATAGTCTCTCTCCTCCTTGGAGAAGGACTCTCTGTCTTTTATTTTATGCACAGGGTGTGGGGGAAGGCACAGCTTTGCTTTAGCAATCAAGGAAGACTTTCTGATGGGCTCCAGGGTAGTGGCTAAGAGGGCACTGCCTGGGTTCAGATTTCAACTCTGCTGTTTACTGTGTGAACTTGGGTGATTTTCTTTAACGTCTGGATGATGTCTTAGAGTCGTTATAAAAATTAGATGAGTTAATATAAGCGAAGTACTTAGAATGGTGATGTGCATAATAGAAGTGTTAGCCATTGCTATTACTATGATCTTAAACTCTTTGAATTTAAGTTATTGATTCCCCTTGAGAAAGAGATGAGGGGAGGCAGAGATCAATTAATCAAGAATGATGGGCTGGACGACCCTGTGGGTGGTGTTAGTCCACTATTGGGAAACAGAAAGAGGTAGAAAATAAAGTTCTTTTCTGAAAGATGCAGTTAGGAACATAAGAGTGAAATATCAATCTAAAACGACATTTGAAAAAATGTCTTCAGACAGAGAGATCAATTACCAATGAATGGCTGGAGGTAAGAACCAAGAGGAGTCACTCCGTATTGTAGAGAGAGGTGGGGATTGAACTAAGCTTTGAAGAAAGGGAAAGATTCTGAGAGAGAGGAAGGGCTTTCCAACTGAGTAATAGCATAAACAAAGACATAGTAAGTTGGTTTGGCTATGATAAATCTTTTAAGAGTTTATGTAGAAGAATAGCAGTAGGAGAGCCTGGAATTTCAGAGGGTGTTGCAGATGGCAGTGGAGAGTTTGGACATAGCATTTTAGTCAACAAGGAGCCTTTGGACAGGGAAGTGATCTGCTAACAGCATTCAAGGAACTATACCCCAATGGGAGTGATCAAGGTGAGGTTTAGTGAGAAGAGGGAGAGACCAGTTCACTCAGCACATATTCATAGAGGCCCTACTATGTGCCAGGGACTCACTGTTCCCGGCATCCAAACCGACAAGGCCTCTGCTCTCAGGAAACTTAAAATTTAGTGAGTTCCAATGGATCTACTCAAGAAATGCTAGTGGAGGCTAAGTTGGTTAGGTATAAGATTGCTGGGGGACAGAATAGTCATATGGTCTCAGAGTCTCACTGTACAGATGACAGATTAATTCATATGGTAGCGAGTGCCTTTCTGTAGCAAGATCTGGCATTCCTACTGTAACTAAGTGACTGGACCTTGCGTAACTGATAAGATGTCATTCTAGGCAAGGGAATAATCAGACAAATCCAGAATATGGCACATTCTATAAGATACCTGACCTGTGTGCAGAGAAATTAAGTGTGATTAAAAACAAACCAAAAAGGGAGTATATTGTAGGTTAAAAGAGAAGCAAGCAGGGGTTGTCAAACTAAATACATAGCCCATGAGCTAATCTAGCCCACTGCCTATTTTGTAAATACAGTTTTATTGGCACACAGCTATACCCGTTCCTTTATATGATGTTTAAGGCTGCTCTTTATGCCACAATGGCAGACTAAGTAGTTGTAATAGGAACTGTTACAAAGCCTAAATTATATACTAACTGATTCCTGGTTTAAAGCAACATCATAACTAAATGCAATGTGTGAACCTTGACTAGTTCATGGATCTGGGTGAAAAATGAAAATATCAATAAACATAATTTCAGGGAAATTGGAGAAATTTAAATGAGGAGTGTGTATTAAATGATGTTACAGAATTCATGTTAACTTTATTAGACATGACAATTGTATTGTGATTGTGTTGCATAATGTCTTTCTTAGGTATTGAATACTGATGTATTTAGGGGGGTTGTGTCATGATGTGTACAATGTAATTGCAAATGGTTCAGCCAAAAAAAAAATAGAAAAAAAATAAAAAAAATAAAGTAAATGATATGGCAAAATGTTACTTAGTCAATCTAAATGAAGATCATTCAGTATTTATTATACTGTTCTTTCAATATTTCTGAAGATTTAAAGATTTTCAAAATACAAGTTAAGTTTTAAAAGCTTAGACACAGTTGGAGGGATTAATTTAGAGACCTATTTCAGTAGCTTCCATGAAATCTTCCTGTAGGCTGTAGCCTGACCTGTGTATGCCACCTTCCTGGCATTTTTTTCTGGGTCAGAGAAGTCACCGGGCAGTTAGAGGTGGGCTGCCTGTCACCTACAGGGGCACTGTCAGTCTGGAGGGAAGCCCTAACTGGGACTTCTTTTTTTAACTCAGGATTTTGCTTATTGTCTCTTTTACACAGTAATTCTATCAAGCTGGTGAATCTGCTCTCCATATTTATCAGCACGTGGCTAACAGCAGCCGGGTTCATCCATTTGGTAAGTATCCTTGGAGATGCTTCAGCTCTGGCTTTCCTGGAAGCCCTTCTCTAAGTCATTTTATTTCCTGAATTTTTTCTGACTATTGAGAAACTTCAGCTCAGCTGTAGAATGGAATGGAAGAAGAAGCAACTGCACAATTATCTAGGTTTCCAACCTTTTTATCCCAAACTTATTCCAAATGGTGAGTAATGTTCACACCATTATCCTATGTTTTTCAGCTCACGGGTATATTTGTATTGATTGCTATGGGGCTTTGGTACATTTTCATCCTGTCTGCAGTAACCCCAGTAAGCCACGAGATGGCAGTGCTTCCTCAGCAAACACCAGAGAAACATCTTGGGGACAAGGCTGAAAGTTTGACACACATCTCTTCATAAACAACAAATTCAGATCCACTGATTTCTCTCCACTTTCCCCTTACAAAAAGCCACCTCTGAGTCTCTTGTCTGATGACTTATCAAGTTATTTTGTATTCTTTTAAATTAATGACTCTTTGAAAGACTTATATTATGAAGTCAAGCTGTTTTCACCTCCCAAAGGCAGACTTTTTTCTTTTAAAGAAAACAGCTATTGTTGGAAGCTATAAAACATGGCCATGGCAATGCTGTAAAATTCAACTGACTTAAATTTTCAACAATGAGAAGGAAAATGCACTAGGGATATTTACCTCCATTCCTTTCCCTCTCTGCCTCAGTCACCTAGGAAGGCATGGCTGTTACTTCCCTTTTAACTTCTCTATTAGCTGCTCAGCCCTCACTTACAGAACTCAGCCCAGAGCAGAAAGAACTCTGGAAGCATTCTTCTGGAGCTTTGTGTTCCTGTTTTATTTTACACACACACACACACACACACACACACACACACACACACACACTCACTCATACAGTATAACATCTTCCTTTTCTCCCCTGTCCCCTTGCTTTAGGTGGAGAATTCAGGGGACCCATGGGAAAATTTCCAAAACAACCAGGCTCTTACATACTGGGAATGTGTCTATTTACTCATGGTCACCATGTCCACTGTTGGCTATGGGGACGTGTATGCAAAAACCACGCTTGGGCGTCTCTTCATGGTCTTCTTCATCCTCGGGGGACTGGTAAAAACTCTTTATTACAATGTTGATTTTTATGATCATTAATATTTTCTATTATCCATTTCTTTAAAGGTTTGTATTTTGATAACTGTGTTTCTGCATTAGAAGCAAGCTATTGCCTTAGTGTTACAGTCAGGCTAAGTAAACCAAGGCGTGAGGATGACTTTTCTGTATATATATATATATTTTTGTACTATACTTGTTTCCCAGAGACCCAGGCATGTTGTCCTTGTCAGGAACAGCCATTTAGCCAGGAGCAAACCTAATGGTCTTAAGAAAGTGATGCTCACTTATTAAGTAAGAGTGTCTGTCCCTTAGTCATGTAATTCAACATCTGATATTCTATAAGGACAACTGCTGTCACCTAAGCCTGGTAGATGCTGCCGATACTCTATAGACAGTTTGCGGTTTCAAGAGCTCCCCCGCCCCTTCACAGTCCTTCCCAAACTTCCAACAAACACTGCGGCTGGGGCTGTCCTAAAGAGTAGGGTCCCTAAATCAGAGGATGGAGAGCCTACTGGCCTTGTCCAGGTGGCCATTACCACGTGAGCTCTGAGTTGGTTTTATAAACAGAAAACAGACTCCATTATGAATGATACCTGGGGTATTTTTTCTCCCCCTTTGTAAGTTAGAAAGTTTCTCGATTTGCTTTTCTGGTCTGTGCAGATCATAATGGTTGGTTATGATGTAATTTTCAATGGAGACTTCTGGCAATGAATTGACGGTTGCTGCATTTTGTCTTTCAAAGTAACTCACTTTAAGTTTAGTTTTTTGCTGTGTATGAGGTAAGTGATTAAAATCCTACTTCACACACAGCTTTCACATATGTACACTGCACACACATTTATGTTATGCATATACATCTCTCTTTTGTATGCATATGACATATACATTTTTTAAAATGTATATAAATGTATGTGTGCGTGGGTACATTAATGCAGGTGCTTCCGTAGAACCTGTGAGGCCTCTGCAGGTAACGGGACCCATTGATCCAGCCACGAGCACAGTGTTTGTTGGACAAAACATGGCAGATATGTGTTTTTCCTTGCTTTCCTTTCCTCCCATGTGATTTTCTAAATTTACCTCATGTGCTTTTTAGTGATTTTTTTAAATGGAAAAGTTTATAATTTTTAAATCTTGGTGTTTATTGTCTTTAGTCACTCATATAGGCATTAATTATCTTTAAAATTTTAACTAGAAAGAAAAGTCTTCTCTTGCAATAATGTATGTGTATGCACACGTGTGTATGTGTGAACGCGTGTGTGCGTGGGTGTATAACTGTGTGTAATTTCCCCAGCATGCATCCCCGTTAGTTATTTCTCTTCAGGAAGAAGAGCTAGGTGTCAAATTATTCCTGTCTCTTTTTTCTAAACTGTGATTTTATTTATTTATTATTTTTTTTAGTTTTTCAGATTGGCTAATGTTTGTTTTGTCCAGTGCATTTTCAGGAGCTTGCCCTTTCTGTGCTTTTATTTATTTATTTTTTATAATCCAGCATATTAGTATATACCTTTGCAGTTCTAATCCTTTTGTGTTTTCAGATCTTAGTATCCCCCTTTTGAAAAGGTCACCCCCTTTCTTTGGCCTGTCTTTTTAGTCTCTCTTCTGTCTCCTATCTTCTCCTCAGGCCATGTTTGCCAGCTACGTCCCTGAAATCATAGAGTTAATAGGAAACCGCAAGAAATACGGGGGCTCATATAGCGCGGTCAGTGGGAGAAAGTAAGTATGCGAGGAGGTTTCACTGCCTCTGCTGTGGTAGAATCCTCTCTGCATGCCATTTTTTTTTTTGGCTCTTGTTTCTTTGTTTCATGCATGTAGGCAATGTTTGCCCGCTACGTGCCCGAAATTGCTGCTCTCATCCTGAATCGGAATAAATTCGGCGGGACTTTTAACAAACATGGAGGCAGAAAGTAAGTCAGTTGCATCAGAAAAGATGTGGTTGAGTGGCTTCCAAGAGTCCCTATGGCGGTGGCACCTGCACCCTGCCCCTCTCCCACCCCACCCGGGTGTCTCGTGAGGGAAGGTTTACGTTCTGTGTGGGGTGTGATGTCAGAGGTTACCCAGGCTTTCACACTCACGCCAACTCTCTAGACCTGTTCCTAGTTCACAGCTTTCTTCCCCATTCATTTTTCCAAGAGACATACTGGATTCATTCTGGAAGGAATTCGTGTGTTTGATTCCTAACATGTAAACCAAGCTCATTCATTTTTCAAGCTATCTGGCTTAGTGACTACACTATGGTCCCTTGGACTAAGGTGATGCTATTTTATGGGAGTTTTTGTGCAGCAGTAACCTGGGATCATACTCCAGCAGGGAAATCTTAGGGAAGACAAGATCAATGTCACCTTGCTTACTTTAAGGCATTGCACCACCATGAAACCAGTTTTCCTTAGCCAGGAGGTGCAGAACTTGTCCTCAAAGGGGCTCATTACTCAGCTGAAATTTCTTTTGGGCAAGATATATTTACGGTGTATCAGGGCCCTGCAGAATATTCCTGGTCAATCTTTTGTTTCAGCTTCCCGTGTGTGAATGCTTTCTACTTGGGGGCTATTTCAATTTGTGCTCAAATCACTTTATCAATATCAGTATCAATATGTAGGTCCCTTATCAAACAAAAATTTTACTCCTGAGTAAATGGCAGGACCTCACCACCTTGTTCTTTGCCAGCCGCCATCCTGCAAGGAAAGTTGCGGGGAGGCAGGGTTGGCAGCAGCCATCTTTACATTTTTAAAAAAGTTTGTTCTTGGGCATTCAGCTTTATTTGCTTGTTTTTGTTTTTGAGGTTTTTGTTTATTATTTGAGAGTTTTTATTTTTGTTTTAACTTCCACAGAGTAAGACATGTGCTTTAATGTATAGCTTGAGGAATCTGCACCTATGTTCACAGTCCCTTCCACCTGGATCTAGATGCAGAATATTTTCATCACTCACGTCCTTTTGTAGTCATAAGACTTCCTATCATGGAACTAGTTTTTTTTTTTTTTTTTCCAGTCCTTTTCCCAACAAACTCTGTAATACCCTATTTTGTTTTTTTAAAAAGAAGAGCAAACCAGTACCATCGCATTTCCCTCCATTGCTTCCTCCTCCTCACCTGGTAGTCATGTTGGATGGAGCCTCCCCTCCTGTGGTGGTTCCAGTAGCTCCTGAGCGTAGGTGTCTAGGCCGCCCTTCAGAAAATGAGGAGGTGGAAAAAAGGGCTTGTTTTCTTGAACTACCCACAGAATATTCATTTTCTTTCAAAAGAACAAAGGGCAGTGGGCGAGAAGAGGCCAGTTGGCGTCTTTTCTAGGGAGGCATCACATTCCTCCACCTTTCCCTCTAATGGAGCCCTCCTCTTCCTGTTATCTTAACAGCCCTGAATGAGATTGGAACCAAGCTGTTCTGATTTCTGGGCCACTGCTTAGATTCAAAAGGCCAAGTATGTCCAGAGATTCTCATTGGTCATTTGTTCCGTGCCAAGCAGAGAACAGTTTCTCTGTCCATTTTGCCTTTAAGGTGTAGACAGATTGCCATAAAGCAGAAGGCATTCTGAGGGCTGGAGTTCTCTTTACGGCCTCCCCACCCCACTGTACCAGCCAGCATTTTTTTATTACTGTCCCCGATGGAGTCAATAAAATCAATTGCCCTGAAGGCTATGTTGAGAATGTTTCTTGACTCTCACGCCAGGTAAAAATTTTTCCCCCTAAATAGTTTCCCTAGTCAAATGTTGAATGAGTCCAGTGGCTGGCAGCTTTAGTTGATGGGTAACCCAAAAGAGGCCCTCAGACAATGCTCACTCCCTGGCCTGGTCTGATCCCAGTCATCTTTCTGCCTTTACACGTGCACTCTAACCCCATGTGGTGATGACTTCAGATCACAGACTTCTTGCAGCTTTTGTTCTGCCTCCACCTCTATAATCTTTTATTATTGCTTTTAGCCTGTTTCTCTCTCTCTCTCTCTCTCTCTCTCTCTCTCTCTCTATTTCCTTCCCTCCCTCTCCCCTTCCCTCCTTCCCTCTCTCTTTTCCATCTCTTTTTACAAAAATGCACAATTTTCTTTTAATGTTCTCTTTGGATCTCCAATGTCCTCCTACCCAGGGGGACAGAGAGTAGTTTCTGTCATCAACACTGGGACTGCTCACTTTACGCATTGTTTCCTGGTTCAAAAGCTAATTACTAAGTAGTTTAAAGAAGCCTTTTGGTCACTTAGATCTTTCATCAGAAAATATAAGCTTAGGAAAGAAACGGTAATAAAGGGCCATTAGCACCCTTTGTTTGATGCTGTTTTTCCAGTCAGTAGAACAAGATTGATGAAATGTTATGTTTGGCCAAAATTTGAGTTTTCATTTGGAATTCAGTGTTGAGAGAATGGGCTGTCAGAATCAATAAGTTTTCTTGCGCTTGGGATATGGGCATGTGGTAGTAATTAGCAATATAAGGTCTTTAGTTGAGCAACCAAGCATGGATTCTGGCAGCAAACATAATGAGAAACTACAGTTGTTCTATTTCTAATGTCAGAAAGTTTCCAGATAAAATTAAATGCATTTGCAAAAGGAAAGCAGCTAAACTTTGTTGAAAGCTAGAGTTCAGACTCTTAAAATAGCATGCTTCACCCTGTGTTTTTATATATTCATAAATATATGTGCTATGCTCTTGGACGCATGTACATATATGCTATGTCCTAGGATTTAATCAAATGAATGCCCAGAAAGCAATTAAAACATATACATGGTTAAGGAATTTGTTTATGTGTGCATATTTTACTCAGAAATTACCTCCCTAACAAATGCATTAACTTGTCAGAGAACTCAAGGTAACTCATGACCCAAAGCTATGGAAATACACAACTTTGAAATCTAAAGATTATTTAGAGTAAAAAAAAAAAAATTAGGCAGAGAAGCTCAGGGTTTTGTTTATGCAACACCCAATTTCAGGATAATGGAGAATGAAGATTTTGTTTTAATGAAGATTTTCAGTATTAATCTATGTGTTTGGCACAATGTAAACACTTCACATAGTGTCCTTAGTATACTTTCACCATCAATATGATATCTGGGGTCTACGTGGCTTTCTCTAGCCTTCTCAGCAATATTCCACAACTGACCTCACGTAAGACACCAGAGCCAACAATGGGTGTGGAGCTATGTGTATTTGTGCATGTCAGCTATTCTCTAGTTTACCTTATTATGATTTCTTGGGGCTCCTAAGAACAGGGACTTGGGTGTCAACAACCAGATGTTCAAGGAGTGGCCAAGGCAGGCAGTTTTCCCAAGGTAGAGGTCTTGGAGACAGTTAGCCCCTTGGGCTGGGTCCCCAATCATATTCAAAAGAGTAGCTCTCCTGCAGCCCAGCCTACCTTGTGAAGCCACTGCCCCCTCCTCCTTTCCTTCATGTAACATGGAAGCTGCTCAGAGGTGGGGGAATGGAGGGGTGAGTCTCTCATGGCCTTTGGAATCCCAGCCCGCTCTGCTTCCTCCCACAGCCCCTGCCATTTCCCCCCGAGGCTTCCTCTTTGTGTGTGACTCAGCCTACTCCTGGTTAGTTTATGAGAACTGACAAGATCATGATCTGAGGTTACATGGCCAAGGGCCATGAAAAATAATCAGTCACAGAGAGGAATCCATCAGCTCTAACCCCCTTGTTAGAAGCGGCCTGGATGGGGAGCCAATCCAGACCTTGTATTTTCATGCTGGGCTCCCAGGGCCAGAAACCAAGGTAGTCCCAAGCCAGGTGTTTGGGACAAAGGAGAATGGGATGGGTTTGGATTATTCTTCTGATACCTGGTAGCCAAATCCTGAGAAGACCCACAGAAGACAAGAAGTAGGCAAAAGGGGATAGGAAAATGAATGTAATTTACTTAGAGGAGATGTCCCAAGCTGGATGAGGAAACTGGGCCCCTCTTTTGGTTGGGGGAATAGTTATCACAGACTTACCATCTCTAGCACCAATTCAAGAAAGCTTCTGTGAAATTTAAATGCTATGCCTGTTTAGAACACTTCCTTACATAGATCAGAGATGTGCCACAAACTTCCAGAAATGAGAGCATGAATCAATACAGCCCAAGACCCTAGGACAGCCTTCTGTGACAATAATAATAACTAAAAACACTTGCATATTTCTTAATTCTAACAGATACACTGTGAGAAAGGTATTATCATCATCTCCATTTGCACTGGATGAGATAACTGAGGAACAGTGGTTAAGTGACTTACCTGACATCACACAGTTAGAGCTGGGATCTGAAACCCAGAGGCAATCTACTCCACTGGGCCTTGTTGCTTCTCTGGATTGTCTCATGTTACCCCTTTCTATTCTAAACTCAGTAATCTTATCCTTGTCTATTTTCCTCCACCTCTACTTTTAAGTGGGGCTAAGATACTGCACATGAACGAGAGGAAGAGAAATGCAGAAGTATCACTTTGGGCCTGTTTCCTCCTCATTTATTGCCTGTAAGGATCCTGGTCCCAGGGTCAAGGACAAAATGATTGAGAGAGGACAAAACGATTTCTTCCTTAATTTTCCTCATTTGGTTAGACAAGAAATATAGTTACCTCTTGAGCAGTTCTAATGATGAGGGGTTCTCAAAGATGGACAGATGGATCATTGTCCAAAGTGAAATTTGTGTCTGATTTGTGGATTTCAATACTTTTGATCCTTTTCTGGTGCCATTCTTTATGGGGAGTTCATTTTCTAGGTTACCAGCCATGGTGAATTATAGTGATCTGCCAGATTTAGACTCCCTCCTGAGCAGAGCCTACCTGCATTCCATTTTAAGAAGACCCTTCTCATATCAATGTGTTTCCTTCAGTTCCTTGGTTGGTCCACAGCAGAGCTTAGAGCTCATCTCTGGTGGTAGTTTCTTAACTGTCAGTGAGAATTAGAGTAGCAGGCACCCTTCCTGGAACATCCTCTGCAACGTACACTTTCTGGGTTTATTTCAGATCATTGAGTGGGAATACTAACCCTGAGGAGGCTACATCTTCCTGGAACGAGAGAGGGCAGTCAGCCTTTAACCTCATATGTGTCCTTAGCTTGTAAGAAGGATCCCTAATGCCACAGAGGTGAACAAAAAATATCATGCTGTTCCATGTAAAATGAAAAGAGAGTGCCTTATTATGTTCTTTCACATAAATATTTGCATTTTAAAGAATATTTAATAGTTTGGAACTAAATATCGGGAACTAAGAACTGCTAGAGCATAGTTAGTTACCTGCTTCAATGTTCATTTTAGTTATCATCACAACTGGTTCATTCATTTAGTTTGCAAATGTTGACTGAGTACCCCTCTGCCGGGAACAATGCTAGATTATGTTGGGTCCCAGGGATTCGGGGGTGAGCAAGCTGCCCATGAAACCTGTCCTCATGGAGGTTACAGTTTCCAGGAGGTTTCAGGCAATGAGCAAGGGTATGACGAAAGATAATACCAAGTACAAATTTTGATGTGCGCAGCAAAAATGGGTACAAAACCAAAGACTGCAATTCTGTTACAGAGTGAAACAGGGATTATTTACCTTTGATAAACTTGTCCAGGGAGGTGACACCTCAGAGGAAGGGATGTTACAGCCTGTTCAATGACTACTTAACCCAGATATAGTTAACCCCTAGGTTGACAGGAGCTTACACCCTAGGTTTTAAAATTCATATTTTGTGAACCCCTTTTACCATAATTGGTCTTTAGTTCTATCTTCATGGGACTGAGTCTTAAAATCTTTCTCTCTCAGGCACTAGTTTTCCTGAACAGTCCTCTTCTGCTTATCCACTAGGAGAGGGTATCCTGTGTACCTTCCCTGGTTCTAGATTATTAAGTCCTTATTTGACTCTACATCTTTCCTCTCATCAGAAACAGGTTCTTCATCTCTTTCTGCATCCTTCATTACTTTTGGAGACAACTTTCTAGTCCTTCCTGCTTGGCTGTCTTGTATCAAGATGAAATTCCATTCCACTTTCTCCACCACACCCAGGTTTTTTACCCGCTGTGGTTCTAGACCACTTTTATTTTTTTCTTTTTCTTTTCTTTTTTTTTTTTTTAAGCATTGGAATTTTTAAACAATTTGCTGTGGCAGAACAGGGATTTTTTTTACAAAAACAAAGATTTATTTAATCTATCTCTTATAGTCCACCCCCAGCTAAAAGAGAACTAATATGAGTCATACCTTCATCTTCATTCATTCTACATGTGCTTACTGAGTGCTTGCTACATACCAGTCACTTGGGATAGATGTATTTCTACACATTCATAAAATGCCCAAATAATGTCACATATGTCTTGAGCTCCATGTTATGTATTACTTGACCACCAAAGTGGGTGGGGAGTTCAAACTCAGAGTTTTCTGGTGCTCAGAAGTAAGTCTTTCTACAACTAGATTATCTCTAGCACTTGGGAATAGGATGTTGGTGACTTCATGTGCTGTTGTCTTGGGCTGAGCACCATGGGCCTCCTTTCGTTTCACATCTATGTGGAGCTCCAGCAACACTCACTCTCACTTCCTCATGGTCTGAATGGAAGGGGCAGGGGCGTGGCTGCCCCTGTGAGAGATGTTTCCTATGAGTTGTCACTTATGATTTATGTTTCACAGACATCGCTCTGGTTGAAAAGTGATTGAAGCTTTGCCTTTTACACAAACTTCCATCCCTTGACAAGTAAGCTGTTCAGCCCTCTCCTTGCGTGGCCCACGAGAGCCCCAGCCTGAACTCCCCAGCAATGTCTTCAGATTCCTAGATTTTAAAAGCCATAAATTAGCAAATCATCAGCATATCACCAGGAAGGATCATCTGGTAGCCATTCGAGTCAGAAGGAAACACAGGCCCCAATAACTGATCTTCACAAAGATATGAAGAACTGTAGACAGACAGATACAGTAAATAGGAAGACAAACACATAATTCAAGTTGACAGGCCATCTTGGACTGATTAGGCATTCTGCTTTGATTAGCATTAAACTTTTTGGGGAAGGAAAAAAAATAAGATTGCCCTAATACTTTGGAACAAAGACCCCTTGACTACTTCTGAAATTTAGTACCTAGGGGCAGATACCAAAAGCAAGTGTCAATTAGATGCTATATAGTACAATGTAATATGTCAGGTATTCCTTTCCAGTGAGAGGGTTCTTGGTGGGTGTGGATGTGGGCGTTACTTTTTTGCATCTGCTTTGGATTCTTATAAGCCACATCTTCAGTCCCTTTCAAACTTGATGCTCTATTTAAAAAGACTTGGATGCATATTAAATCAATTTCCTGATAATACTAATGGAATGGAAGCTCCCCACCCCCCACTTTCCTGCTGTCTCTCTTCCCTTCCACACATTTATCAAAATGTTCCAGCTATTGTTCTGAAAACAAGAATAGAAATGTAGGTGGTTGATGAGCTGCTTGCCTAAAAGAATAAAAAGTCATATTCAAGCCTAGACTTTTGCTCTCAAATATTTTTTATTCCATAAAAACAAAAAAGAATTCTGAATATGACCTTTCTAATTATAATTCCTGAGGATTCTTTCTGCTCAGCCTCACACCTGATTGGATGAATCCTTGATAGGTAGATTTCGAATCCAAGGAACGAACGCAACCGTGTCGCACCATGTTTTCTGTCTCCTGCTATGCCATTCATTCTGACAGAAGTCTCTCCAGAGCTGTGCAAAACAGTTCCTGATAGATTTGGTCTTCATCCCACAGATGCTGCCATCATACCCTGAAAATAAACCGGGAAACTTTCTAACTGGCCAAGTCTGGTGTCGCCTTTTATTAAAAATTTGAAGGGTCTAATGCAACTTGAAACTAAGGAAACCTGAGTCTGTGGTTCTCAGGGTTCTAGCTCCACATCTAGTACTGGTGTTGTATAACAATGACTTGTTCCTCATCCCCAGAACCACAGGGACTGCTTAAAGTGTGGGTATCAATTGTCAGTAAAATCAATCTTATGTTCCCTCCTTATACCTTCTTAATAAGGAAACATGGAGGCAGTTCAGAGACACATGCATGTTTATCTCTGAGAGGTTTTGTTACCTGAGCCACTCATCTCAAAGGCAAATGCCAGCTAGTAATTATGTATAGAACAGAGTTAAGAAAGCTCCCATTCAACATATTTGCTCAACTAACAATGATTCGAGCCCCTGCTATGGTCCAGGCACAGAGCTCACTGCTGGGGTTAAAAGGATAAACAAGAAAGTGTGATTCTTGCTCTCCTGGAAGGTACCTGAGACTTTTACCAACAAGAATTATCCAAGAAACCAGCTAAACAGAAGCTTGATTATGTAGGAGCATCGTCCCAGTGAAATGCTCTTTCAGCAGGAATTTTATTCAATAAAATCATGAAGGTATAAAGCAAGCATGAAGGCTTCAAGCATTTTAAAGGGAATGCGCCTAAAAAGATTTGATAAGTCCTATTGTTAAATGTACTCACTGGAGTAGTTTAGGGCATAGGTAACTGCTGGTGACTTGTGCATCAAAAATCTATGGATCTAATGATGGCCCCAGTAAAAGAGGGATGCAGAGAGATTTGGGAGAGTGGGTGAGCTGCTGACACTATACTGAGTTCTGTCCTATTCCATACCTTCCTTCTGAGGGCATGGCTGGGAAACAAGGCCAGGATGTGTCAACTTGATTGTCATTATGGGAAGGGCCAATTCCAGCAGTATGTGCTCTAGGGCTATGATGTATGGTTTACTAGGGTGTTAGGAATGCAGGTGGTGGTGCAGGACTTGATTTGCAATCAAAGCTAGCATGCCTCCCTTCCCTGGCAAAATTAAGAACCGTTTCTTTGCTTGGGCTCATTCTTCCTCTATTCCACTTGCATCCCCAAAATGTGTCTCTGACTTTTGCCTTAATCTTCTCTTCTTTTGGTCCCTCCTGTTTAGAAGCAGCAGTAGCAAATGGAGACAGGGAAATATGCTTCGATCTGAATAGAGGGAAGTTCTCTTCAGTGACCCAATTTTTCTGTAAGAGCAGAGAACCATCCAGGATTAGAAAAGTCAGGTCAAAGGAATTCTGGCTTACTTAAAAACAGCCAAAGGCCACCAAGCCTGCAGAAATGATATGAATAAAATGCAGAAGATTGAAAGTGTTGGGGAGAGACACTAGGAAGAACCAGTGCAATTAGTGAGAGTGGGGTAATATGTCATTGTGTAAGAAGGCTGTGTAAGTCCTCTTCCAGGTAGGAAGTAAGGAAAGAAAAAGGAAAGAAAGCAAAACGGTGGTGATAATATCGACATCCTGAGTTATTGTGATACTTAATTGAGAAACTTAAGGTAAACAAGTCTACCAATTAGGGTTCTTTGGTTCTAGGCAAAACAGATATTGATTTTAGCTGACTGAAGCAGAAAAGGATTTTTTCCCCCCCAAAGGTTAGAATACCTTATGGAATTCAGAGGAAATCTGAAGAGTCAGACCCCAGAATCTGAACTCAAGAAGTAACTCTGGAATCCAGCAAGCAGGAACTCAGGGCCATTCTTTAGGGTTTTACCAGCAGATGACTCAGCCGCTATCATGTAGCTACTATCATTCCATTCAAGAATGAAGGCACTAATTGGCCTAGATTGGGCAGAGAAACTTGAAGGGTACAGACTGTACCTGACTGGGGAGGAGTGGTTCCTCAAATTAAAAATTAGGTGCTGTTGACAGAAGGGCGGGCGCATACTGGACAGGCTGAAATGAACAATGTCTTCTATACTCGGGTTCCCAGAATTTCGGACTGACACTCCCTTTAATCAACCAGCTACAAAAGATGTAAACTATTTCTCATGCCTGGTTTAATTATGAAGATCTAATTGTGATTTGGAATGGTGGGGGTGCAGTCACCGATTCCAGGTGGTTTAGGTCCATCTGTATGTGATAAGAGGTACCCCCCTTATTCCAGAAAGTTTTGGTCTGGTCAGGACATCCCAGTGTTCTATGTTGGGGCTATCAGTAGCCTGTCATCTGACCTTGGGGCTGTTTTCCAGAGGTGCCTTTGCTACACTGTTGGGATCTGTTTGCTAATCCTTCTGCTGCCATTTAGGAAAACAGTAAAACAGCCTGTCTCCTCCAGAACAGCTCTGATGACAGGTGGATCAGATGATGACTTTCTTTTCTTCCTCACTAGGAGGGAGAAGACGTTTCCTTCCTTTGTGATTAGTAAAGTAACCATATGTGGCCCTGAGTAGGAAGCGATCTTATCTCCTAACCTCCTTGGGGTTTTCTGTTGTTGTTTGCTTGCTTTGTTTTCTCATTTGTTTTAACAGGAGTAGGTTAAAACAGGGTTTGGGATGGTATATACTCACAATTATTTTGATTTCATTTTTGGCTTCCTTACATGTACTGTTTGTTCTCTCACAAACTTTAAACATGGTAGTAGATCTGAGGTGGCAGAATCAGACAGTGCTCTGACAGGTTTGCACGTAACAACTTGTTACATTTTTTCCAATGCTGGTAAGTACACTTTGCCAGCCAGTCGATTGGTCAACAGATAGTTCTCGTCAACAGATAGTTCTCGAAAGCCCAGCCACTTTTAGGGATCTTGAGCTAGGTCCCAGGGGGTGCTGGGAGGAAGGGGTGCACGCCACCTGGTGTTGGCTTTTGTGTGCAGAAAATGATCTCCCCTCAAGCAAGTGCTCAGGGCAGTCCTTAGGGCTGGGCTCTCAGAACAGGAGGTGGGGAGGCAGGAGTGGGTTTTGCCTTCCTCCTTTGGGCAGTACTTTGGGTACTGACCACTGTTTGATGCTGGCTGTGAGATCTCTTGCCGCCCCACCCTGCTTTCTACATGATAAAATGCTGCTGAATTCCTTTGACAAGTCCTTCTCAAAGTGCATTCCCATTGTCAACGACTACCAATTGTGGATATTGTTGGGGAGAGGTGGATGAGGAAAGCATGATTAGAAGGCTCAGCAGAAAGACTGAAGAGATTCTAGCATATGTATTTGATATAAATATTATAGTTTTACAGAGACATCGAGATCAATATATGCCACATTTCATCTACCTCTTTGACAAAGTGAGCACAATGTGTTCAGGAAAAGCTGTATAGGATTTTCAATTTACTCTGTATGATTTATTGTGACAGGATAGCTATGGGTTTTTTAAGTTCTTTATACTTGTTCCAGTAAAAATGGATATAGTATCTTTAAAAATAAACAGCCCAGAGCTGTGCATTTTATAGTGTCTTCCTAGAGTGAGGCTCTGCTAAAGAGAGATGTAAGACCTCCCTGCTCTCGTGGGACCTGACGCAGTCGCGCAGCAGTCGCGCAGTCAGGTTTGCTACAGTTCTCGCTCTTTAGCTTTTTTTGAGTGGGAGGGAGGGGCGGTGGAGGTGGGGAGGTTGAAGTTGTAGGGAGAATAAACAGAGAACTGAATTAAGAAGCTGTTGTAGACATCTAGACAAGACAGGATGATGGCGTGGACTGGGGTGGGGTCAGAGGACTGGAACACTGTGGCAGGGTTCATCAGTGTCTCTGGTACTGCCCAGTCAGTCTGGCCTGCCTCTTCATTTTATAGTGACTGGCCCCAGGTCACACAGGACCGGAGCCCTTTACAGTGGCACCAGCTGCTTCCTCTGTGTAGAAGGGATCAAACTGTGGGGCCAGATCTGCCCTTGGTCTGGCAATGAGTCTCTAGACCCAAGCACTAGACCCTTCTGACACAAAGACAAACGTGAAAATGTGCCAGAGAGCCCATCACTGTCACAATTCCCTTTTTCGAAGACTACTGGCCGTGAGCAATAATACTTGAATCTTTTAAAACGTGTGTAGATTTTTGTTCTCATTGAGCTAAACTCATCCTCAGTGGTTTTGAATGCCTAATTTCTTAGAGCCTTGGATTTTTTTGTCTGGCAGTCCCTTCTCTGTCCTCCTTTTATGCTTCCAGCCATAAGTTAGCTCCCCTAAGTTGTCCATTCTAAAAGGCACCAGTAGACCTGAGCTCTAAAACTCAACTGGGGCATTCAGGCGTTCTTGGCCCATCTCTGAGGAGAGAGTAGAGTGATAGAGGAGAATGTGTGGGATTTCATTCTAGAGGTGGAGATGGTTAATAATGAGAGAGTTACACCAATATATATTTAGTAAAGAGGCACCCATGAAATAAGCAATTAGTAGTTTTCTAGTGAGCCTTGCTAGGATTCATAATAGTCAAGTATCATTCTTATTCTGATTAAGTCACATTTAATCTCTTGCTTGATGCCATGCTTGCTCTATGACCCACCAGCATTACCCACTCCTAATTCAGTCCAGCTTGTGTTTATGGATCTCTTACCCCAAACCAGCCATGCTTGCTTACACAATATGCCATCTGCTATTATTTTGGCATTTAAGATGCTTCTTCAGTCATCTGAGGTAGATCTTTTAATCATAGCCATTAACATTAGTTTATCTAAAGAAAGAACTAAGCAAAACTTTAAAAACCAAAAAGTCCATCATATGAGAAATGCTTATTGATTTAGGTGTCTTGGCCATCTTCATAAACCAGTTGGCCAGGCCCACTAGAAATCAGTCATTACAGTTGGCAGTAGTCTAAATATGTTCAAATCCAGGGCCACAGATGGGAGCAGCATTAGCTGCCTTCATAGAGTAACTTTCCTAAATACTCTCCATTGTCACTGATCATGTAGATTTCTGTGATCCTTTGGATCTTTGGGCTGGTGAGGAAGTCCTGATCTGGACATGGCTTATAATATCTAAAATGGACATTTGAATCACTTTGCAGTCCCTGGCTTGCCAAATTATGTTAAGTTAAACAATTTGGTTTAGAGTTTGTTGTTACTCAACTTTGGCTGTCCTGAGCCTTCTGGCATGACTGACCAAATGCAGCCAGAATCTAGTGATAACTGTATCACTCTGATGCTTTAAGTGAGGTTCATCTCTTTTCACCTTAGTCCCCACACTAACCCTCTCTTTTGTCCCAGTGAGGACTCCTCAGACTCCCCTTCACTCTGTGTTCAGGAGGATCTCTTATTGGCTTAGCCCTGCCCTCAGGGAGCAGAAGCTGAAATACTCAAGCCAAATAATGTGCCCTTTTCACATTATCACTTTCTTCTTATTGAGAATTAGAGTCAGAGACCTGGGTCACATCCGTGGGCAAGTCACTCTTGCTGTGGGATCTCAGGCACATCAGTTAAGGAAATTGAGGAGATTCAATGAGGTTATCTGAAAAGGTACAGGTCATAGGAACACAGGATTGTTTGAGGATTAAATGAGATTATATGGGCCACAGGGCACTTTATATCTGTTACATACTGATTTACAGGTATCACATGAATCCTTCCATGTAATAATGCTTACAATGGGCCAGACCCTTTTTTGGGCCCTTCACATGTATTATCTATTTAAATAAATTCTCAGGATAACCTCATGAATCAAATTCTAGCTCCAGCCCCTCAGAGACTGACTTTATAGTTGTAAAATGCAGAATTGGTACCTTGCCCAAGACTACTTAGTTATTTAGTGTCTGAGCTGAGCTAACACAGGGCCCTCAAAGTAGGAATCTTATATGGTAGATTTGTAGGTGTCATGGAACCCGACAAAGATAATTTTGCATGAGGATCTTTTTGTCATTCTTCAAATCATGTACTGTGAACAACCATCACTCTGCTTCCAAGGACAGCACACCCTGCTCTCAATCTTAGAAGAACATTTTCAGTTATTGAAGATACAGGAAATTCTGTCTCTCTTCTCCCCACAGTAACATCCTTCCCAAAACTACTGCCTCTGGAACTTTCAAGTCCTGAAAACATTTATGGAAAATACATTTTCCCCTTTCACCATCCATCCCTACACTCCTACAGGGCCTTCGGGCGCTCTCTCAAACACAGGCTGGTGGGAGCAAGCCTTCTAGTGCTGTTGCTGAGTTAGAGAGGCGGCTTCTCCCCATCCGTCAATTCTAACTGCATTCAAACATTTTCAGTATGTGGGATCCTTGATAACTTTCACTGAATGGAAAGCAAAATGAAGGGAAATGATTATTGGCACAAAAGGGGGAAGCCGTAAATCTTCGAACCAGATATAGGACAGATTGGAACAATATGGGTTCTCCAAGGTTGCCATGATAATGTACCTAATAACTCTCCTTGGGCAAAAAGGCAATCTGCTTTCAATCAATCTTGCTTTTTCTGAGCAAAATTACCAATTATGTTGAAGGAAGATTTTTTTTGTCTCTCTTTTTGATAAAGACTACTCTCCATCCTAGAAATCATGCTACAGCTAAAAGATATATATTTTCAATTGTCTTGAATGGTATTGGACAGCTAGCACCAAATGAGAAAAGTCAGTTCTTTTTTCTCCTCTCTCCTGCCAGCATTTGTCGACTTCTTAAGAGAAGTGAAAGCTAATTAAAGGCTTAAGGGATAATATTGATTGCATTGGAATATATTTTATATGTACCCAGCACATTTTCCACTAAGAGAACCCTGACTCTTTCTAAGGCTGAATAAATCAGCTAGCTGAGCCTTTGATTCAAGGGTGAGAGGGTGAACTCATCTCCTTCCCTTCCACTTTTCGTACATCTGTCCTCGAGATGAAGATTTTAGAAGAGAAAGAGGGAATGCTGGCAGATGTTCATTCAGTTCTTTGCGTACAGGATAGGAAGGATGAATGTTCAGGCATTTCCCTGGCCCTCTCATTGATTTGAGTCCAGCTTTGAATAATAACCAGGCTTACGCTGGTATAGAACTTTGAGCTTTGAAATGTCTGGCGCAGGGGGCTGGCCGAGTGTATTACCTCTTAGTTCCTTCATCTATTGACTGGGGATAACAAGAATGCCCAGGATCATACACATACTTGGTGGCAGAGCAGGGAATCAAATGTGGCTTACTTGCACATCCAAGTGAAACCACATATCAGTACTGTGGAGGTGCCCATAAGTTGAATCTATGCTAGCCTTGTTCTTAATAATAGAAATTTATGGATGGAAAGTGTTAGAATTGCCCCCAAGCAGCCTCAATGTCATTTGTGGAGAGGTCAGACAAGAAAGGAGATCTTGTTTCTTGGTCTCTTTCTGAACACAGTTTGCAAATTCAGCATCATAAATCTTATTTAGAACATGCAAATTCAACATCACAAATCTTATTCAGAACATACAAGTTCATTGGCAGTCTGTTTTGTCCATAGAAATACACATGTGCCACCAGAAACATTTTAAGGTATGACATGATAAAAAGGCATGTAATCTAAGTGTTTAAGTACTTCATGTATTCTGACATACTATGTTTTTCAGGAAGGAATTAGTCACATGGGTTTTGGACATAAAATCTGGATGGGTGGCTAAGGGATCTCCCTTAACCCAGCAGGTGCTGGCTAGAGAGCAAAGTGATCATGTTCAAATGTCTCTTCTGAGGTAGCCCGTTAACATTCTTCCCTCTCCATGAAGGCCTTTGCTTGCCCGATCGCTGAGTGTAGCACCGTAACGATAACAGTCCATAATGGCGATATTATTAACTGCATCGTGCATATTATTGATTTACTCTTTGTTCTGCATCATTATCCTTTCACCAATGAGTTTACTGCATTATTCTCACATACTTAGTCAAGCACCAAATTACAACGAAAGGGCAAGCTCTTGTAATGACATCTAATGGAACATTGCATAAGTGATCATCACTGCTTCCTATTATGAGCTGCCTCCAGCCAATGAGCTTTTTGCCTTATTAGAATGTGCACAGAGCAATTATGAAGTGCAAGGGACCTGGTCATTTAAAAATTTTCCCACAAAATTACCGTGCTTCATGTTTGCCACCTGCCCATGCCTCAAAGCCCAGCCAGGGATTCAGCCTCTGTCACTATCAGCCTGAGGGATACAGGAACCTGGACTGAGCCCCTTGCTGCAGTTCCTTTACTAGAAGCTAGTGGATTTTCTCCTCATAGTTACTCCCTGACTTTTGGTCCTAGGGCTGACTCTTGCACCAAAATGCTTACTCCTGATTGAGCGTTATGTATAGTATAAGTGGCCACAGCATAGCCCGATGTCCAAGTCAGATTGGCCCAGGAGCCCAGAGATGTTGGGGAGACTGTTGTTCCAGCAGTTCAGGAAGAGGGGCTCCATTCCTTACAGGAGCCCCCATCTCTAGAAACAGAAGTCCAAGCCACCCTGGAACAAGGCAAACAATGCCAGCCTCATCCTTTCCTAGCTTCTCCCCATCTTGAGGTCAATTCCTTTGTCTCTCAGAGAAATCCTTGGCACCCCAAAGAGGCAGCTGTCTGGGTATGTGCAGATCTGCAGCATGATCTCCAATTCCATAGGCGTCCCATCCCCATTTAGCTTTGAGTAATGCTCACTTACTGTAAAGTGTTGCATGCCCCCATTGTCGGAGGAGTTATGGTGGAAAAATGCAAAATTTCCTTTTTACTGCTTATGGCCAGCAGAGCCCATAACGTGTCAAGCCGCACATTAGCCACCCTGATAAAAGTTCACTTTCTTACACACAAAATCATCGTTTCAGCAAGATTTGTTATCTCATTACCTGATAAGCTCTATGTCATAAACCAAGACTCATTCGGTAAATCTCCCGGGAGGACGCTTTGTGGGCAGAAAGAGAGAGATATGAATCTGCAGGGGACTTGATAATGCAGCATTTAAGCGCAAGCATAATGTCACTTATTGTTAAATGCATAAAACCACTTGGCCAAACGGTTGGGCTTTTAATAGGATTTTGTGCAGCATCAGGTGAGAAGCCATATGCCTTTTCTGTCGAGGAGTTGCTGAGCACCTGCCAGGGCCGCTGCTTTGCCTCACAACCCTCTGGGGATGGGTGCTGGGCTTTTACTGAGGCCTCGGGAGTCAGTAAATGCTTTCCTGCAGCTGTGCGCTTGCTCTGTCTTGCTGGGGGTGGGTGCCTGGGTCATTGCCGGGCCGGCCCCAGCTAACTGGCCTCTCCCGTTCAGGCACATTGTGGTCTGTGGACATATCACTCTGGAGAGTGTTTCCAACTTTCTGAAGGACTTTCTGCACAAGGACCGGGACGATGTCAATGTGGAGATCGTCTTTCTTCACAAGTAAGAGCCGCGTTTGTTTGAAGACCCTCCCTCCAACCAGACACTGACAGGGACACCTGAGTGCAGGAGTGGTGGTTTGGGGTAGCGCAGAGTTGGCTCAACCAGGTGTCCTGCTGACCTCACTGGAGAGGACAATATAGACCAATGGAACGGGAAGCAATACGCTAGTACAGTGCTGAGAGCAGCATCTGCCTCTGTGGAGGCAATTCTGGAAAATAACAGTGGAGTTTATTATAGGTCATGCATGTCATCACTGTGCTATCTGGATCTATGTGATCCAGGTGTGTCCACAGTGTCTAGTGTGGAACGATTACCTGTATGTGGGGATACCCTATGAGTGCAGGGGTGACATAGTGACCAAGCAACACACAAACATAACAGGAAGCAGGGTGTAAAATAATAAAAATAAAATATAAAATAATAATAATTATATAATAATAATAATAATGGGCACTGTGCTGATCACTGTTCATATAGTCCCTCTTTTAATCAATAGAGGGAGGAAAAGTATGTGTCTTAGACTTAGCATTTCGATTTGAATTTTGATTCAACCAGTTATTTGCTGAATAAGTTACTTAACCTTTCTGGGTCTCAGTTACTACATCTATAAGAGATAATCTCGGGCTGTGTGAGAATGAAAAGAAGTAATCCCTGTAAAGTAGAGTATGTAGAGTAGAATCAGGCATGCAGTAAGTACTCAATAAATGTTAGCTGTTATCATAAAAGATAAAACTGATTAAGTCACATTATCAATTCAGGAGGTAGGTCTTATCATGTTTATTTTATAGGTATGGAAAGCAAGAGATTTTAAGCTTTGCTTCATCTACTTTTAGGTAAAGGCTAGGCTGCCACAGGGATGAAGAGTTGGGGGACTCAGGCATATTCATTTGGGTTGCCCCATCTTCTTTCTTTATGGATAAGGGACCATCATGGGGCCAGCTCTAGCCCCAAGCTGCCAGAGAGACAAAGCTTACATTGGTGTTGGCTCGATATGAGGTTGACCACCCAGGACTCATTCCTGCTCTGGGAGCTTATAGGTGACTTCTCTATAAGCTCCTGTCTGTGTGTCTCTCCTTTGGGCATTGTTCATAGAATAACAAACTGGCTGCCATGTTTGAGTACCAGCATTTTTCTTCTCAGCAAGTCCTGAAAAGATCAGCCAGGCCTTGGGCCCAGGATCAGAACCCACAGATTCATTCAGTGCTCAGCCAGTGATTATCAGCAGTGGGCCCTGTCTTCTGCTGAGCCTTTTGATAGGTTCAAGAAAGGTATAGTATATAGGTTCCACCCTCATATAGGTGGACATTTCAAAGTGAGCATGTGTGCAACAATTAGAGCACAATGTCGACCTTGTATTAATTGACCAAAGTCAGTTTAATCAAGTGGCAGAATCACATGTGGCATCTGTATCAGGGTGAGACCACTGCTTCTTGTATTGCTAAAGCAAGCTTCATGAAAGTAGCATGATTTGCAGTGTATCTGGAAGACTGGTCAGATTTGTACAGGTAGCTCTTCCATCAGCCATAGCTTTATTCTGAATTAACAGGTTAGCTACTAAAACTTTCATTACTGGGATTAACCTATGTCAGCATCATAGTAGATGGCCCAGTTAATTAACCTCTCAAAGCTTTGTGTTAACCCTCCTCTAAGGTTGTTTTGAGGTTTAAATCAATTAATACTTGTCAAGTGTTTAGAATAGTGTCTGCCATATAGTAAATGCTGCAAATATTAACAATTATTATTATTACTAGGTACTTAATAAATGTTAATCAAGTATTGATTAACACAGTCCTTGGCACCTAGTAGATTCTAACTAAATATCATCTCCCAGTGCCTAGTACGGTAAAGAGAGTAGATATTTTTCATCTCAGGATTAATAAATGAATGAGTAGGTCAATCAATATTTTAATCTTTGTCCTCCAGTGGGGAAGATGTCTTTATGGCTCAGCATTAAAAATGATGAGTAGTATACAAAAACAATACTGAGGGTAAATGAACTCTTCATGGCTGCTCAAGAGGTGAAATTTTCTTGATCCAGGCACTGGAGGATGAGAAGTCCCTGCAGTGGAGAAGTAGAGAAAAGGCTTTTGATGGAGGAAATAGCAGGAGGCTCTGTCAGGGGGACCTTTGGCTAATCCCTGATGTCACAGCCTGAGTTTCTCTAGTCATAAATAGGGATTCCATTCATGATGAAGTCAAAGACATTTTACTCCACAGGCCTCAGACTTTGTAAAGGTTGTGAGCCTCTTTATTTTGCCTTGGTATTGTTTTTGGTTTTCAGTTGGGCTGGAGTTTTACTTCTCTTGGGTGCAAATCTTTTATTTATGGCAAGAAATGAGATGCTTTCAAAGTGAAAGTCTCTTCCCAGGTCTCCCTTTGTGGAAATCCAAGAGAAGGGAGGCTGAAACATCTGGGTCTGACTAATTAATGGCTGTTTCTTCTTTTCCTGCACAGCATTTCCCCTAACCTGGAGCTTGAAGCTCTGTTTAAGCGACATTTTACTCAGGTGGAATTTTATCAAGGTTCAGTCCTCAATCCACATGATCTTGCAAGAGTCAAGGTAAGAAGAGAGAAGTGACTTCTGCTTTCATTCCATATAAGAGGAGGGTGCCTGACTCTGTGGTGGTGGGACATGCCTCCCAGGATAGTTAAGGGTCACCTCCAAGCCCCTAATGAGATTAGGTCGGATACCATCAACCTTGATATCACCCTTTCACTGCTCTCAGGACTTTGTTCTGCTGACACCTGGTAGATGGTTACCTGTAAGCATTCTACTTGGACTAGTATATAACATGAAACTCATTTTGCTAGTTCCCTCAATATCAGCAGAAAAGTTGTATGAACTCAATAGTTTCATATACAGCATAATCTCAGTTATTCTCATCTTGAATACTTAAATTGGACTCAGTGTAGATCTGAAATCTAATATTTACATCAGAAAGGAACAAGAAAGTTAACTTAAAAAATTTCACCAAGCCATAAAATATTTTGAACTTTCTTTTTTCCCCACCAAAGACTAAATGTGTAAAACTAAACATGCAGATATGTGTATGGGTTAGTCTTTCTTTCCAGAACCTGAGGTTTATAAGGAAATGGCATTTGCTTTGTTCATTTTATATTGATTTTGTAAGCATGCTCAATATTTGCTTGCCAGTGAGTATAGATTAAAATTCTGAATCCAATGACATCTAATGCTAACTGTGGTCATCACATAATGCAGTAAATAATGTAACTGGCAAACATGAATAAGCCAAAATAATTAGAGTCACTTATTTGGCTTATTAAAGAAAACCAGAGACGATTTTTGACACACCATGTAGGAAACCATGCCCTCCCACCAAATGCAGGAATGGTCAGTAAAGTAAAACATATCAAGTAGGACAGATTGCAGGCTGGAGCCAGCATGAGCATTCTTATGCTTATAGGGTCCAGTTAATCTTAATATTACCCAGACATGATCAAGTTTTGGCTAATGTGAAATCTTATAAGAACTTAGAGAAAATAGTTATTGTTCAAGGACCTAATTTAGATGTAAGCCGTTATTAGTACAATTTATGATCCCTTCAGGGGAATAAATCTTTTTTGGCTCAGGTTTAGATAAGTCAGTAGGTCATATTTTGAGATCATCTGTAATACATCATTTCATACACATAGATTTGTTGTCTTTTGAATATCTGAATACTAACTGAATATTAAATAGTAACTGAGCTGTTATATGATTCAGGGCTCTTATTTTCTCTTATTCCCCAGTTAAAATGTGAAAAAGGTTAGATGAAAGACTTTGGAGGCTAAATTACTGAATCTCCAACAACTCATGTAACATGGTAACCTGAGAGAAGGGGTTTAGCCCACCTAACTCCATTTTTCACCTGAGAAAATTGAGATGATGGTGCAGATGGTAGGGAAAGGAGGTGGGAGGAGACTGAAAGGCTTAATTAATTGTTATTTAAAGAAATCTGGAAAGCTCATAAGTAAGAGACTATGCAAAATGAATAGTGTAATTACCAAGGTACCTGTTTTATCCTCCAATAGCAGCAAGATGAATTATTTATTCCATAACATGAACTTGCAACCTAAACTTTTGACAAAAACTAAAATCTCTCAGGATTCTTATTTTTTTATTTACTTGCAAAGAACCAAGTTCCCCAAGAGCTGTCAATAGATAGAGACTGCCATCAAGCATGGCTATTTATATGTTTGTGTTCTGTGATTTTCCTTTTGGTGTTTTAGATAGAATCAGCAGACGCATGCCTCATCCTTGCCAATAAGTACTGCGCTGACCCTGATGCTGAAGATGCCTCCAACATCATGAGGTAACCTTGGAGAGGCCGGCCGGGGAAGGTTCTGGCCTTGCTACTCTGTGGCTCACTTGCTACCCTTTGGGTCCTCTGTAGAGTCTATATCTCCCAGAAGCCACACTACAACTTGCCACCTGCATAGGTCCGGGGGTGCTGAGGCTGTGGTGAATGTGGAGGGCAATGACACAATGACACAAGGTATTGTCAACAGGAAGCTCACCCTTAGAAAAGATGGGAGGTCTTGGGTCGTGAGTCTGAGATCCTTAAGACAGGACTGAAAAAGAAAACACAAATTTAAATGGGCACAGTGTTAAAATAAGGTTCCATATTTCTGAATGGGGAGTGGACCTGAGATATCTTAACTGGTGGTGATTTTGTCTCTTGGGGGACATTTTGAATATCCGGAGATGTTCTTGGTTGTCAAAGCTAAGGGATGCTGCTCAACATCCTACAATGCACAGAATAGCTCCCCACAGCAGAGGATTATCTGGCCCAGAATGTCAGTAGTCCCCAGATTGAGAGGCCCCATGTTAAAGCTTTCCAAGTATGTCTATAGCACATAGAATAATATCACCCATAAAGAGAAGTTTGTTCACCAATTAGCTTGTTTCAACCAGTTTCCCAAAGCGAAATAGTTTTCTTACTGAAATTGTTTTCAATACTTTTAATACTAATATGAATTTCTAATTTAGTGATCCATAGAGAATTTGTCAAACCAATTTGACTACATCTTTTCTGTTTTTGGAGAACATCTCCTGGGAGGATGCTCTTTGAAGAACACTGCCCAGTGTCTGTTCTGCAAATAGGCTGGGCCTGTCTAAGGCCATTCTCAGCCCAATTCCTATTCCTTATTCTTTCAGAAAAAAACTGTTCCATTTTTGTTCTTTTTATAGACTTATATTCCAGACATCTATCTTGTGACTGTGAAATGGCTGAAGAGTTAAGATATTTTGTTCCAGATAGTTAAAGCCCTTTTAGATCTGTCTCTCCTGAAGTATAAATTGTAGAATAGTTAAGAGAGCTATGAGGGAATAATAAAGAGAACCTTCTGGAGAAGAGATGAACTAAGAGAAAACGTTTCACTCCCACTATATTCCCAGGAACTTGCCTAATTGTGAACAGCCATCCTTTGGGTTTAGGCAAAAGTTTCCCTCTTCCTGCAGCTTGGTTTACTGTGTCCTGGGAATTTGCTGAGGTAGAAGGTTGGGAGGTTGCCTTTGCATCATCACAGTGCTTGCATCTCCTTTCTTTGCTTTTAATCAGTGGCCCCGAGTGACATGAGCTTTCCCATCAATGAGATGGGGGAAGAATTCCTCTGTGCATTTTGGATAAGCAAGTCTTCCCCTCAGCATCTGGTCCTTGTATCTGGCAAGCGACATCTGGTGCAATGTTCTCTTTCCAAAAGCTTTTCTTTGACAATATGCTTAGTGAAGTTGTTTTAAGGAAGATGATGCATGAACTCTTGTAAGCATTGGGCTTGCCAGGCTGCAGGGTCATGGTGGAATGACAGGCTTCCACACTTGGGTCCATCCCCTAACTAGTCACAACTGAAAAAGACTACAACAGCCTCAGCTTCAGGTGGACCAGTTTCCTTGAACTGTCCTTCATCATGGTTTTGTGTCATTTGAAGTGATTAAAATGTAGACTTTAAGGAACTGGGCTTTATTAGCTATAAAAATTCAAACAAACACACAAACAACAACAATAACAACAAAAACAGAAGATGAAGCTTAATGTGTGGACCTAGTGAGAAGTTTGAGGCTGGCACTGCCTTTTTCTCCCCGCAAAAGTGAATAATTGAAATGATAATAGGTTTGAAATGGACATTTCTTTTAATCACAATATTTTATTTAGGCCTTGACTACGATAGAGTTAATATGAACACGTATAGGTTACCAGGGTGATTGGCATAATGCCAAGGCATAAAAATGACTGAACAAAGGTAGTATCAGAAATGTAATTAAGCCATCCATTAAATGGAATTAGAACTAAAGCTCGGGCAGCAAAAGGAAATGGGAGGCTCAGGGTTAAAAATGGGCTCTGTCTTTCCCTTATTTGTATAATCCTCCTTCCTCCTTAGTTTAATGAGACCAATCTGCCCTGTTCGAAATTAAAATGTCAAAGATCCATTTGAAATGAGCTAATGCAGAAAACTGGCTGATGCTGTGAACTGAATTCAGAGGGCTGACAGAGGCTCAGAGTCCTTGAGTTATAAGCATGGGCCAACACAACACTTTTTCAAAAATAAAATGAAATCCTTCAAGTGCAAAAGCCCAGGGTGAATTTGTTCAGGAGAGGCTTATGTATGATCCATTTCCTAAATTCACAAGTTGTAGCTTTTCAGACAGAGCTGCTCCCTGGCTGCCTTCTCTCTGTCTTTGTACAAAAAGGAATGAAGCATAGAATTTCTTGGTGGGACGTTTGTAGGGTTAGTCATAATAAACGCACTTGCATTTCTGATTAGGCTTAGGAGGTGGGCCTTTCTGTGGAATTCAATTCTTTAGTCTTCCTTGTCACAGAAGGAAATGTACAATGTCACCTCTAACAGAGTCAGTAATGACAAAAACCATAACTTAGACGTGGAAAGAGCTTTTAATGATTTCAAAGCATTTTCACATCCGGTCTTTCATTTGCTGCTCATACCAAGCTTGTGAAATAAATAAAGCAGGTACTGTTGCTGCCAGTGTCCAGATGAGGAAACAGTCACAGAATGACCAGAGATTTCCTGAAGGTCACCCATTTGTTGGTGCAATGGCTGAGACTGGAGTCCAGGTGTTTCTATTCCTCTGCTCCCTTCTCCTCCCCCTTTATCGCAGCAATTGTCACAGGGAGCAGAAGTGAGGGTTGGAGGCCAAGCAGTGGTTAATACTGAGTATAGACTGAGAGCAGTTTAGGGGGATTTTTCCTAACCTCTGAAAGGCCTTGCCCCTTTTCTTCAACCACAGTCAAAGTTGTCATTTAGATGCCATTAGCTAGTCCTTGATACCATCCTAAAAGCCCTGCTTAGAAATTATTTCTGTGAGTGGTTATATGTGTGACAGTTAGAATCATTTGTTAGGCTACTTGTTTGATTTGTCATTGTTGCCTGAATTGTTAACTTGGAGAAGTGGACCCAGAACAAATTATTTCTAGGCTCATCCCCAGGGTATATGAGATTGCACACCTCACTTGGCCCCATGAATGAGCTTGCTTTCTTTATAAAGATGCCTGTGTAGGCAAAAAGCTCTGATCTCTGCTTTAGGGGCCCCTACTCTAATATGCACATGTCACATACCATCATCAGGACACTCTTTTTTTTATGCCCAGGACACAGTCCATGGCTGTTCTGTGGGTTTTTTTTTCACACTACCATGGGATATGGGGGTAGAAACACAGTTTAACTTGGCTCAGTGCCTGCAACCCCTCAGGATGGCCCTGGCTGCTGGCCCCACATCCACTCCTTTTGGATATAACCAAATTAATCTTCCCATCAGACTCCAAGGGTAAGGCAAACCCTGAGTCAGCTTTGGTTCTTTCTTTTTCAGAGTAATCTCCATAAAGAACTACCATCCGAAGATAAGAATCATCACTCAGATGCTGCAGTATCACAACAAGGTAGGACAGTGAAAGCCTGTTTAAGGCTCAGAGATGCACCTGTGAGTCCAGTCTCTTCTCCCTCACCATACAGCCATACACATGTGTGTCCATGCCTGCATACACTTGTGCATACACAACAATGCACTCCAAAGGCCTGGATAAAAAGGGTGGTGAGTAAAAACATCCTTGGGACATTTTTTTAATCCACACACCTTGTTTGCAATCACTCGCTGGAAGGAAGCTCCTTCACATACTGATTTGTTCATTCAGGGACCATCTAGAACAGGAGTCCCCAACCCCCGGGCCATGGACTGGTACCAGGTCCATGGCCCGTTAGGAGCCAGACCACACAGCAGGAGGTGAGTAGCGTGTTCATCTGTATTTTCAGTCGCTCCCCAGCACTAGCATCACTAGTCTCAGCTTCACCTCAGATCATTAGGCATTAGTTTCTCATAGGAGCACCGATTCCTGGTGCCCAAAGGGTTGGGGACCACTGATCTACAGGTCCTCGAAGTTTAGAAATATTGTTGCATTCTTAGATCCTATTCCAAGAACTTCTATTTTTATGTACTGCACTCATTTCTTAGTTGGTATTTACTGCATACCTACTATGTGGTTAGCACTCTGTCTGATGCCCTCTAACCCCCAGGGATATAGCGAAGAAGAATTCCTATTTTGTGCCCTCAAGGATTTAGGTATAGAGTGTCTTCTAGGCAAGTGATAGGGTATTTCTGAGAACAGGTGAACTTGGAGGAATGGAACAGGCATTGGGTGGAGAATGCAGAACACGGCATTCTGAAATTCAAGATGAAAATTACATGGTTGAATTCAGGAAAATAGATGGCTTCCTAGAGATTAAACATAAAGGAATCTTCCTAGCAGTATAGTTTATAAGAGGGATTGGAAAATAATACAAACATTGGAGTCTCTGTTTTTCCCAGTCCTGTCTCTCATTCAAAGGCAATGCTCTTTCACTCAAATGGTAATTAAACTTCCAGGAAAACAGCTTTGGGGGAGGGAAGGTGGCATCTTTCTCCGTTTGATATGGAACCAGTTATCCCCTTAATGAAGCTTAGAAATGGAGGCTGCTCAGTACCTGGAACCAGGTGTCCTGTCTGAACAGAATAACTCCCTGCTGGGTTATGAGTGAGAGTGTGTCCTATCTTATAGGCCATATTCCCTGAAATGTGGGCAGTTAGGTGACCCAGAGAAGACTCATTCTGCCAGATGCTCCAGTGCCATGCCATTATTTCTTAATTGCTGGCAAGTGCTGTCCCATTTTGTGCTATGTAGAGGCCCATCAGAGGCTGTTGTTGAGTGGAGCCTGCTGTCGGTGACTGGCCTACCACTTGGGTCTGTTGTTCATTGCCAACCATTGTCCAACCCTCAGCAGGTGCTTCCATTGCAGAAAGTGTTGCACTCCAGCCAGTAGGTTTGGTGGTGGGCACCCAAGGTCACATTGTCCTGTTTATCTCTGTTTGAAACTCAAGAACACTACAGAAATGAAGTGAGGCTATTGGTAACTCACAAGCATCAGTTTGGAGTAGTTCATGACAGCAGTCCCTGTAGGTGGAGATGAATTTTATTAGCAAGGCTGTGGCTGGTGACAGGTCCCGAGGCAATAAACTTTTCTTCTTTCATTTGTGATTTGAAATTTCATTTAGTGTGGGAGTTCTTTAAGCTATTGTTGAGATTTTTGGCTGAATTTAGCTAGAATAGGAAAATTAATGTTGTATGTTTAGAAAGGATGTCAGGTCCTTTTTGTCTCCTTCCAACAACTGCTGATGTAGCATCTTCAAGAAATTAAGGAGGATTTCTGCTATGTGATTCTTGACAAACTCAAAGTAGCTCAACAGACTTAGGATCCAGATGGCACCTGGTCAGTATTCACATGATCATAGCAAGCTGGATGGCTTTTACAAATCTCTGCATTGCAGTTATTCAGAAACAATGATGAGACATTAATCGATCATCCAAGATGATTTGCTTAAAACACATTTTACTTAGGGCAACCCTAATCTATTTGGGTTTTAGAATTAGGCAAAAAGAACTTATGAGACTTTGCCTCTGTCAGATTAGTAAGGGTGCAAGGGACAGAGTGACTTGACACAGGGCCATTTCATTTCTCCCTTCTAGAGGAAGAACAGGAAGTCCACTGGTCATTATTAGTCATCACATTCCTTACAGAATTGCGAATAGACATTCTTGACGTTGCTTTACATTTTTTTTTGTTTCTTAAAGTCCTCTTACCTACCTTTTAGTATGATTTTCTCTCTCTCTTCCCTTGCAATATTATTTTTCTGCCTCTCTTGGCACTTCCTCTTCACCCAGAGATCTCCACCCATTAAAACTTTCTTTCAGGAAAGAATGTGGTACGTGTGTGTAAACTTACGTTGCTGTCAGCGTATTCTAAGTGATAGTTAATTCTATAATTGGATAACAGACATAAAATAAAAGGAATTTCAATCCCCTGGTCTAATGGTGGTAGTATTTTAGGACCTAGAGGGGTGTAGGGAAGCTGCTTTCTCTCCATGTAGAACTGGTCCTGAGTTTATCATCATAATAATCCAAGACATGTTTCATATTTTATAGTTTTAAAAGCACTTTGACATCCATGATCTCATTTATTTCTCATTTGGCCATCTGTGCAGTGTAGCATCCCAATGTGACTTCAGACCAGGGGTCTAAACTGTATCTCAGACAGAACAGCTCTGGTGGGTACAACTCACAGTCACTTGGCAGCAAGTGAGCTAAGAGACCTAACTGCCAACTGCCACCTTCTCTTTAAATAGATCCACAGCCGCTTGAACCAAATTGTGGTTCTTCAGAGTAGGCCTCATAGAAAGATCGATATTCTCTAAAGTGGATCTGTTTAATATTAGAATTCAAGGAGAAAAACATTCTTAGCCTAGCCATCTCTGAACATGGAAAGAATATGGTGCAGGATACTTTCTGATTTGAGTGTAAATGGATTGAATCTCTTTCATGAAAGAATGGTTTATGACATCTTGGAAAAGTGTTGTTCCTGATGATTTAGCTATTACTGGATTGTTTCCCCCAGCAGACTGTCTCTGACCTGGAAGCCAGATCTTAATGGCCCAATGGAGATGCAAGTTCTTTGCATTTTCTCACTCTAGCCACATACACTTGGGCAGTAGTGTTAAAGTATTTTCTCTGAGGTGACCCTCTTTGTTCCTCATGGCGGCTTCCCCACAGTTGCATGTGTAGTGAGAGATGGAACTGGGATTCATCTCTCCTGGTTTCCCAGGAGAGCCAATTTTCATATTCCTTTTTCTTGACATGAGGAGTGGTCCAATAGCAGAAATAAGGAAGCCCTCTCCTGCTAGACCCTCCTAAGCCAATCTGATTCTCCAGATAAGAGAGGACTTACCTCTCTACTCCCATGTGGCAATGCTGGTAATTTCTACTGGACCCATATTGCCCTCAAATGAAAAAGGACACATTGCCAGAGACAGAGAATTTAAGCTCCTGAGTCAATCTCCTCTCTTTGCTTTACCCACACAGAAGTCCCTGGTCCCAGCCTCTGGCACATCCCTTGTGGCTCCCTGCCCTGCAATTGAAGAAGATAAAGGGTCCAAAAAATGAGGTTGTGGAAGCCTGAGAAATGATGGAGGCATGAGGGACCCTAGGCCTAAAAGCCTGGACTTCATACCCTGGTGGCACATGGGAATGTGAGAGATTCTCTTAAAAAGGTTTTGTTTATTGTTTGAAAATGCACTGAAGGTTATGTGCCATCTGTCTGGGGCTTGGACCACTCAAATCTCCTCTCACACTTAATGATTTTATTGTTCATTACTTAGGTCTAATTTCTCCTCATTTTTCTCAGGTAATGTTAATGCAAATAAATTTTTTTTTTTCATGTAGACTGATAAATTGTTTTTTAAGATGCCAGTGAAGTAGAGGATAAAGTGGCCTTCCTAACCCAGCGAAGAGTAGGGAATGAAATGGGATAAAGGGCAGGACTGGTTGAGTATACAATGTGGAGAAGGTCTCTGATACTCAGCTTGTCTGAAATGGCAAAGTGCTATAGCCCACACACAGGACTATTTTAACTGTGCTCTCATAAGGAGGGATACAGCCATTCTTCCCAGGAATGAACTCTTGGGTTAGAACTCATGAGATTGTCACAGAACTGGATTTCACAAGAAGGAATTTCACATGAGTAGTATTTTTGAAAGCAGAGCATGGAGGCATTGGACCAGCCCTTTGTTTCCACAAGGAGTCCTTCATCTCCTTCTAGTACATTGTTCTGAAAGTGAAAAGAAAGCTCCCTGGGGCTCCTCGTGTTTGCTGATACATGGAGAAAAATACTAATTTCAGGGCCATAGTGTCTCGATATTAGTGGGAACCTAGAGGGTTCTCTCACTCAACCTCTTATACTAAGCAAAAGGTCTTTCTATTGAGACTTGGAGAAATACTTACTGAATTTTAGGAACAAAGGTTGAATTTTTGGAGGCACCCTCCATTTATTTAACAAATTACATCCATAGAAAGCTCCTTCATAAAACAAGCCAAAAAAACTGCTTTCTTGTAATGTGTACTCCAGTCAGTCCTAATTCTGGCCCCTGGATCAAAGCAAGACAAACCTAATCATCTCTCTTCATCACAGCAGCACCTAGGTATTCAGAGGTAATCCTACCATCTCTGTGAAGGCATGGACCTTCTTCAGGCCAAACACTGCTGGCTCTCCTAAATGATCCTCCAAAGATGTTTTCCAGAACCCACACCTCTCTTTGTGCTTGCCATTTTTCTCTGGAAGTTATTCAAAATATTAGCTTTCTTTCTTAAATTTGACTGTTACAACTGGGTCGAGTGCTCTGGAACTTGCATGACCAGATCACAACAGAATGAAACATTCATTTTCCATGATCTAGAGACCATTTCTAACAAGCAAGCATTGGCTTTCTCTATAATTTGTCACACAGTTGGCCTCTCTTTGGGTTTTAGTTACCCTTGCATTAAAGGTTTTTTTTTTTTCTTCTCCTATCTGCTGCCAAGTTAGGTCTTCTCATTTTGAATTTATATAAATTGATTTTTTTAAACCTAAATGCTGTATCTGACATTAAGGCCTTTTAAATCTTTTCTAGTTAGTTTTTGCCCATTTTTCTAACTCTGAAAAACTTTTTGTATCTTGATTCTTTTATCCAATGTATCATCTATGACTCTCTGCTTCATGCCTCTTAGAAATTCTTGGACAAGCTTGCCTCTGGGCCCTTATCTCAGCACCTGACCTAACCATTGAATAGGATCAATTCATCTGCAAGAGATTGCAACATGTCTACATTGTGATTTGCATGACTAATTAGGGCATTACTCCTCTCAAAATGTGGTCCCCAGTTCAGCAGCTAAGTATCACCTTGAACTTGTTAGAAATACAAATTGTCTAGCCTTATTCTATACCCACTGAATCAGACACTGGGGGAGGAGCCAGCAATGTGTTCTTTCAAACCCTTTAAGTGATTCTGATGCCTGCCACTGATCTGGAGTGCTAGAAAGGAAGATAAAAAAGAAATCTAAAGTACATAGGCATCCAACAGTTTTAGAGTCTGTTTGAGAAGCCAACTTATGAATAATCTAACTAGACATCCTGGTAGCATGGGCTGATATGTCTGTCACAAATTTTCCTCTGGACTCTTTTTGGCTGAAGGACAGACTGGAGGGGAGGACTTGGGTTTGGTAGGTGCAGAAGCAATGTTCCAGAGAAACTGAATGAAGTCTGATGAAGAGAAGAATTGAGTATACACCAAACACCAGACCCAGGCAAGGGAAAGAAAAGGCGAGTCTGGATGACTCTGAGTGATTGGGCAATGCTGCATTTCCCAGAGGAGATTTTAAACAATTGAATATTTAACAAAATAAGGTCTCATACCTGTTTTTCTTTCCACAGGCCCATCTGCTAAACATCCCAAGCTGGAATTGGAAAGAGGGTGATGATGCAATCTGCCTCGCAGAGCTGAAGCTGGGGTTCATCGCCCAGAGCTGCCTGGCTCAGGGGCTCTCCACCATGCTCGCCAACCTCTTCTCCATGAGGTCATTCATAAAGGTAACGTCTTGTCCTATTAGAGCACATTAGCCCCGGATTCAATTTGTCATGGGGTTGAGTAGAGAGCACAGCTTAAACTCAAAACAGATCGACGGGCTTTGACCACTTTGGTTAAGGAGAAATTCCTTGTTACAGATTTGGGCAAGAGGCCAACTTCTTTCAAAATTATGTTTTTATTTTTATTTGGCACATCCACGGCCATTAAATGATTGTTCAAAGCACAATCCTCTCTTTTTTTAGATAAACCACATGTTTATCTATCAACAAAGCCTCCGCTGCTAAAACAAAAATATGATTTATATACATTCCATATGGCACCAGAGCGCCTAAAGAAAAGAATTACCATTTTGCTCTTTTATATCAAGTGGCTGGTGGACCTCTCACTGTGTGGATAAATGCAGACCATGTGTTTGTGCTGAAGCCCAAACCCCAACAACATAATTCATTTATTTATTTCTGCACAATCAAGGAGGCCAGCAGGGCTGACATGCCATGGTTATTTGAATGGAGAGTGAAACGATGAACTGAGTTCTCGGCAGTGGCGCCCTTTATACCATGGGACAGGCGGTCTGGATATGCTCATCTCCTTGTCAGCTGGTTCACCCCATGGAGCTAACTGGGCCGCCACTCTAAAGTGGCCTCTCCCTGCTCCACCAGCTCAGACAGAGAAATAGCCACCTCTTTCCTTAGAGGCCAGGCAGGACAGGCATGTTCAAGGACATTGGGTTGAGGATCCAGGCTTCTCCCAAAGGGATCTTGTTGTGCAGGATCATGATAATAACCGTCCTTACTCTTGGATTCTTCTCAGCTTAGGCAGTCTAGATTGCAAACCTGTGCAGTAAAACCTATCTAGTTTGGGTCTTTCTGATTTGGTATTGGTGGCCATTAGCTGAGAATCTGGGCCTACATTCCCTTTTCTTTTATTCATTTATTCACCTTCCCCTTCCTGAATTAGTAGAGATCGAGGTGGGAAAATAGTGAGTCACCAGGAGGTCCTGCAGAAAGGAACAAAGGCTCTGAAATCAAAGATATAAGATCTCCAGCCTTTTGCTGTCATTGTTGCTGTCTCCACCACCAGCAGTAAGATCTTTGGTGGAGCTGAGGAAATGGCACTGGATGCGGTGAGAAGAATAGGTGGGGAGGATCGGGATGCAGACGACAGACTAACTCATCCTGGGCCTCTACAAGTTGTGTGACATAGCAAGTTATTTTTCTAGGTCTTTACCTACTGTACCCACATAATTTACATTATTTAGCCAATTTTTATGTAATGTTATGTAAAAGAACAAATTGTTTTGGAGCCCCTTCAATAACTTTAGCAATGGATGCTTTGATTGAAAAATTTTTTATAGTCACTGTGTGCCCAAAGACCTCAGCTTCACTGAACTCCTGGCTCAGACCCAGCTCCCATATAAAGATTCCTCCTAGTGGCTTCTTTAATCCAGGTTGCTGTTCCCCTGCCTGGATGAAATCAAGTGCAGGCAAAATGAAGGTGGCAAGGAGGTCCCTGTGGCTGGACTTAGAGACACACTCAAAAGCCAGATGTAGGCTTGTGTGTCCCCGGGCTCTTATATTCAACACGAGGGGCCCAGACCCAGGATAAAGGACTGTCGCCAAGAGGGCTCCTCTGGCTCATTCAGCCAAGCCCTAGTGGTTTGTTCCAGTAAGGAACTGCCTGTAGGACAGGCACACAGTCTGAGGACTTGGGTTCGGCTTCCTTGTATTGATGTGACATGGCCTTGGCAGGGCCCCACCGCACACAGGGCACTTGACATGCATATGTTTTGATTTTTGTGGTGCCGGCAAGGAAACCAGAGCTGCCTGTCAGGAAAATTAATAAAATGGATGTGACACTGATTCTTCAGTGTTATTACTAGCAGGGAGAAAGAACTTCTGTCCAACTTCCCTCAAGACCTTGAAGGGCCTTACCTCTGTAGCCAAGGATGTCCCTTTCCTCCAGCCCAACTAATCCCACTGCTAAGTTCCTATTTAGGAAGAGCCCATGGGAGAGCCATGGCCAGTCCTGGTGTAACTGAAAACACATTTCTCTCTTGTGGTTATGTTGCTGTGTTATTTCTGTACGGGGCCAGCTCCTCCATGTTTCGAGGTAGCTCTCTGCCTATGGCCTTATGACATTCAGGTGGTCTTTTGTGTTGGAGTTCTGTAATGTCGTGTCTGTGCACCTACCCTCCAAATTCCAGATCCTTGTCTCTTTTAGGTCATAATAAACACCATAATAACACTCTCTTTGGACCATTCCAGGGGTTACAAAGCCTTCACTTATTTTTACTTGGGGGGTAGATGAAAAATAAGCTTTATAAATGGATTATTGTTTACAGACATTGCTTCCTTCTCCAGGGTCTACCATGTCCTATGGCAGAGAAATCATCAGCACTTCCATGGGGACAGGCAGGCCTATTAAGATGGAAGGAGAGGGGATGAGGCTTTGGCAGCATTTGATCCCTTGAAAAGATTTAGCGTTTCTGGAAGCCAAAGGTGGAGTGTGAGCTCACCCTGACCTTTGCCCTGGGCAGGTACAGTGTCTGATTCTTGGTTTGGCAGAATACACCGTATTCTGAGAAAAAAGAGGAACAAGACTGAAACAGTGATGACATATCATAGGCAGAAGAAGTAACTATTTACTGGGCTTTTAGAGCCAAGACTGAAAGTGAGGGTGAGAAAGCTTAACAAACGAGACAGACTACTGGTGCATAGCAGTTACAAAAGACACCTGGATCGCAGGTACCAGGAAAGATGGGGGGGCTCTTGCTCGTCCCCTCAGTGATGTCATTTTCAAAAACCTTCACCCAAAGCCTCCGAGTCATTGCCCCAGAAAGCCTAGCTCCGTATTGGATATGTTCTCTTTGAATTGCTCTAAAATTTTGGGAATCTATATTTTTAAACCATATCTTTGGAGGTAATTAATTTTCTAAGTTTTCTAACTACTGTTGAAGACTTTTTTTTTTCCCCTGGCTATTTGCTCTTAATTTTTTTCACTTAACATTCAAGTGCTCTATAAGATGTGTGCCAGTATGCTGGGATTTATTTAACAAATCCATGCTAACTTTCTAGCCAATACCTTTATGAAAAAGGCTCAGGTGGCTTCTCAGGGATCCTTTGGCCCGGGGCTTGATGCTAATGACAGGTTAAGCATTTTGTCCAGCAGCATCCAGTTTTGCCCTTGACTTCCTTTCAGAAGTGAAGGCAAATGTTCTGGTTCCTGTAACTTATCAACATCTGCATTATCAACCAGCCTGGAACATGTTGTTCATTTACCACTATCTGAATTCCTACCACTCGTTTGTAAGGTTCAAGTGAGAATCTTTCTAATATCTTCTGTAAAGACCAAGACAATGAAGTTTTTTAGCCTATTTGCCATTGCCTCATCCTTGAATAAGGGGCCACACTCATCCTGTACTTGGTTTCTTTGTTTGGATGTAACTTAAGATATTTTTTTTTTGGTTTGGTTTTAGAATCTTACCATGTAATACTTAACTTTCTCCCCATCATATCTTATTTCAAGTTGGGGCTTGACCTGTTGTTTTTGTGAATTGTGCTATTATTCTTACTAGGATTAGCTGTCCTTGGACATGATAAATTGTGTTTGTGGGTGTTGTATGTGTTTAGAGTGTGATTAATTCTTAAAATTTCTTTTTAGGCTACACTAAGTCTTCAAAATGAGCACATTTAAATCATTCTCAGGATTTTACCTCTGCTCATCTACCAATTTATATACATATACACACAGCCTGGAAAATGGCATGCATTCCGTAATTATTTCTTAGTTGGATAAATCAGTTATGAAAATGGAGAAAATATGTGATATGCTTTTAAATTTTTTCCTATTTTATAAGATTTGTAATTGTAGGTGAGATATTACTTAATATTGGTCACCACAGTGTGTCCTCAATTACATTTTCTATTTGTGAATAAGAATGTACTAGAGACAGCAGGCCCATTTTATTCCGATTGTATCTTGGCTGAGGTGGACTTTACTGAACATAAAACCATTTGTTCAGTATTGTTATTACCATGTTGAGATAAACTTTCAACGATACATAATCTTAGCAATAATTGTAGCCAAGTGAATCATTTTTAGTACCTTGATTTTGGGTTATGTTTATGTGCATATGTGTCTCTTATATATGAGTGTATAAAAACATGGTTTAGGAACTATTATAATCTTTAATAATAGCTGAAATATACTAGGCCCTAACTATGTGCCAAGCTCTATGCTAAGTGCTTTATATGTATTATCTCATTTAATTCTTTCAATGACCCTACCTAAACTTGGTATTATTATTAACCTCACTTTACAGTGGTAGACACCATGAGTTGAGAGAATTTCAGCAACCTGTGTGAGGACATAAAATTGGAATGATAAACTCAGTTATTTGAACCCAGGCAGATTGGTTTCACATTCATAATTGGGTAAACAAAGGGAGAAAATGATCAGTGATAAGAGGGAACCTCAGGTAGTGCCATCATCTTAGCACAAATCTTAGCTTTCTGTAGTTTATTTTATGGAAAGTACTGAATCAATAGAAATTCTCTGGGTGCCTTCCATATTCTAGGTAGTATGCTAATCAGACTATCATCCTTATGGCCAGGAGGCACTGATAAGTTTCAGGAAACTTCTATTTGGATTGGGGTACATGGGCGCATGTTTGCATAGCCCCATCCTGTGGGTTTTGCCCCATCCTGTAGGTGGGGGAATTAATTAGACTCCCAAGAATGAATTGACATCACACTGTTGTATTTGGGGATGGGGAGGAGTAAAGTTAATTGCCTTAGGTAGATGCTTTTGGGAGACAACAAGCAATTTTTATTGGCTAATGTATATAAGCTCTGCAGACCAGAGGTGTTCATCCAGGTGAGGGAAGCAAACTAGAAGCAGGTCTCAACTCTGTGAAGAGTGAAAGAAGTGAGTGACAGGATTTACGGCCAGGGCTCAAACTGATAAGGCTGATATCGACGTGGCTTTCTACTTCCAGGAGGGATCACTAATGGTGCCAGGGTAAAAGGTCTGTCTGGCAAAGTAAACACACGTGGTGTGAATTAGATAGTGAGATGAAAGCTGTTGCATGTTTTATACCCATGGACAGTGTCACCCTAATCACAGATAGTGTCCTGACAGTGGACTTCTGCAGATATCCCTCAACTGGGGGAGAATGGCTCCCAATACAGTTATACTCAATTCCTTGGCAATCTCATTCTCACAGCTTCTAGATACATAGATGACACCTACATTTATATCTTCATCCAGAATCTTTCTCCTAAACCCAGTATCATATATTCAACTGCTATTCAACATCTCTATGGAATGTCTCATCTCATCTCAGACTTAAGATATTCAGAATAGAATTTCTGTTCTTTGACCATAAACTCATTCTCCCATTGCACTGTTGGCAATGCCATCCTTCCCACTGCTTAGATGAAAAACTTTGGAGTCATTTTTGGCACCCTTCTTTTTCTTGTGTACCACATTCAGTTCAGCAGGAAATCATCTTGGTTCAATTTTCAGAATATTCCCAGCATCTGAACCACTTCTCAGCACTTCCATTCTTACTATCAGTTCCAAACCACCATCCTCTTATCTCCTAGAATATTCCACCCGCTATCTAACCGATCTCTATGCTCTGGCCGTATCCCTCCCTTCCCTTTTGTCTTCAATAAAGCATCCAGAACAATTGTTTTGAAGTATGAATCAAATCTTGTCATTCCCTGCATAAATCTCTCCATGGCATCTCATCTTACCAGAATAAAGTCCTTACAAATGTCTATATGTCCTAAGCAGTCAGATTTCTGTGAACTCACCAGCCTCACCTTCTAAGTGCTCTTCTGCTCCTTATGTCAGCCACACTCCTTCTGGCTGGTCTATGGAAGCTGTGTTTGCTATTCCCTCTGTGTGGAATGTTCCTCCCCTAGGTAGCTTGCTTGGCTTCCTTCCATCCAATCCTCATGTCATTGTTCAGTGTTAATTTCTCAGTGAGACCTTTCTTGAAAACATTAGAATTGCATTTTTAAAAAGGCATTAAGAGCAAACTTAATTGAAGTATAGGATACAAACATAAAAGTGTGCATTTAATAAATGGACAGCTTTTTATGTATTCACAAAGCCAACACTCCCATGTAACCAGGACTCAGATTAAGAAATAGTACTTTATCAGTACCCCAGGAGCCTGTTTTTTGTTTTGTTTTGTTTTGTTTTAATGCCAGATGACAGTGTATGTGTGGGTCTGTTTCTGGGCTCTCTTCGGGGAAAAATTAACATCTTCACAATATTGAGTTCTCCAGTCTATGAAGATAGCATATCTCTAATAAGGGAGTGCTTTATTTGCAGTTTTTCTGGCAAATACAGGAAAATCAAAAATAAAGTGACTAAGCTTAAATTTCTTTGGGGCTTCTGAAGGCTCCTACAGGGAGTAGATGCGCTAATCTACCATATCCTCTAGGAAGGGTCTAGATGTTCTTCTTGGCTTCCTGGAGTGAGTAAAGTTTCCATGTGAAAAGCTATCAGAATTACATTTTTTAAATATGCATCACTTTCTCCTCCACACCCCATTCATCCAAATCCTTGTCTACATTCCAACGTTTTCTTTCTCCATGGCATTTTTTTTGTTATTACATCTTTTCCTTGAGACAGTATAAGCACTGTAAAGTCTAGGTTTGCTTGCTGAATCCTCAGTGCCTAGAACAGCACCTGACTCATAACAGAGCCTCAATAAATACATGTTTGATAAATGAAGGAATAAAATGGCATCAGCATAGTATAACCTGTCTTTAATACAGACAGCTGGGTGGGGCCAGAACGAACAACTTACAGTTTGGGGTGATTTGGGTGCTGAAAACTTTTGCTACTGTATATGATTCCCTTGCCAAATTAAAGAGCTTTGACTCCATATAGAAACTGGAAATTCAAAGCTTTATGATTCTTGGCGAGGATGCATGGAGGCTGGTTAGATTTGGTTATAAACCATTTCGACGGCCAGAAAATTCAGTCAGTGTGTTGTTTAAATTCACAAATCAAAATAAACAGCTATGAATTAAAATGAATTTGCTAAACCTCGGTATCCCATTTGGGTCAACATCATTGTGCCTCTTTTTTCCTTCCTACTTGAATCTCCCTAGATCAGCGGCTCTGCCTGCCTCCCCAAGGTGACTACTGCCCACCTGAAAGTAAAGCAACTTTTCTGAAAATGATTTCAAATGAAGAGAGAATTAATGCATGAACTATTAACAGGGATTCTGTTCCCCTCTGGCTCTTGTAATTTCTAGAACATTGAATTAAAGAGTTCTCAGACCTTTACAAATTCTCAAGGCAAACATTATTAGCAAAAAGAAGCCCATACAGCATGTTAGAAGTTTGCCAGAAAATGTCAATGGAATTTCTGAATTAAAAAAAAAAAGAAAGGTTGAAACTTCTCTTCCCCATCTTCTCCCCTTCTCCCTTCTTCCCTCCCTCCCTCCCTCCCTCCCTCCCTCCCTCCCTCCCTCCAACATGATTAGAAAGTCATTTCAAATGTCTTATATGTTTGGTCAATCAAAGGCAAATGTACATGATTGATGGTGACAGGGAACACATTTAACTCATTATTCTTTACTTTGCAGCAAAATGATTTGTGTAAACTGTCTGCCTAGCATTAAAGGTAAAGCAAACTTAGAAACCCCAAAATGTTATATTTTCGTCTAATATTTTCCTTTTGGTTTTATAGCTGTAATCACATATGGATTCTTTTATTTAGCTCTTGTCATGGACTGAACAAAGGGGAAGGCAGCACAGAAAGATTACATAACATACAAACACAGCACCATGCCCAGTGAGGACAGAGCCACAGAAGCTTCAATGGCCAGGGCTCAACATGAAATCCAGGAGATGCTGTCACTCATCCTGGTCCTTATCAATTGGCAGGATGTTGTGAAATAAGACCCTCTTGACCAAGTCTCTCTCTGCTCTAACATTAAAACGAGCTCTCTCAGAGATTATGTCCTTCAATTAATTGTATACATTTTTTAGTACACCTGGACATCCACAGGCTTAGTCCTCCTGGCCTCCCCACCCTGCCTTCCAATTTTTTAACTTAAGTTTTCTGGGAGCCTCCTGCCATCTGTGATTTTTCAAGTAAAATCTCAGATTCCCTTATTAAATCTCTTGGTTATCCTTTCTCTAAAGGATAGCAAGTGTAATAGAACAATGGTGAAGAAACTTCGAGTTCTTTCGAGGTGACTATTCTGCATATCTAGGGGGCGGAAAGCAAGGAACCAACATTGATTTGATACAGGGGGTATTTTGTTAAGACCTATAAAATTATAATAGACCTTAAGTTTGCATATTACTTCACAGTTTCTATGATATACATTTTAATTATTTTTTTATTTGACCAGATACACAGCATTTTATTGAATATAATTTGGGAAATGTGCCTAATGCAAAGTAGCTGGTATTTCAGACCCTTCCTTACCTGTCGAGTAGAAAGAAATAGGAAGATGACTGACTTCTGGTTAAACAGCTGTGTGGGAAATGGTAGTACGAAGGCCAGAACTAAATGAGATCATCGGGTTCTTAGCTCGGTGTTTTCCCCACTACTATACATTACTTCCCCTAGAGGAATGTATCAGATATAAACACTACTTGGTTTCATATTCAAATCAATAGCTTCTAAGAATAGACATCACTTTGCCATATTTGTAAAAGTAGTGTCCTTGGATTTACCCAATCATGCCAAATGATGTGATATAAAAATTAAGACATTTTTCAAAGGTAGGAAATACGTATGTCTGCCCCATTCCTTTCATGGTGTCTTAGTCTGCAAAAGACCAAGGCATGGCTGTCTTTCCTAGACCATCATTCCTTGTCACTCTAGTAAAGTGTTACCACTTACATTACCACCTATTTAATGAGGGGTAATGTAAGAAAGCTGGAAAGCTTTGTCCCAACCATCTGAAGGAAGGAACGAGTGGGTCAAGGTGCAAGGTGGTATATTTCCAATGCAGGGAGGTATTAGTAAGGAAAGTGTGGTGTCCAGAAGGGTTAAATAATGTTGATAAAAGGAAGAAAGGAGCATTTCTAAGGAGAAAGGTAAAGCGACTCTTAATCCTTGCAGGTCCTTTCTAATTATAAGCAAAGTATTCTAGTAACTCAAACAATTTGGGCACTGGTGGTGGGGCATTGATTGAATGTCCTTGAGATTAGTAGAAAAATCCAGTTGCATTTACCTGTCATTTCTTCCGGCCATTTTCCATTCTAGGAAAATGCTTAAAGGATGTGATCCCATTGAGATTCAGAAGTAATTTTAATTGTCTAGAAATCTCCTTTAACTTTACTTTTTAAAATTACCTTACAGTAAAATTGATTTGTATGTGTACAAAGTTGTATATATTTTAACACATATGTAGTCTACTACTAGAATCAGGATACAGAACAGTTTCAAAACCCCAAAAATTCCTTCATGCTCTTACTTTGCAATCATACCCTCTCCTTACTCCTAGCTTCCCTAACCCGTTACAGTTACTGATTTGTTCTTAGTATAGTTTTATCTTTTTGGAATGTCTTGTAAATGGAACCATATAGTATGTAACCTTTGAGACTGGCATTTTTTTCATTCAGTATATTCCCTTGAGATTCATCCATGTTATTGTGTGTCAATATTTCAGTCTTTTCTATTGCTAAATATTATAGCATTTTATTGATGTGTCACAGTTTGTTTACCAATTCCTTCATTTAATGGTATTTAGATTGCTTCCAGTTTGGGATGATGATGGATAGAAATGATAAAAATATTTGTATAGAAGTTTGTATGGGCATGTTTTAATTTCTCTAGGGCAAATACCTGGAAGTAGAATTGTTGAATTGTAGTGTAAGCACGTGTTTAACTTTAAAGAGAAACTGCCAAAGTGCTTTCTTGAATGCTGTATCATTTTTCATTTCCATCAGCAATGTATGAGAGTTCTTTTTGTTCTATATCCCTGGCAACACTTGGTATTGTCAACATTTTTAATTTTAGCTCTTCTAATGGATGTGTAGTGGTATCTTCTTATGGTTTTACTATGTATTTCCCTAAAGGCTAATGATGTTGAGCGTCTCATTATATGTTAATTTGTCATCTGTATATCCTTTTTGTGTGAGGCATATGACACATTTTTTTCCCCACAGGCTTTATTTTTAAAAGAAGTTTTAGGATCCCAGGAAACTTGAGTGCTTTTTAAAAGGTTCTTCCATGTCTTTTCATGGCTTGATAGCTCATTTCTTTTTAGCATTTAATGATACTCCAAAGTCTGGATGTACCAGAGATTATCCATTCACCGATTTAAGGACATCTTAGTTGCTTCCACATTTGGGCAGTTATTAATAAAGCTGCTATAAACATCCATCTGCAGGTTTTGTATGTAAATTTTCAAATCCTTTGGGAGTTTTATTGCTGGATAATGTGGTAAGAGTATGCTCAGTTTTGTAAGAAACTGCCAAACTGTCTTCCTGAGTGGCAGTGCTTATTTGCAGTCCCACCAGCAATGAATTAGTGTTTTTTGCTACATATCCTCACCAGCATTTAGTATGATTAGTGTTTGGCCCATATTTTAATTGGGCTGTTTGTTTTTTACTATTGAGTTTAAGAGTTTTTTATATATTCTGGATATCTTGTTGGATATGGGATTTGTAAATATTTGCTCCTAGTCTATAGCTTGTGTTTTTATTTACTTGATGATGTCTTTACTGAATTAAAGTTCTTAATTTTGAAAACTTTGGAGGTTTTCTGCAAACATTAAATATATTGTATCTATATGACTCAAAAATTTTGCTCATGGGTGTCTACCCAAGAGAAATAAAACCATAAACATTAATTTCTCATGGTTGCTATAATACATTATCACACTTAGTTGCTTAAAAGAGCAATTTCCCCCCTTTTTTTCCTGGAGGCCAAAAGCCTGACATCAGTTTCATTGGATTAAAGTTGAGGAGTTGAAAAATATGGTTCCTTCTGGAGGCTCTACAGGAGAATCTGGTTCCTTACATATCCTAGCTATGGAGGCCGCCTGTATTCCTTGGCTCATGACTCCTTCTTCACTTCACTCTAACCTTTTGCTTCCAATGTCACATCTTGTATTTTCTCTTCTTTAGTCAAATCTCCACCTACTCTCTTCTTATAAGAACACTTGAGATTATAATTTGGGCCTTCATGGGTATCATAGGCATACCTCAGAGATATTGCATGTTTGGTTTCAGACCATCCTAATAGAGTATTTCAATAAAGTGAATCATAATCTTTTTGCTGGTGGAGGGTCTTGCCTTCAATTTGTAAAAAGTGCAACACCTGCAAAGCACAATAAAGCAAAGCACAGTAAAACAATGTATGCCTATATAGAATAATTCATGTCTCCAAATCCTTAACTTATATCACATCTGCAAACTCCCTTTTCTCATACAAGGTAATGTTCACAGTTTCCAAGTATAAGGGTGCAGGTATCATCGGAGGCAATTGTTTAGCCTATCATAGTATATGTTCTAGTCCACAAAGATACATATATCTATCCCACATGGAAAATATATTCACCCTATTTTAACATCCTTAAAAGTCTCAATCCTTCAGCACCAATTCAAGTTCAAAATCTCATCCAAATATCAACTCAAAAGGCTCACATTTCATCATCTAAGTCAGTTATGGGTAAGACTCTGGGTATAATTCATCCTGGGGTGAAATTTCTTCCCTCTGTGTATCTATAAAACTAGAAAATGAGTATTCTGCCTCCAAAATGTAACAGTAGGACAGCCATAGGATCATAGTTATAGGCATTCCCATTCCCAAGGAAAGAAAAGGCAAGGGAGCAAGGACCTACCAGCCCCAAGTACCATCAAAATTCAATCAAATTCTACTAGGTTCAAGGTCTAGAAATAATCCTCTGTGGCTTAAAATTGGAATTTTTTCAAAAAATTTTTTGCCTTTTAATATAAATTTTAATATCAGCTTGTCTATATCTATAAAAAATCCTACCGGTATTTTGATTGGAATTGCATTCAACCTATAGACCAATTTGGGCCACACTGGCTTCTGTGAATATGGATGGTAGTCTATGAATGTGGCCTCTCCATGTATTTAGATAATCTTTAACTTCCTTCATTAGTGTTCTGTAGTTTTCAACAAACAGATTATGTACATTTTTTGTTAGATTTATACAAGATTATTATACTTTGGAGAGCTATTGTTAACGGCATCTTTAAAAAATCCCATTTCAGTTATTTATTGGTGATACATAAAAATACACATTATTTTTATATGTTGACCTGGTATCCTGCAAACATTTTGCACTGGTTAGCCCTTCTTGCAGGATGTTTAATAAGAAGAGTGAGAGAGGACAGGACATCTTTGATTTGTCCCCACACTTAAGGGGGCACAAATAGAGTGTTTCACCACTAAGCATAATGTTATCTGTAGGTGTTTTGTAGATGCCCTTCTTTTGAGATAGAGGAAGTTCTTTTCTGTTAATAATTTGATGAGAATTTTTAAATCATAAATGGATGTCGAATTTTATTAAATGCTTTTCATGCATCAAGTGATATAATCAATGTTATTTTTCTTCTTGAGATGGTTAATGTGGTGGATTACATGGACTGATTTAATAATATTAAACTAGTCACTTGGCATTCCAAGATAAACTCTACTTGGTCTTAGTGTGGTTGACATATATGGCTGGATTTGATTTGTTAATTTTTTTATGAAGTTTTTTTGTGTATAAGTTTGTGAGTGAATATTGTTCTATAGCTTTCTTATACTGTCTTTGTCTGGTTTTAGGATCAAGGTAATGTTGGCTTTATAAAATGAGTTGAGAAATCTTTTCCTTCCTTCTATTTTCTGGAAGGATTGTGTAGAATTGGTGTTATTTTTTTTTTCTTTAAATGAGTAGAATTCACTGATAAAACCATCTGGGCCTGAATTTTTTTTCCAAAAGTTTTTAAAGACTAATTCAATTTCTTTAATAATTATAGGTCAGTTAGATTATTTCTGTAACCTTGGATGAGTTATGGCAATTTAAAGTTTTTGAAGTATTAATCTAATTTAATTGAGTTGTTCAATTTCTGTACATAGAATTCTTCATAATTTTCCATTATTGTTCATTTACTATCTGCATAGTCAGTAGTGATAACCTCTCTCTCACTCTTAATTTTGTGTTTTGGGTCATTTTTCTTTTTATATGTAAATTTTGCTGATATTTTTAAAGAATCAGCTTTGGTTTCTTTATTTTCTTTCTGAATGCTTTGGGTTTATTTTACTCTTCCCTTCTAGCTTCTTGAGATGAAGCTTAGCTTATTGATGTGAGACTTCTTTTTTAGTATAAGCATTTAATGCTATATATTTTTTTCTAAGTACTGCTATAGCTGCGTTCCACATTTTTTTCATTCAATTAAAAATAACTTTACAATTTGCTTGAGACATTTTCTTTGACCCATGGATTATCATATGTGTGTTGCTTAATTTAAAAAAAAAATTGGAGATATTTCTTATTTCTCTATTATTAATTTGCGATCTGACTCCATTATGGTTAGAGAACCTACATTGTATGATTTCAATTTTTAAAAAATTTGTTAGTATTATAAATGATATGTCTTGATGAATGTTCCATGTGAGCTTGCAAAGAATGTATATTCTGCTATTGTTGGGTAGCGTATTCCATAAATGTCAATTAGAGCTAATTGGTTGATGGAATTGTTCAGTTCTTCTATATTCTTGCTCTTTTTATTCTGCTAGTTCTACATATTGCAATTAGAGGAGTATTGAAGTCTAACTATCATTTTGTATTTATCTGTTTTAGTTCTGTCAGATTTTGTTTCGTGTATTTTAAAACTCTTTTAAGTATATATACATTTGGACTGTTGCATTTTCTTGTTGAATTGACCTTTTTATCGTTTTATAGTGTCTCTAATGTCCTTGGTTATTTTCTTTGTTCTAATGTCTAGTAGACTTCATACCTGATATAAATAGAGCTATTTAAACTTTTCTTTTGAATAATGATTTTTTAGAAAAAAAATATCTTTTCTCATTGTTTTTTTTTTGTTTGAACCAAACTATATTCTTAAATTATAAGTTATTTCCTTTTGAACAGCTTAAGATGAGATTGCTAAAAAGTATCCATTCCATGTATCTCTAGTAAAAGGTATGTTAGACTTTTTATCTATAATATAATCATTGATATGTTTGGATTTAGCTCTAATATTTTGTTGTTTACTGTGTATTTCTTGTTTTCATTTTCCTCTTCCCACTTTACTTCTTTTAGGTTATTCTGAATATTTTTAGTATTTTATTTTATCTTTAGTGTTTATTATATATCTTTATATAGTCTTAAATTACTGTAGTGTACATAGTTAACTTTTCAAATCTACTTAGCTCAATTATTTACCTCTGTGAGTGTCTCTTTACCCTCTCCATTTTTTTGTTGTATTTGTGTTATGTATTATGTCTACATACACTAAAAACCCTGTGAGAAAATATTATTTTTTTGCTTTCAGCTATCAAACATATTTTAAAGAACTCAATAGAAGTATGTATTTTATATTTATCATGTAATTTTCAATTTCTGTTGTTCTCTCTTTATTCTTGATGTCACAACTTTCTCTTTGGTGTCATTTCTATTATGTCTGAACAACTTCCTTTAGTAGTTTCTTTATAGCAGTCTTCTGGTAACAAAGACATATCTGAGAATGTCTTTATTTTATTTCATTCATGAAGGACATTTTCAGTGGCTACAGAATTATCGGATGACAAATCTTTTTTTTCAGTACTTTAAAAATGTTATTTTACTTCCTTCTTGCCTTCATTGTTTCTGATAAGAAATCCGTAGTCATTTGAATTGTTGTTAATCTATAAGTAATGAGTCATTTTTCTCTGATTAATTTTAAGATTTTCATCTTTTCTTCAGTTTTCTGTTATCTGCTTGTTTGAGTATTATTTTGTGGAGGTTATTCTGTTGGGCTGAGATTCTTGACTCTAGTTTTGTCTTTGGTGGAATTTGGAAAGTTTTCATTCATTTTTTTCAATATTTTTTCTTCATCATACTCTTTCTGTTCCTTTTCTGAGATTCCTATAACACCAATGTTGGAACTTTTTCTAATATATCACAAGACCTAAGGCTCTATGTACTTTTTCAATAATTTTTCTGTCTGTTTTTCAGATTGCATTATTTATATTGATGTAACTTCAAGTTCATTGATTCTTTCTATGTCATCTCCATTTTGTTATTGAGCCCATCCAGAGTGTATTAGCTATTGTATTTTTCAATTCTAAAATTTCCATATGATTCTTCTTTTTATCTTTTTTCACTACTAAGGCTTTCTGACATTCAGTTTTTTATAAAAGTGTTCTCAATTATTGAGACATTTTTATAATAGCTGCTTTAAGGCCCTTTTTTGATAATTCTAATATCTGTGCCATCTAGGCATTGGATGCAATTTGAGATTTTTCTGGTTATTCATGTGCCAAGTTATTTTTTATTATATACTTGATATTTTTATTATTTTATTATACAGCTCTGAATCTTGTATTTTGCATGAAATTGACCTGTTTAATTTTAGGCTACAAGTTCTGACCAAACTTCTATGGCTTGTGATGTCAATGTTAGTTTTCAAAGCAAGCATTGACATTCTATTTAGATCTGCCCCATATCAGTCTCAGACTGGGCTATAGTCTGTGTTATACTTTAGTTATAAAAATCTATATATGCTGTATAGGGTCAGTTCTATCCATGCACAGCTTAAGGTGAACTCATGAATTCATAAACAATTGTAAGGGGCTACTTTCCCAAGTCTTCTTTCTCTGTGATCTCCAGGAAAATTTCAGCTTCCATGGGACCTTTCTTTTGATCTTCTGACCAGAAAGCTGAGGCTTTAGTTGCCCAGCTTTGCTGTTCCTGTGACTGTGTCCCTGTCTGGGGACAACCAGTAGAAAACAAAGAGAAACAGACAGCAACAGGGCTTTGCCACACTCTCTTGGGACCTCAGATCGTCCAGCGAGAGAAGGTTCTCTTATTTCCTTTAATCTCCTTCAGTTCCCATTGCCACTGCTCCTACTGCTACCATGCCACATGACTTGAGGGTTGGAAAAAAAGAAAAATAATGATTTCTCCCATTCTTGCTGTGTAGGAATTTCTTCTGCTGCTTTTTGAGCCAGAATGAGAGCCTTTTTAGAGCTTTCTCTGTCCACATCCTGGTGCTCACTTATAGGTTCTGGGCTGCCTTGAGGTCAGGTCAGAGGACATCAGAAGAAAAACGATGATAAACTCACTGCTGATTTGGTGGTACTTCTCATTCTGGTCATTTCCCATAATATACCTGCTGCTATTTACTTCTCAGGGTCTTTAAACAGCTATTTTATACACACTGTACAGGTTTAATAGCTGCATTCAGTGGAAGATACAGAGTGGAGTATACTTACTCCATCTTATACAGAATCATAAACCCAGCATATTCAATAATCAATCTCTTTGGGGTGAGTTTGAGGTAATCTACCTTTTTAATTAGAGGCTGTGAATAATACAATGTGGCAAGGCTGCATTATAGTGGAATCCAGCAAATCTCCTGGTAGAACAATGTGAGACCCTTGCTGAGGGGTAAAAGTCAAGTCCAGAAACCAGAAGGAGCTAATCCAGTCTACCCATCAGAGTCTTGATGGCTCGAGGCTCCATTCAGAAGTCTAGGGTGAGTCTTTTTACATCATATTAAAGGCGCTGTCCACACATGACCCTTCTTTTATTTTGGGAGAGTATCATTTCCTTCAAATACCTAACCTACCTCTTATCATCATATCTATTTAAAGTCAACTTGATGACCCCTAGGAAAGGCAAAGGGTAGAGAAGACCTCCAAATAACACTACTATCTTCTGGGGCAAACTCAAGCTGCTTAGTTTTTCTCTTCAGTCCAGAGGATCATTTGATGATCACTGATGTTCCAGGCTGTTTTTACAGCAGCAACAATAGGAAACCATGTCTCACAGGCCCAACATCTAACTGCCCTATGTTTCTTTGTGTGAGAAGTAGAGATGTCTTCATCATTACCATCATTGCCATCACCATCACCACCACCATCGCCATCACCATTGCCATCATCATTACTCATTACTTAAAATGGTAGCTGACATTTATAGGGCACCTACAAGGTGCACACTCAATAAATGGCATCTTTTAGTATGATTAAACCATAAGTGTACCAGACACATAGGAAGCACTCAGTAAGCACTAGCTATTTGCCAGGCACTATGTGAAGCACTTTATATATATTATGTAATTCCAATTGCCTTCTTCACCATTTTTCAGGTGAGGAGATTGAAGCTAGTAGAAGTTATACAGCTTGGCCAAGGAGTACTCTGTGAGGCTGGGATTTGAACCCAGAGTCTGAATGTGCTTCAGTACTTTCTACATTGCTACTGCACTCAGGATTATGCCTTCTTCTCTCCCCACAAAAAAAAAAAAAAAGGAAACTGCTAAGCCCAGCTAAATACCTCAGCAATTTATAGGCTGCCCACTCTCAATTTCTGAACCAAATGTCTTTTTGATGAGGCATAAAATCCACTCTAGGAAGCAGAAGAGAGGAATTTCTGAAGTCATTTCTAACTTCCTATGAAAATATTCTCTAGGTGGCAAGAGATTTTCCATATAACAGTGAACACAATAACATGGGTGACTCTGCCTTGGATACCTGGCTCACAAATAAACCATTTGGCTTCCCAATCGCTGTGATACCCAAAACTAGCAAAATTTATGTTTACGACTGGAATGGCTCTGTTCAGCCAGAAAGCAAAAGTTTACAGCTGAATCCTTTGCTTTGAAATGAAATCTTGTCTCTTTGGCTTGACTTTATCAGGCTGTATTGTACAGCGATAGGAGACATAAGTATCCAGAATCTGCTGTCACTAAAATGGGACTGAGTTGGCAAGTGTTTTTGTCCTCACACTCAGCACTGTGTTCTTAAATGGAAAAATTGAATAGAAATTAGGGATACAAATAGGACCATTTTCTGAAACTTTATTTTTAATTGAATTAAATATTGCCATGTCATTGTTCTCTTTTTACACAGCCCACATTAAAATGGAGATCAAACTATCATTGTGGTCACTGGATCAATAGAGGGAGACTAAGTAGATATCTGGATCCCTGAAATAGAGTTTAAACTAATTACCACACCAGCCCAAACACTTGGGTACTCACCTTGTGTTTAATTATCTACAAGCTCTCTCTGTAAATGGCTTAAATATTTAGTGACACTCATGAAAAAGATTCTTTTTCATCTGTAACTCAAGTCGTTTGGCTGTGATTGATTCTCCTTAATCTCTGGTCCACAAAGGCATGATGGAGAATACCTTCTCTTTTCTTCACTGTTTTAGGAATAGCTCTTTGTTACTTAAAGTGTGGTCTATGTTTGGGCAGCATCAGTGTTCACTGGGAGCTTGTCAGAAATGCAGAATCTTAGAACCCACCCCAGGACTACAGCACCAGAAACTGTCTTTTACCAAGACCTTGAGTGATTCACATGTACATCAGAGTTTGGAAAATACTGGACTCAGAGACTTAGAAAACTTTTGTTAAGTAAGCTCTAAGATGCACCCACTGGCGAGAAATTATCCCAAGTGTTAGCAGCAGTGGATGTAGTGGAATTCTCACCAAACTGTCTAAAACGGAAGATTTTGCTAAGGCACAGGCAACTCTAGTGGTTTGTTTCATCAAAAGCAAACTCATAATTCCTGTGCTGATTCAGATGCTTTTCCAATTCTTTTCATCTTCTCCTGGTTATAAACAAACAAACAAACACACAAACAACAATTGTTTTGGGCCTCAATTTTAGAATTTAGAAGTAATGGAATTGCCAGATATAGGCTTTGTTTGGCTCAGTACATTCCCTGTTGCACTATTGTTGATTTCAATGCTGGAAACACTGGAATCCAAAGAGGGAGGACAAGGAGAAGACAGCAGGCAGAGTCCCACAGGGAACACAGCATTGTCACAAGACAAGGTAAAAAGGGGGCTCCTTCCTGTAGGGATGACTGTGGGACTCCTAGCTAGCAGCAGGAGGGACTTCAGTTAGATTGATGATGACATGCTAGTCCCTGAGAATTCCGTCTTTCAAATTCAAGCTTCCAAGTTATTGGATTTTGAATTTAGAAAACAATAAGCCTCCAAGATGGGGTACTTGCTAAGCACTCCAGGATGTTCTATGATGACGAAATTTCCCAGAAAAACATTGCTCATAGTTGAGAGTTTTCTGGGAAGTTAAAAAAAGACTCAATTATACGTGGTTCCTATTAGATCCCAGAAATGAAGAACTTTCCAGCATTTGGAGGCAGAATTGGTTCATTTCATGGTCCGACACTAAATGCTATGAAGTTATCAGTGCTTTAATTGGATTAGATGCCTGGGAAAATTGTACTTGTCTCTCTGATTCTCTTTCTCCAGTTTTGTCTTGCTCAGTTCAATTCAACAAATATTAAGCACCTCTTATAAGCACCACATAAGGTACCACACTGCTTATTCTAGAGGATACAAAGTTGAGTGTGTAAGGGAGGAGTTCATGTTCCAAGTTCTGCTTTATTGTATTTTTTGTCAGATGCTAGACAACTCAAATACTATGATGGTGGCTCATGATAACTAACATGTACTGACAGCTTACTTTGGGCTGGGTAGTATTGTAGTTGTCCTTCTCTATGGACCATCTCATTTAGCCCCTGCCAGCCTCGCTGGACATGGACATGATTTGTGTCCCCATTAAGGCAAGGCAGAACACATCAAGTTGGTGAAATGAAGAAAGGTCTCGCCGATGAGGTAGTCATGATGTGAACTTTTAGGGCAAGTTGGATTTTGACAACTGAAAATGACCATAGAGAGATATGAAGGATCAAGGGAAACTAAGTGAAGGGGGTATCAGGGAGGGGAAATTTGTAGATAAGCACTGCACATCTCCATGAGTTGCTCCTTAACATAAAAAGTTCTGTGACAAAATATAATGTTTCCCCCTTGGAGACTTATAATTCATATTCACATGTTAAATCCTCTAAGCATTGCCCCCAAAATAAAAAATCTCCAGTACTTCCCAAATTTATTTCATTGATTCAACAAATATTATTGAGCTACTACTCTGAACCATGCTCTCTTCCATCCACTACAGATTCATATAAAATTTTCTGCCTTCAAAATAGCCTGCATTTTAATGAAGGGCATCCTAGAACCCTCTCTTCAGTCTCTTTGTTCAAGGTAATACCTGTTAGTGAGTTCTATTGCGCTTACTTTGGAAAATCATAATTGAGAATAATTCTACTTTACTGAAACTTGGGGGAAATTTAGAGTGGGACCAGCACAGCTGCAGGTGCTGCAAACTGTTAGCTACTTGTTTACAAAGAGAGAAGTACAAAAAATGGAGTAAAGGCTTAGAAACATCTAAAGCAATTTGACAGATTAACTTTATGTCGGTTGAATCTAATGGTAAAAATTTAGGACTTGTACTTTGCCTGTCTTGCCTTTTCATTTTTTCCCTTTCTTTGGAATTCATTTCTGTTAGATTTTGCAGAAGTTTGAGTCTGCAAAAGAATGGATATTAGTTACTTAAAGTGTGGTCTATGTTTGGACATTTTGTTTATATTAAAACAAAATGCTGGTCTCTCACCTCAGAATTATCTTCATGAGAATTGCTTGGCAGGCTTTTGCTTGAGAACATATACTTTCTGCTCACACTACCCAGGTTAGAATTATTTTTAGTGGTATTTTAAGAACCTTATTTTTTAAAGCGCAAATGAGGATGTTCTTAACTATTAGCAAGATTGCAAAACCAGAGTCCTACTTAGATAGATAGTGAATAGGCCAATCTTTAAGGTCTGACATCTCTTAAGCATAAGCACCTTTTCTACATAGGAGAGAAAAATGAAAGAGTGGAGAAACTATGTACATATTGAAAAATATACCAACTTTCAGCTACTAAGGTAATACTTTCTTAAATGATTTCTAAATAATAATTCTTTTTAAAAATTCTCTTATTACTCTTTCTGCCAACCCTTCCTTTACCATCAGTCCCTTTGGCACTCTGTCTCTTCAGAAATAATCTGGGCTGGGATAATGTAGTAGAGAAAATGACATATATTACAATGTTTTTGCATGTGGTGTGGTCTGTTAATCTCTCTCTAAATACCTCATCTGGGCTAATTTTCTTTTTTTTTTTTTCATGTCTGATGCAAGATATCTCATTTGATAGTCTGCAGCCCACGAGTCTGGGAATAAGAGATTTGGCTCAAGTCCACCTCGAAATTTATCTTTGGAGTTGTTTATTTATTCGTTCAGTGCTGAAGCAACCAGTTATTTGGCATTCCATCAAATCCCAAATAATTTGTTTTAATTAACATTGTCCTGAAGCCTGTGGAAAAATCTGAGATCCTTTCATCTTATCCTCACATTCTGGACAATACAATCTGAAATAGGCCATAATTGTGCGATGCCAAATTGTTATGAAGTCCCTAAAGTCCAGTGCTGCTCTCGGAAGGGCAGCTGACCCAAGTCCACATCCAAGAAGTATAGCGTTGATAGACAATTTGACGCAGAAAAGAAATATGTCCTGAGAAGGTACAAAACAGCATTTGTTCCCTATCTCTTCTGCCTCTTTCCTTTGGTTTCAACTTTATCACCAATTTTCTCCACTCCCAGAAAGCTAGGGAGTAAGTCATTCTCCGTCCTGGTATCTGCAAGGACCTAAGCTAGCAAGATTCAAATGTTTTGTTTTTTAATTCTGAGTTGATTTTAAGGTTTGTAATTATACTGAAGAATGTTAATGCCAGGAAGGAAGAGAGAGAGCAATACCCATATGTCCATGGGTAAAAACTGGGGCAAGTGTGGTGGACTAGCCTCCCACTACCAGTTTTGAGCAATGCTGGTGTGTATGTTATGATTAACTTCTTATTATTGCAGCTATTAACATAATGGTCACTGGTTTTTATAATTTCCTTTTAATTTATTATTTTTGATGTGCATGATATAACATATTTAGATTAAAACAGCATACATGTTTTCAATAAAGCAAAGATTGGTATGTAATAATCTTTGGAATTATTTACATGACTCCAGAAGTAGGGATGGACTTTTGCAAAATTACATGGCCGCCATCAACACAGCTTTTCAAATTGTTGGTTGGGAACAGAAATCATGATGGTTGTAATGTACCCCAGCCAGGATAGTTGATTTTTTTTCAAATTCACTGAGCTGTTAGTACTAGAGAAACACAATTTCACTCTAATCAGAGAAAGTGTAAAATGTGAAAGGTACCATTATTGACCACTATTAGTAATACATGCAGAATCTGGGATCAAGAAGGTGTTACTTCCCCCAGAGCCAAAGCTGATAGCTCGAGCTGTAAAGTAGCTTTGATGGTGGAGCCATCAGTCCATGGATTGGTGTACAACTATTTACTTGGGGGGGGGGTTGAACTGGACTGGTTGAAAATTAGATAATCAAAGGTAGATAAATAAGACCATGAGAAGTATAGACGAGTTCCCTTCTCACCCTGAAGATTCTGTATGTGATGAATCAGGACTCACAGCACATCACCTGTGCATCTTTGCTAGGCATTCTTCTGAAACAGCTGGAGTTTGATGTGACAGTCAAAGGAGGAATTGCTGCCTCAGGAAATGCTTTGCCTATGACTGATTGCTGAATGGCTGGCAAATTAATTTTGGCACTTTTCCCTAAGTCATTTTGGTCCTATGCCTTCATTTTTCTGATGGGAAGTGTGTATTCACATTACAGTTAAAAATACATTGACAACACAAATGTAGAGAACAGCATGTACTATTTTAGGATAGAAACTGTAGGCTGGGATGGTTCCATTTTGTAGAACAGAAATGATGCTGGTATTCTCCAAGAGGAGGGCTGAACTCTCCTTTCATCTTTACTCAAAATCAATATTTCTTCTTGCTGACCTCTTGCAAAGTCTTGGGCTCCAGGGTTTAAGATTTTGAGTTCTCGATGGGTTTTTGTTTTGATATTTCTCCCTTAGATACTTAAATACAGCAAACCCTTCCTGCCCCACCCCTCACCCCAAATCCTTGCACCATTACTTCCCTACACATTTACCCTATCCTCTATGACAAGGGGTGTGTTGTGGTAGGTGGTTATGGTAAGAGCATGAACTGAATCCTGTTTGTACCACTTATTGGCTTTATGACCTTCAGTGGTTTATTTAACCTCTATGCCTCAGTTTTGTCATCTTTTAAAGGGGAATCATAATAACAATAACTCACTCCACTCTCTCTAGATCTCTTTGTACACAATCATTTCTCTGTGTTAAGCACAAGACTTTTAAACTCAACATATTTTACACTTATTTTTTTTCCTAAGAATGCATTTCATTACTGCTGACAAAGATAAAAGGAATGTGTACTTTCAGTTTTGCTTTCTTAGAATAAATTAAAGATGCCATGTTTGAGACTGGTAGACCTTAATAAGAAGTGATAAGTTAAGCCCTTGCCTTGGGTTGAAGACTGCAGTTCTGTTGTCTCAGTCTGTGACACATGCATACATAAGGTTGGGTGCTTGCTCCAGACTCTCCCAATCTGTTAGGATTGGCCTGTTTCTGTTGTTCTATCACAACTTGTCATTCTTGTCCTTAAGGATTAAAGAGTCTCAGTAGTAATTAATTACTGATTCTTCTACTCTTACATTGTACATATGGGTTTTAAAAAATTATGATAAAATACATATAACATAAAGTTACCACCTTAACCATTTTTAAGTGTGTGTGTGTGTGTGTGTGTGTAACATTTATCAGATCTCTGAAAAACATGTTGAGTCATGTATGTAGACATATTGTTAAAGATATGGAAATCTTAAAGGGCTATGACAATGAATTTTAACTCCTCAGCATTTATACAGTCCATTCAATACTACCATATCTAGCATTATAGATAGTCTGTGAATCTGCATAAGTATGTGGAAGAGGCATTTTGCTTTCTAGAACAGTTCGCTACATTTTTTCCATTTTTTGACTTCCATTACTCAAGCATTTCAAATCAGTCACAAAGGCAAACTTGCAGTAAAAGAAATGTGGGGAAAAAATGAGTAAAAGTCAGATATATCTGGTGCTTTCTCCAGCAAAGAGAAAAATATGGGAAAATAAACACCCGTTAAATAGTATTTAATCAGTAACTAGAACAAAATATGCTCACAAATATTTGCTGAATTAATAAATCAATTAAACAATTTTTACTAAGTTCAAAACCAACATAATATTATCCTATAAAGAATCTGTTTCTACTTATTTAAAGTTTAATAATTAACCTATAATAAAGTTGGTCTAATGAGTAGTTCCTTTAAGATGGAGAAGCATGAAAATACTGACCATAGCTAAAAGAACCATATTCAAACCACATTAATTGAGGAGTACCACCAGTATTTAAACTAATTGAGTTAAACATTCATATTTTCATTATTTTTGAAAATAAAGTGTAATATTTAGCAACACAAAGCACACATTATAAAAGGAATGTCTCTGCTAAGTGGTTGAATCCTTCCACCTCAAGAATACTACTTGCCCATAAAGCTCTACTATGAAGATTTATAATTGGCAGTCCCTCATATAGTATCTTATATACAAATGAAACAAATTATGATGATATAAGGCCAAGAATATTCTATATATTTAATTAGTTACTAACACATTCTAGACTTTCTTCAAATTAGTTAGAATGAATGAACTTTGCTTTTAAAGTCACGCATATCTTTTATTTGAAAAAAAGTTGAAGTCATGATTTGTGGAAATTAAAAAATTTGTGCTTAGCTAAACACATTGCAGTTAATTTTAAAAATCATATAGTTTAATAGTAGAAATGGTTGAATGCCTTTTTTAAAAAAAACACTCCACTCTGGGGAAAGACCAATTTATAGATAAACAACCCATACCCAGCAGCATTACATAGCTAATGTCTAAAGTGTGGGAGTAGGTTAGAAGCAGCTCAAACTAATGAGGTTAAGTCACTTAATCTAATCACTCAGATAGAGCATAAAGCAGATAAATATTGTAGAAGCAGGGAGCATTCAGTTTATTTCTAAATTATTTCTGGCTTTTGTATTACAAAGTGTCACCAAGTAGATTGTTAATATGCATTGCCCACTGTTTCCCAGTCTCTCAATTTTAAGCATTACATTTCCCCAGTTTACTAATTATTGGGCCATAGCCAAGATGCCTTTTAATTAGACATCAGCACAAGAAATTATTAAGATCCACTTCCTATTGTCTGGGAAGCTCCCTACAACCCCCTGCCCTTATCTAACTTCCAGTGGGAATGAACATGGGAGGCAGAAGCTTACATATAGCCAAGGATCACGTAGCTGGCCTGACTTGGGAATCCATGAGCTCTCCAAGCTCCCAGAGGAGCTATGCATTCTTGACATTATTTACATCATAATTTTTAAAGATGAATTTCAAGGCAAAATTCTTCCAGAAATGCCTAGTCCCAAAGAGGGTTGCTGGGAAAACCAGTTGAACCTGATTAATTAGGAAAAAAAAAAAAAAACTCAAACAACTTATTTTAATGAAGATTGGGATAAGACCTGCTCTGAAACTAGATTTTCCTTTTTGTGATATTCAAGGTGGGTTTGGAAAAAAAATTTTTTTTTCTGAAAATAGAAATAGATGTATCGTTTTATTGGAATATCTATATACTCATTGTGAAAGCCTCAGACAATACAGAAATCTATAGAAAAAAAGTGTTATTTTACATCTCAGACATAACAAATGTTAGTGTTTCAGTATAAAGATTTCTGGATTATGCCATGGCTTTACAAACATTCAGATAATTACAAGGTATTTTTAAAAAACAGGATTAGACTATACACACTATATAGCAATGTGCATTTTAACATAATTTCTGTATGAATAGGTATATGTTTCATCATAATTGTTACTTCTCTGTACTCCATTGTATAAATTTACCATTTATGGTTATTTCCAATTTTTTTTACAAATAGAAAGGATATTTTTGTACATATATCTTCATATAACTGTCTACTTGTTTTTTTGCTATGAATACTTAATACTTGTCTGAAAGAATATGTACGTTTATATAAATTTTGTAAAAATTATAAAATTACTATTTAAAAAAACCATATCAGTTTCCCTACCCACCAATATTGCAGCAAATCCCCATGCCCCTACACCCTTGGAAATCATACAGGTTTACGAAGAAGTTGTGCTTTAGAGGTTTTTCCAGTCTGTGAGTTTAGAGTCATGGAAAGCTTCATGCAGTAGATGTGGTTGTGTTTCTGGTTGTTGAAGAAGGTCATCACCACATATTCAGTGCATTTATTTTTTTGTAAGATGGTATATAACTCAGGTTTTCCTTTTATAGCCTTCTGTCACATCTTAAACCCTCGTCTTGTTTTTCCCCTTTAGATTGAGGAAGATACATGGCAGAAATACTACTTGGAAGGAGTCTCAAATGAAATGTATACAGAATATCTCTCCAGTGCCTTCGTGGGTCTGTCTTTTCCTACTGTTTGTGAGTAAGTGACCATCAACCACTCTGAAACTGTATTATTTAGCTCTTTGGCTCTCAGGGATATTTAATGTGCCTTTGTCAGGAAAGATACCCCTCCACTTCTGCCTAGCATAGTTGGGACACTCGACAATTACCAGGGGTGTCCTGTGTGCTCAGCCTTGTGTGATAGACAGGAAGGTGGGCCATTCCATAGTTCCTGCTTTGGGCATTTCTGCTGGACCTATGCTTCCCTCCAGTCCCAAGAATCTCAAGCTTAGATCCATCATTTATAATAAATTATGAACTGGAGTTTTCCTGTATGTCTTGACTTATGCCTCTGAGATGTTAGACACATTTATGAAGGGGAGCATGAACCCATATCTCTCTGATTTACCAGGGCAAAAATAAATCTCACTAGCCTTTTGATGGAAGAAATTTTAATCTCTCTTTCAATTATGTCAGATCATAGAAGCATCAGAGAAATCACTGTTCAAAGTGTGGTCATGGTTTGCCGATGAAATGAGGATCCACATGTACCAAAAGGAGGCCTTGAAAAAGTCCTTAGCAATTTAACTCTCGGCATGGAAAACTGCCATGTTGTAATACTAAGGCTCAGCTTCTCCTGATACTGACTTAGCAGAATGAATTTGAACTAGGACAGCCCCTGCCCCTCAAGGTAGAATATGTGATCACCTGAGGAATATGATCTCAGGAGCTTCAGGTGTCCCTGGCCCCAAGTAACTTCCACTATGACAGTGCCTCAGATTCCCCGACTTAGAATCTCAGATGTTGGGTTTAAGTGAAATGGGCTTGGTTCTCTGTGGAAACACAAACTCTCAGAGAATACTGAGACATTTGCCTGATCTGTTGACACCTTAGCAAAGGATTTGATCAATTTCGTCTCACAGTTAAAAAGAAAAGAAAAGAAAAACTGGGAAGAAACAGGAATCCAGGAATCTGAGCTGAGGAAGGAGAAAAGCTGTTCCCTTGTACTGCCTGCCTGCCTACAAACCAAATTGACCTTCTGGGATGGGAGGTCTGAGGATAGTTCTGGGGCTCTTTGGTTCCCTTGTCTCGTAGTTTTCTGTTTTGTGCATAGCAGAGAGGGGACGGAGAGCGTGGTAGGTCGGGGTTACCTGGAGATGCGTGTCAGTGAACACAGCAGGTGCACTCTGCCTGTCCCTAGGCCCAGACCCTGAGCAATTGAAAATGGTTTGGCTGTTTACTGAAATTTCTCACCCTCTCTCTAAGTGAAAGTTTAAATGCTAAATGGACTGGAAAAGTGAATAGGTAATTGATTCGGAAGGAGTTATTTTCTGAAAATGGATGCCCTATTTTAATTCCCATGCATTCTTATCTTTGAAAGCTATTTCTTTGTCTGCCACAGAAAGCAGTTAACCATTCAGAGGCATTGGGTCCTAGAACACTGAGGCTGTCCCTGAGGATTTTCTCCACCTTGGAGTTCGGTCTACTTAGGATAAAAAGCCTAGAATTCAGGACCTATGATAGAAACTGGTTCTGTAATAAGGCAATCAAGGCCTCCTGAATCTAATGAAGGAGTGGTGTGAGCACATGACAGAGCTGTCAGTGCCTGGAAGAGTCCTATAGTGTTGGGGGGCAATTGCAGGAAGTATTCGAAACCCCCTTCCTTGGTTGTTGATTTTCCCTAGCTTAACTGGTATCTATATCGGACATGAGTGCTCCCTTGAAAGCCACCTTTCCCACTGCTTCTCTTATTCTGCTCCTGGGAACCAAATCAGTTCATAAGTGTTAACCTGTAGGGTTAGGATGGCTCTCCCTAGAAGCTGCAACTGGGATACCCACAGGGTAAATTTGACTCACAAATTTGCCCTCTGTAGCATTTAATTTCTTAAAATTTATTTGCCAATATTTCAAAATAGTGATATTTCACAGAAAAACTAGATCTCTGGCTTCTTTTGAAAATCTGATGAGCCAAAACAGGACTGGCATTTCTACTGTATGCAAACCTGCTCCAGTTTGCTCTAAGGCAGGGTGTAGTGTAGGCCCTTCCCTCCCTGATGTCTGAAAGGAAGACAGATCTGCATTTACATCCCAGGCTTGGCCTTGTTGACTTGTAAGCTTGCCAGCTGTGCCCTGCTGAGTGGTATGAAACTTCACTGCCCTTAAGAGCCAACTCAAGAGCTGGACACTAGAGACTATTGTAAATATTTCCCTTGATTGATTTTCATGTTTAGAACGTGTCCCGAGGAGGAGCACATCCCTCAGAAACACCTTGTTGTCAGAAAATTTAATATCTGTTCAGTACAGCATTGGGAAAACAATAAAACAACAACAAAAAAACTGGTGAATGAGAATGTGTTCAACTTAGTGCTATTATTCGTTTAACACAATGATATGGCAGAGGTAGAAATAATCAATAAAGAAAGGACATTTAATGAGATTTAGGAACATCCCAAAACATTGAAGCTCTCTTCAAGCATTTGATTATCTGGAGGCTTAATTATCTGTGTTTCCTACTTTAAATTAAGGAAAAGCCATAACTCAAAGTTACCAGCAGTTTAATGATAACACTCTTCAATTCAGGTTAATTAAAGCACAGCCATAATTAGAGTGTAGTGTTGTATATCACCAGGCTGGTGTATAAGTATTTTCATTACAGTAAGAATTAGCTATTCAATTTCAAGATGACATAAAGGATGTAAAAATATATTTTAAGCTGGTTTGTGTAGATGTAAAAGAATTGGGGATTATTCTGGGTATAATAAAGCACAGTTAAAATATACAGATTTTTCAGAGCAGTTTCTGTATTTATGCACAGCATTAAAACAATATGCAACCCATAACGTCTTAAAGCATGAATAGAAATAAATTTGCTCTTCCCCTGGTCTGGCAGAATGCCCCTTGCAAGGTGGTCCCTGCAGCAGAGAACTTAAAGTTTTCTTAGAGGCTGAGAGAGTCATTCTGTGAAAAAGGCAAGGAAGCAGGATAAATGGGTGAAAACTTAGGTCTTTCCCCAAGAGAACAGAATAGGGGAGGAGAGGCAGAAGGGGAAGAAGCCCTACCCAAGGCAAGGTTTTTAAAAATTTTAAGTAGAGGAGATGGATGTTTTCTTGTCCAAAGGAGGTGCACCCCAGCTATATACTTTGACTTTGGACTTCTCTGCACTAGCTTTTTGGCTTCAACGTATGTCTTACCAGAGGATGCAGTATTGTTCCAAAACAATAACTTATTTAGATAAAATGCAGTATTATTTTAAAATATATCATTTACACTTTCTTATTTAATCCTCATGACAATTCTGTGATGTTTAGATTAACTTCACTATCCCTGATTTATAAATGAGGATACTGAGACTCAAAGGACTTTGGTTCCCCTTCCCAGGCCATCTAGCAGACAAGTTACAGAACCAGTATTCTGATTCTGGGGCCTTGTGCAGTTGGGAGCATCTTAGAGTAGCTACTAATGAAAGCTGGCTAATTAAGAATCTCCAGGGAAGCTTATTAAATGGAGAGGTTTCTAGGTTACATCTTCTGATTTTAATATCTAGGGTAATGCCCCCAAATGTACATTTTTTTTTTACAAGCAAGTCAGGTTTTTCTAATTTAAAATCTGCTAACTGAGAACCCCCACCAACCCCATTCCCTCATACTACTGGTGGGAATAACCTTCTCATATTCCTCACTTTGGGCTCAGGGACTGGAGTCTTTCTCTCCGATTTTAGCCAAATTATAGAATCGTAGGTGGGCCACATCTTGCAAGCTAATGTTAAGATTCAGGCTTTTTTTGTGAGCTTCCTTGTCATCATTCCTTCTCCATGTAGGGCAATCTGCAATCTCCAGGGACATAGAAAGGAAACTGCCCTCTACCATGCTGGGCAAAACATTGATTGTTCTTCCCACTCCCTATGCTAATCCAGATCAGTACAGGAAAAAGATATGGGGCACTGAGCCTTTATGCTCTCAATTATGTTTTTACTAGTGACCTTTAAAGCAATTTCGGGCTTGGGAGAATAGATAAGCAATAAATGCAGAGAAGCACAGAGGAAACAAGAAGTTCAGGATGCAACCCTCAAAGGTGCTTCTTGGCCTCTTTGGAGGTCATGGTGGCCATGTTCTGGACCTTACTGAGGCTGCCCTCAGGGTATTGCTTTTAAGGGCCAGCAACTCCTGAGCATTTTCTCCTTGGTTTTTGGGTAGCTGGCTTGCCCCTGGGTCTGTGTGGCAATGAGAGCAAGGCAAAGGAGCTTTGGGATCTAAAGGAGAGGGTACCATCTACTGTTCTCTGAATATCAGAAAACTGCCTTCCCCATTTCCCTCCTACTCCCACCTGCCTCAGCTGGCGACTGTGGAGGGTGCAGAAGGCCAGTGCCAAGCCTTCAGGAAGTGGGAGGCTGGGGTATGAGGCCATGTTTGCCACTAAAAAGCAGCCTGTTTTTGAGCAGTTCTCATAATAGAATGCTGTGTGATGTCATAGAGTGCGAGCTATGGTGTCACAAAGGCCAGGGGTCAAACCCCCAGATCGTCTACTTGCTGGATATGTGATTTGATTTCTACATACCTCCTCCATTTGAGTTACTAGCTGCTTGACCTTGGACTTTACTACTTATCCCCAGTTTCCTCATCTCTGAAATAGGAATGACATAACTTATCTCTCAGAACTAGCTAATATCCTTTTCCCTTCTCTCACCTTTCTTCTTCCTATCATCATTCTATCTTGTCCCATCAAATATATAAAGTAAGCACTGAGGAAGGAAGAAATACACTGTGGCATTTTCATTTATTTTATTTTCATTTATTTTGTTATATTTACTCTTACGCTTTAGAAAATTCTGCCATCAGTCATCAATCAACTGAGTAGATATTTAATGAATGTGGGGTATTTGTGCCAGTGTGCCAGGTGTGGTGCCATCTCTAGAGGAACTTGCAATTAGATTAGATCAAATATATCCACAGTAAAAGATTAATTGCAATACTTATAAATGCTGAGTAAAGGATTGTTTCCTCACAGCGGCTGCCTTCCGAGAGTTTGCAGTCTGGCTAAGGAAAATAATACCCATCTGCAGGGAGAGCTAAGCCCCTATTGATGAGTGTTTGATGGATGTACACATTGGAGGACAGACACTGAGAGTTACTGGGAGAGAGAGCTTCCTGTATGCTGGGGGAGACCAGGAGGGGCTTCAGAGAGGGAATAAAGAGAGAAAAGGGAGTGCTAAGTGGTAGAGAGTCATGAGTCTAGGACTACACAGAACTCACGTGACATCCTGGTCTCTGATATTTTCCAATGAGAGCAAAGTAGTTTCCCTTTTATATGAGCAAACAAGACAAATCAGATTTCTTTTAACATGTGATGTTTTAGGGGGAAACAGCGACAGCGTTTTTATCATGAAAACTAGCAAATGTGAGGATACACCCCCTGCTTCCAGGTAGGAAAATGAGGGCCTAGGGGAGAGGAGGGACAGGCGGAGGAAACCACAGTTTTAGAGGTTTGTCTGCTTCAAGAACATCATGTTCCAGGTTCTGAACCCCACAGTGAACATATTAGTTAGTCATCCATCACTTGCAAAATATGTAAACTTAATTGTATCAGGTTTTACAACTCAAAGGGGATTAGGACAAAGGATGTATTTAAAATATAGTGTTTCTCTCTGTCCCCTTGCAGTTTGATGGAGCAGTTAAAATTCAGATTTGATGCCTGGGTAACTTGGGGAGCTCTGGTCAAATCTCTGCTGTGCTAAAAAATTAGGAGTTCCACCTGCAAGCCCAAGTGCAAGTGTGGATGCTTCTGTGCTGGTTTAAGACAGTGTGTGTGTGTGTGTGTGTGTGTGTGTGTGTGTGTGTGTGTGTGTGCGCGTGTGCGTGTGTGTGTTTCTCCATTCCTTTATCCACCTGCATTCAGGGCCCCTAATTCAGAAAATCATGTTCTCATCCTGTGTTGTTTTTCATGGGCAGATCTTTCCAGTGAAGCCTCTTAAGGAAACGTAAAGTTTAGGACTGCCTAGAGAAAGCTGAGTCTCCCATCCAATGAAAACTACAACTAGTTTATCTTGAGTTCTTCAACATCGTTAGTCTTTAGAGACTGACATCTGAATTTGAACATGGAGCAGAAAGAAGCCGACAGACCTGATTGTTATAGGATTGATTTATTTAGCCAGGCTGCAGGAATGAATATTTCATGAGAATTTATGGAGAGACTCAAGTCTTGGCTTTAAACTTATTTTTCCTCAAAGAATTGACCCTATTCATCCAATTATTGGGGGATATTGTAATTAGGACTGAACATACATGAACACAGATAGGAATACAGTATTTGTGAGTATTGCTACTACAGGGGCCTAGAAGGTGACCAATAATCATTCTGTATGCTAGTGAATAAACCAGTGATCATAAAATCTACTAGAACCCTTAGTTGAAGGCTACAGAGGCACTGGCAGGTCTAGAATTTTCTACAGGGTCAGGAAGGCAGTCCAGTTGGAAGTGAGATGAATGCTTGGGGCTTGACTTCATACTGGGTATGCACAAGAGACAGTTTACATTTTCTGTTTCCGATTAATAAAATAGTGAAGCTTTCTAAAAATGCATTTACTCATATTTTAGACAAATGCTCATTGTCCATATCAAAGAATGTAATTATTTTAAAATTTAAATGTCTTAGGTGTGCTAGTAGGGGTATTGTGAATATTGAATGTGTGTGTGTGTGTGTGTGTGTGTGTGTGTGTGTGTGTGTGTGTGTGTGAAGGTCTGGATATTCTGAAGCCTTCCCACTCCACCTTTGTCAGAGCTATTGAGAAATGGAAGATGAACATCTCCATGAGCCTTTTAAATCGTAAATCACTTCCATTTTCTTGGAGCTGAGTCTTACAAATTGCATTCTTTCAAATTTTCTTTAACTAGATATTTTCATTTTGAGTGTCTGTCATTTAAAATCAAGGCTCCTAAATGTGAATTTTTTTCATTCTAGCCCCTAAATCCTAAAGCTCTATTTTCCCAATGCCCAGTATTTATATTTGCACCCACTTTGATTATATGTATCAGCTTGGCATTTCCAAGGTCTCTCTGGAAAACTGAAGAAGGGTTTGCGCTTTGGGTGGAGCTAGGTTTGGAGGGCTCAATGAGAGCTGCCTCTTCAGCCCTCACCCACCTTACTCCTGGGTGAGTGATTTTCAGTCACCCCAAGCCACATATCTGCATACTCTTCCTGAACACATTAGGCAGTGCAAACTCTATGACAGGTTTCTATGCTTAATTCGCACCAGCAAGCAATCTTGCTAGTCAAAGGGGCTGATTTAATGGCAAGAACAATTTATTTCCTTCTGGGTAGGTAGAAACAGTTGGACTCTAATTCTTAAGAGCCTTTGCTCAGGAACATCTGGGTTGAAACTATAGTTAACAGATGATGCTGGCAGTTAAAAAAAAAAGGCTTTGTGTAATGTCGTTGTCAAATGTGGTAGACCTCTACTTACTAATTATCAAGAAAGCAATCTTACTCGTTATTACAACAGTTTTATTGTAGATTGCTGGTTTAAGACCTTTTTGTGACAAGTGGCATTTTTTTTTCTTGAAAATAAAAAAGAAATCATTTCTATTCCCCTGTAATTATTTTTGCAGCCAGCAACAACTTCCTGCATTGGACATATCGGGACATTTTATTTTAGAAACCGAGAATTAAATTCTTGCTAACTTATGGCTGATTTCATTCTGTTTATCACATTGTGAAAGCTTTCTTGCTTCTTTCTTATACACTGCCTCACCCTAGGCCTCCTTTCTCACCTCACCACAGTCCTGTAGACATTTAAACACTATAGACTGAGTAAAACTATAGAACCACTATAAGGATTGGATGAGCAAAGCCCATTTTGCTTTACCAAAACAACAAAAAAAATGGTGTTGAATAATGAATAATGCAGGTAAATGTTCAATCTCAGAACATCAATTTTGGGTAGTCTGAAGGCACATCCTTGGGAGTGAACAACTTGTAAGAGGATTTGTTGAGGGTCCCGAGGAAAACTTGCTGTCTGAATTTTAGACTTGTACTTTGTGGCATAGTAGATTAAAGGCAGAAATTAGATTCCTAGAGCACATCACTACTGTAATTTCCTTCTACACTCCTTTTCCCCCAATGTGTCTGCTTCTAACAAATGAGACAAGTTAAGAAGCATTTGTTTCATGATTCTATTCTCACTTCCAAGCCTTCTCTGCCTAAACTAGACTTTTCTAGTTTGCCACTTTACCTCTTCTGTATTATTCCAGCAAGTCATGAGGTTCTGCTCCCCATTCTATCATACCTTTATGTAATTAGCATTTATTGAAAGCTTATGCTTTACACTTTGCAAAATGCCAGGGAGACAAAGCATGCGTCTTATACTAAAGAAGCTCACCATCTAGAGGGAAGAGAGATGAGTAAATAAACAATTACTGCACCATACCACACCCACTCTCTTGTTTATTCTCCTTGATTTGCTCTTCCCCACTGGACCCCCAACAAGAGCAGCACCTCTGCTACAGTCTTAAACCCAGTACTCTGACATTGGCCAATTCTTTGTAGCAGAATCTAATAGAAAACTGTGATTTTAACAAGAGGAGACAATTCTGTTTCCAGTATAAATTGTAAATTACTCAAGATTGTTATTTTGCAAACATCCAGACATGCTCTTCAAGCAGGAATTAAAAACTTAGATGCCTGTAGGGGGAGAGTGAGGTGGTCTGAGTAGTAGGGAGTGGTGGGGACTGTGGTACACTGGCGCTCACTTGTTCCATCCAGAGGAGAAAGCTTCAAAGCTCTGATCTCTGTTAGCCATACAAAATGAAGCTGCAGTGTGGTCATATCTGATTAATTGAAGAAAGGTAAAGGGTTAGTTTTTGTATAAAATCACCTGTTGGCATCTAATTCCAGTTTTTTAAAAACACTTTACTGAACAAACAGAACATGTGCTCATGTTGGGCTTCTGGCCACCATTTCATTTCCTCCGCTTTTATGAGAAACATCTGTGCAGTGCTCTGCCTTGAGACTTGAGTTCCTCTTTTGACATCTCTACATAAAAGTTGAACCTTGAACAAATTGCTTGATTTCCACTTTTGGCTTTTCTACGTAAATGCCATTTGACCTTGAGCAAGTCACTTTCCCATCTCTGTACTTCAGTTTTTCATCTGTATGATAAGGGCAGAATAAGCCAATCTTGAAGAGCCTGAGTCTGAAAAATCTGTGGTTGTGTCACTGTTTGTATATAATCACTTTGTGTACATCACTCTGCCCCCGCCCCCATCTCTTTGTCCCTTAGGCCAGTGAGGAAAGGCTTGTTTTGGGTCAAAGAGCTTCTTAAAAAGAGGCTTCTATAAAGCAGTATAAAATCATCTTAGAGATTTGAAAGTTATGAAAGAGGACTCAGATCTGCTGGTACACCCACTGCTAGGTTATGAATGTGCACAAGGTGACATAGATTGTATTGACTTTCCTGCCTTGGAAAGCTTCTTTCTTTGTATACCTAGTTGGTAAATGATGTTGTAGTAGCTAGCAAGACATAATTCATTATTACTATGACAAAGTTCAGATACTGTTTCTTCCCTTCTCACTAGTAGGATCAAGTCATTAAAGCAGTTAAGATCTTTGATCCCATGAACTACCAGAGTCCCACATCAGAGTGGCCATTGCTCATGGGATGTCAGTCCTCTTCATGATTCGGACTAAGATAAGAATAGATTTCTCCTTGAGTTTTTGGCATTTAGCTGTTATTTACATTAAAAAGTGGTTACTTAATCTTAGTAATTTGGTTAAACAAATATTGCATAAGCCATCTGATATTTTAAACAATTTAAGCCTCAGAAGTAATAGCCCCATAAAGGGTGCGTGTTAGCCGTGCTCAATGGGACACAAATTAAGAAGAGCATTTTTCCAGCTGTAGTTGGATACATGGGTTGGTGTTTCAGCAGACTGCATAATCAGCACAAAGCTCAGGCCGTTAGAGTCTGCTGGCAGGAATCAGAAAACCTGCAAATCATCAGGAAATCCCAAATATGCCTGGATGGAAGTGGTTCTTTGAAATCTGACTGTTGAAAGCAATATGGGTGAGCATGACCTCAGAGGCAGCAATTGGTCTTATTCCCTCCAGAGACCATGAAGCCTTCATCAGCATTTTACCTGTAAGCAACACACTCACAAGTCTAACACATCTGATTAGGGCATCTTGCTATTTAAAACCAACCCAAAGCTTTTCATTCCACTTGGAATAAGCTACAGACTCCTTGCTGTGGCCAGCAAAGTCTTCATGATCTTGCTCCCACCTAGCTCCTCACCTGATCATTATCATAATTGACTTTGCTCATTCAACCACAGCCTTGATGGTCTTATTGCTGGTCCTCAAACACCCCACGTACCTTTTTGCCTCAGGGCCCTCGCATGTGCCCTATTTCTGCTCCTATAAAATGTTCTTTCCCCAGATCCTCTGATTGCCCACTTCTTCTCATGATGCTCTGTGCTTTAACATCACTTGTTCAGAATGGTTCTCCTGGAACATTGCAGATGACCAACCTTCCCAGTTACTCTTTATCCTCTTAGGTGTTTTATTTTCTGTATAATACTTGTCTTCATCTTGAAATTTATTATTTATTTACTTATACATTTGCTTATTGCCTATCTCTCTCAATTCAAAATAGGCTTCATTAGGGGTGAAGATGTATATCCCGCCAAATACTACCTGGCGACCTTGCCAAGTTAAATGGCTTTTCTGAGCCTTAGTTTCATCACCTGTAAAATAGAGGCATCAATAGAAGCCTGAATAACTGGGATAATATCTTTCTCTTAGGGATACTGTGAGGATGAAATGAAAGCACCAAAAAGGCCTCAACTTGTGACCCAGCACATTCTTCCCCTTCCAATGCAGGACTTAATAACCATTAACTCACTTCTCAATCAATCAGGAAGTCTTTAGGACATAAGTGATAATGCCCATTGTAAAAACACAATTATAATGTGTATATATATATTTTTAGTCTAAGTGAACTTTTATTTCTGTGAGTATATAAATATATATTTTCACCTAATTATATCATGTTATTTACATATTTATATCTATATAATATTACTTGTTGATCTTATACTTTGAAACATTCTTCAGTTTCATTTTGAATGCTAACATATACCTTATTGTATCATACTTTATTTAACCACTTTCTTATTACTGGACATTTAAGTTGTCTTCAATTTTTTTACTTTGTATAAATATTACTACCTTGAACATTTTTATGCATAAATATTTTACTGAATGTTTTATTACATTCTTAGACTTGAACCCCAGTAAGTGGAAATCTTTTATTGAGCATGTCTGTATCAGTGGTTCCATGTACAGCACTATGGGGAATTCCAAACAAGTCCAGAACTCTTAAAGAGGTTTTGCTGGTTGAGGAGACAAAGTTCAGACACGTGAAACAATAGGAAGCAACCACAGCCAGACTGACTAAGGTCTAGATAATGTAGTTCGTAGGCAGGGTGCTGGACGAGTTCTGAGAATAGAAAGAAAATCAGAGAGCAGCAGTAGCTGGAGAAGAGCTACACAGGAGGTTGGATTTGATATGGGCCTGGGTCAGAATGGGTCAGGAAGAGAGGAGAAGACATTCTAGGGGGCAGAATCTGCATCAGTGAAGGCAAGGAGGCAGGAACAAGCCATTCTCAAAACTGTCTGGGCTGCATACAAGAGCAGCAGGCAGATGAGGAGAGACAGCCTGGATGGAGCCAGGAGTGACAGTGCCGCAATCATGTGCTGGGCAGTTACACGGAAGCTAAAGATTATTACCCTCATTCCCAGCACATAGGGGTCTGCTCGGAACAACAATATGAGCCATTTGTACAAAAGACCAAAATGGAATCCAAATAACAGGTCCAGCTGCTCCAAAGGCCTCCCTCCCCCTACAGTTAACATTTTACTACCCAACTGAGTAACTAATGAATCTGGCCCAGCATAAATCCCCAGGCACAAATTTCTGCTTGGGGCCTGTGTCTAGACATCCAGACCTGAGTGCAATTTGCACTTTGAACATTCAGCACCTTATCACTTGCAAGAAATCAGCTTTAATGGAGAAGAGGGGAGGTGTCGCTCACAGCCCCCTCTCTTTGGCACAGTGATCATAGAATGAGGGTCCCTTGGATAACGACTGCATTAGTTGATCGAAAGGTCATAACAGTGTTTGTTATGTGGCTCTGGTTCTTCAGAAGCACTGACTGGGAGGTTTCTCCATCTTATTGCAGGCTGTGTTTTGTGAAGCTCAAGCTCCTAATGATAGCCATTGAGTACAAGTCTGCCAACCGCGAGAGCCGGTAAGTTTGCTGCAACTCAGCGTCCAGCTGACGTCCATGATGGTGAGAGTGCACCCCCAGAACTTCTTTCTTAGGCATTATTTATTTGTTTGCAACCCTGAAGCAGCATCTCTCTAATCCTAGGACACATTTCAAGGCATGCTCAACCAGAGACTGCTATTTCTATCCTAGGGCCACCTGGCATTCTGAGTCTCATTGGGCAGACAGTGTTTCTTCAGAGGAAAGGGCTGAGACATTCACATCTACATCTGATCATGCCAACTTACACTTTTTACTCTCTCAGCATAAAACTGGGACAGACACTGTCCTATAACTTCTTTTTACTGTCATGAGCACAAAGCAGGTGGACTCTGGCCTTCTTCACAGCAGGCTTGGGGCAGAGCTATGATGGGCTAGATATGAGCTCTCTTGATAGCCAAATTACAAGCAGCCTATTGCGTACCATATGTGCTTCTCCCGGTGCAACCGAAATCCAGGTGGCAGAATATCAACTTCATGCAAATTAGCCAGGAGAGCAGGGCTCAGAGGCAGGGACTCTTTTATTTATTTATTTTTTACTTAATTATGTGCAAATCAGACTGATGAGAGATTAGGTCTGGTTGAAACAGAGAACACCCCAGTAAATATATGAGTTCACACTGGAAAAAGGAATCTTCATGTTAATATGGAATTTTGTTGATGGAATTGTATATGTATTACAGATAAAATAGAGATGATTTTTGCTCTCCCCACCCCCCACTTCATTCTTAATCATTTTGGAAGAGAACTCACTGAGAAATGCTCAGGCTTCTGTCCTCTGAAATGACATCCATGGTTTGTTACTAGCTATAGTCAATAAGTCTCCCTGTAGATGCCCAAGGGCAGAGCGCAGGTACTCTCCAACATACACCTTAATAACTGAGCAGACTATAGGGCAAGACTAGAAGGTTCCTGCTATCATCATTTAAGAAGTTTTCATTATCTGGGTGAATGACTGAATAAAGCCAGACTTCCAAATGTGCAATCTGTGGGGGAAAAAAAAAAAACTGAATTGTAAGAAAGTCAATTCAATGTTCTCTGTCACCTTAACTACCAGATCAGATTGCTCACAATCTGATCAAATGTTAAGCTGTTTTGAAAATCCAAATCAACCAGAAGGAATAAAAATTGGTAGATTTGGTGGCCACATGTAGAACATGGCCATAGCAGGTAGAAAATATGTATGTAGATACACATTTTCCTTTCTGTGTTGGCAAAGTGAAGAATATTATTTACAAAAACACAAAAACAAAAACTGAGCATCCGGGCTATTTCTTGTACAAAAGATAACGCAGATATCTCTGGGACTGCAGCTTGCCCATGTTGTTGCCAGTAGTCACCTGTACCTGTCTAGGGGGAAATGTGTATCTTGGATTTTTGCAAATGATATTCTTTGTCTTGCCAAGTCAGTATATCTTTGTGTAATTCAGTGTTCTTTCTTTATCACTTTTGTGCATTTCTCAAAAGTGTCATAATGTGAGTGACTCTTCTGGAATAATTTTATGGCAGGAGACTTCACCCTGAACCTTGACTGGTCATCTCTCACCTGCCATTTTTCGGTCACAAAGAGGGAGAGAGAAGGGCTGTTAATGGTTTTGTGTGAATGTGCTGTCACCATTCTAAGAAAAATGACTCAGAGCTTTCCCTGAAGACAGAATCTTTTCTTTGATGGACTCTCTGATTAATTCATAAATCAGAGATGTTTTCAACAAAGCCATATTTACAGTTAGAGGTTTTTAGATGGATTTTTTGTTTGTTTCATAAAAGGGCGAAAAGAACTTTGGCTTTGATTTGGCTTTCTGTGTGCCGTTGCCAGCTTTAATCCTCAAATGTGGCTTGGTCTCAGTGTGGAAGCTCATTGGTTCTTGTGGAAAAAGGTGTGTTTGAGGGAATGTGGATCATGCCTCTGAGAAAACACAGGACGTATCAAACACAATATCTGTGTTTAAAAGAATCAAGTGTTGGACCCTTCTCGAGATAACAATTTTGATTTTTGATTTTTTTCTTCATTTAAAAATTCCCCATTTCTTTTTCTCTCACATTTTTTCAGTGACTGGGTATTACAGTTTGGAGAACCATGCTTCTCTTTCCCACTCCCTTGCTCCAACCTGTGTTGAACTACCTCCTTTGTTGTTTCACCCCATGATATTGTTTCCATGCTTTGCTGAAAAACTTTGTTTTCACGTGCATCCTTCAAATAATTTGAAACAAAGGTTTTATTCCTTCTTTTCTTTCTGGTGTCACTCAATTTATTATCAAATTGTTTGATTTTAAATTCTTTTCTTGTCGTTTTGCAGAAGCCGAAAGCGGTATGCACTCTTCGTTAACTTTCCTCCCAATCTCCACCCTCTATCTTCACTTCTAACCACAGGACTAACCATTTGCCAAGGATTCAGAAAGACAGAGATCATATATATGTGTATATGTATATATAATCTCATTCCCTTGTCTAGTGTATATATATTTATATATATTTATATATGTATATTTATATAAAAACTCTTCTCCAACTAGAGTACCTAAAAACGGAAAGTAGCATTTTACTTTTCTTGTTTGATTTGTTGATTCTTTCAGATGACGCACTAACTTCTTTGCAGGAAACCTAAAAAAAAAAAAAGGCGCAATTCTGTTTTTAGTCATGGCACCAATGATGGGAACAAATGCCATTCAAGTTGAAAAGGAGGACGCTTCTCTCCAGCCTTTGGTGTCTGTTTCTGTCCTGTCCTGATGTATCTTGGTGTCCACCAGATTCTATGGTGCCATTTGTCTACATACCACATCCACATTCCCAGTCACCTCCTCCTCATTGTGTCCACTTTCCAGTTTGTAGAGCAGAATTTGTGTCCTTTTATCCACAACATAGAGACCAAGCCCTTACACTTAACTCTTTTTTCCTTATGCTTATTTTGATAACATTTTGCATATTTTATTTATTGGGCAGTACTCAGTACAGACTTAGGATACTGCTACTAAATTGCCAGATTATCACATTTGATTTACTGGATGAATACTGTTTATTGAGATGAACGTATGGCTTTATGTTTTTCCTAGTGTGTTTGGGCATATTTCTTAATACAAAGTATCTCAACTTTCACCATGTGACCTCACCCTATTTTGCTGCTGTTATATGTTGCATGAAGCATGACCAAATTCTCATTGATAACTTTAAAAGAAAAACTTTTTAGGTTAATATTTTCAGTGTAGCTTTTCAATAATGTGTTCTCTAAGGAAGTATTGTTGAAAACATACTATTGAGATGCTTACTTGTTCATCTTCTCAAAAGTTGTTTTTCTCTGTGATTGTAATCACTGTCACATGTTTGTGTTTGTAATTATGTGCGAGTGAGCGTATGTTGTGTGCGTGTTTACTCGTAATTCCTTCCAAAGTCAGTTTTTTTCTGTGATATTTTGAGTAGATGTGTGAAAATAGAGGTGGCTTCCTGTCAGTTTGGTATTATTGATATGATCCAACTGCAAGAAGTTACTGCAACATTTGGCATCTTCAAAGGTCCACAGTGGTTGCACTTCTGCTGTTGGCTTTTGGCCTTTGAGTCCTTTTATCTTGTGGTGAAGGCATGTTGTGATATAGGCATGACTTGTCCTAAAGTGTACCAGAAAGTAACATAGCTTGCTCCCAGAACTAAATATCCAGCATTGTTCTGTCTACATGAACTCTCTCTTCCCCATCTCATATGGATATTGTTTTTTTTTTTTATGTGTAAAATCTGTTTTAAAATGGCATTTCTAAAATTATTGAGATGGATTCAGGATAAACAAGTCCTTACCCCTATCACTGTTGGACCAACAGTGGTGGTCTTTTGAGTATGACCAGCTGGGAGCAATCTTTATTATGCTGTCTCTGTGTAAGTGAACTGGGCTCAAGTATATTGAAGCATGGAATGCACACTGTGAAAAGTGTGTGTGTCTAGTTGTGTGGGACTCCAGAAGCATATATTTTAATGCTCAGATGTGAAAAGTTTCAAAAAGGCAGTAAGATTTGAGATTTGGGGTTTCCGTAGGCTGTGCCCGTAACACAGCCATAAACCCCTCAGGTGTACTCTCTGAGAGGGGAAACAATAAGTTCCAACAAAGTTCCACCCAAACAGAAATAGTATATGACCTTGTGTAGTCTAAGAGACTGCTTTTAGTGGCATGATTCCTTTGGGCGCAACACGAACTGAAGCCCTAGATGGGTCTTATTCTCCCACTGTAGTTAATGAAGTCCCATTAGCTTGCTAGACACAGATATAATTACCATGTTTTCAAGTACAGACTACATTGTTATATGAGTAATATTTTTATAATTGTTTGGGGAATGGTACATTACACCTACTTGAAATTGAGTGGAGAGGAGAGGTACATACTTTTGATATTTATCCATAATGGATACAAGTTTTCTTTAAGAAACTATGTTTTAGTTGAATTACTAATTATTGGTTGTCTCTAAAAGCAGCAAACAAGTGAAGTTTATGATAACTGAAGAAATAACTAGATGTTTCCCAGTTGTTATGTGTATGTAAATGGTAGAGAAAGGGAGTAAGTCATTTTGCCCCATCAAACCTCAAATCTCCACCATGACCAAAGTTCAGATACACAGTGAAATGCATCACAGCCTGAGACCTGGAACCCTTCCTGGAGGAACCTGACAGTGCCATATCCCTGGTGGACAGAGCCCTGAGAGCCAGGTTCATGTGAATGTGTTTTATGTTTAGGAACACATATTTCAGTTCAAAGTGAGTGGCGTTTTCATTATTGAAATCAATTGCTCTAACTCCCCAAGTGGCTAGCTGATTATATATTTATATATTTACATATTTATACTTAATGTCTCTGGGATATTGTTGGCTCATTTGCCACCCCTCTAGAAGAGGTGTGATTGCTTCTTTGTTAGACCTTACCAATAAGAACTGTAGGTTAGACTTTGAAAGAACAACTGTGATTGACTACCTTTGTCTTTTTGTCTTTACTAGAGAGAGAAAGGAACACTTTTGGAAATGAGAACAATGACATCTTTTTTACTCATTCCACAAATAGTTGAAAAGTGCCTATTGCATGCAGGGCTCTCAGCTGGCGACTATGATCAAGTTATCTATAAAAATAAATGCAATATGATCATGCTTTATATTCCTTTACTCAACTATGAGTATATATATATATATATATATATATATATATATATATATATATATATATCTGTATATATATTTGCTCTATATAGTGGACAAAGAGTCAAAGAATAAGCCTAGACACAAAACTAAAAAAAAAAAAAAGAAAAAGAAAAAGAGAGAGAAAAAGAGCTTGAGCAACAATCCTTGGGGGAAGAAGGGACCACACCAGCCCTTTGCCTCTGCCTGTCACTGAATGTTTTCAGTTGAAATTAACAAGGTCATAAAAGAAAGAGGATAATTTATAGATTGCTTGAAATGAGGGAAAGTCCACTTCTGCCAAGAAGATGTCCCTATTAGAATTCTGCTCATTGATATATAGACTTTTTTCTTAGAGATTTTCTTGATTCTTCATGTGACACGTCTTGATGTTTATCTCTGATAAGCTAGTGAAATAGACAAAATTGGAGCCAGAGGCTGATTTAAAGTGATGCACAGGGAGGGACGCTTTTGGAAGTCATAGCACTTCATAACACTGGATATTTTAAGAGACGTAGAATCTTTGTAAAGATTTACATATTCCCATTAGGAGGTCAATAACATATTCTAAGGATAGTAGGTACTTTGAATGAAAATAATTCCTTTTGTCTAGTATTCTTATCTTTTCATATTTTCAAGAAGAAGAAGGTTACTATTTTATTTAAACTTTCTACATTTGGAATGCATGTTGAAGACATAGTGTCTAAAATATCAAAAAGAGTAATATATTTTCTTAAAGAATCTTTAAAACTTTGTATCCCTACACAGAATGTATTATATGCAGTGATCCCCTGCAGTAAGACACATGTGTTTCTTTACCAAACCCTTAACTATATGAGTAGAATCCAGCATAATGAGTATCTTTATGTATCTAGATTTCTTAACTTCATTATTCTCAAGAGCTGGGCTCACTCTTTTCATTGCCACCCAGAAGACTATCTTAACCTGATCTGAATTGAATAACTGCAAATATACAGCTTTATACCTCACATGAGGTGGCTTAAAGCCTTTAACCCCTGTCCAAGTGAGAACAAGAGAACATCCTGGAATCATGTTTTCAGTGATGTACTAGGAGATGCTTTCAGTGTTTTATACCTCTGGTATAAAGCACTGTACCTTTTTGCCACCAGGGACCGGTGCTCCTATGAGATGATCTAAGGTGGAGCTGAGGCAGTGAATGTAGGTAGCACTGAGGAGCTGCTGCAAATACAAAGTTCCTCTCACTCGCCTGCTACTCACCTCCTCTTGTGCAGCCTAGTTTCTAATAGGCCAATGACTGGTACCTGTTCACCACCCAGGGGTTGAGGACTCTTGCCTTACACAATTAGCCATAAGGTTGAAGGAACATAGAGATACTCCACTGTGCAGCTAAAAGCCAGTCCACATTAGCTTATCTCCAGATGTGGTGTAGGAATAAAATGTTACAAATACTGTCTTCAGTAAAAAGGTCTTTCAATACCAACAGTGTCTCCTGGTTAGTTTCTTAGCACCAAGGGCAAGATGGAGAACTAATGCTGTGAGAGATTATTTACCTTTCATGTAGTTATTGTAATTACTCAGCTTACTATTAATAGTGACCATGTATTAAGGATGTACTATGTAGAGGTCACTCAGCATATAGTATATACTTTAATTTTCTCAACAAGACTGAGGCATAGTGGCATCCACATGCCCATGTCCAGGACCTGAACCCACAAGCCTGACATCTGCTTGCTTAACCATCAGCAGCAAAACTGAGATTTGAACACAAATCTGCCTTACACCAGTGTCCAAATCTTTCCTCTCCACCATACTAACTTGGCTAAAGGAAGCTTGAGGGCTGTAATAAATTATTTTAACCTGCAGTCTCTGGAGTGACAATCCCAAATTTTCGTGGTAGGCCAATTCTTGTTCACTGTTGATAAAAAACAGAGGAAATTAAAAGAGACTTTTCATTGATGGGAACCTTGCTATCACCACCATGACACAGTGGGATCAATCATTGGAATGCAATTAATGAAGCATATAATGTAAAAAAGGGAAACGGGTTCTGTGTGAGGCTTGTTTTGTGCGTATATGTCACCAAGACATTGAGGAGTGTCAGATTTCCCCTTTTGAATTACATTGTTGAAATCATGGTTAGATTTTTTTTTCTCTCAGAAGCTTTTTCTTACACTCTTATGTGAATACATGTCAACATGTAGAAATTTTCAACTTTAACAAATTAAATTAGCTCTTTTAGACTCCAGAAGTACCTGGAATTTTTTGGATATTTTTGTTATGTTCTTGTCCATTATTCTGAAGTGTACAGTTCTTTACTCTGTAACTTCATCTCATTATGGCCAGGATGTTTTATTAGAAGCCCTGTGTTACATTTCATGGGGCCAGGTAAGGAAAATATGACAATCCACTTAAAATGAAATACCCTTTTTGCTTTTTTTGCAATAATGAATGATAAAAGGAACAATAACCACTAGGCATTGAGACTTCTGTTCATTATCTCACTTAATCTTCTGAAGAAAGACTAGGATTATTATCATTTCCATCTTGTAGGTGAGAAAAATGAGTTCTAAGGAGGTTTAGTAACTTGCCCCAAATCAGACAGCTACTAAATGGCAATGCTAGAATTTGACCCAATTTCTGCTTGCAGAGCCAGTGTATACAAGCAATATCTTGAAGGAAGGGGGTAAGAAAGTGTGCAAAATCCAGAGTGCTGCCTTTCTAAAACATTGCATCTAAATGCTTTTGAAAAAGGAATCCACCTTAATTGTAAGCTCTCACTCTTTCCTCCTCATGATTATAAAAAGTCAGAGGGTTGTTAGATGAACATGAAGAATTGGCAGAAGGTGGTTCAGAGGTGCCTGTACAGTGCTGCTGCCGTCTGCAAGCTGTGCTATTAGTGTGGCCTGCTGCATTATGAGGAATCTCATTGTTGCCTGTAGTTCCAAGGCAGAACAGTCAAATCTTCATGGACCCTTTCTATTATTTAGTGTCGATAATAACAGTGACACAGGATTGGTTGCATTCTGTCAGGTCTAGTTATGGGTAACAGTGGATGTTCTTGTGACCACAAACAATTATTTTGCAATAATGATCTACTTATTTCTTGCAACAGAACAAAAGTTCACCTGGGTCCTTCCTGTATTGCTACAGACACATCATTCTGTTGGCTACAGCACTTTTCAAGAATGACTTTACCAGAAGAAGAGGATTACATGTTAATCATCATCCTCCATTTTGATTGTTTTAGACAGTTAAGGACTTCCTTTAGCCTAATTCCAAACATCTATTATATTAAACACCCCCTTTTCAGATCAAAGATTCCATCTGTTGTAACTGTTGCTGCATTTAGAGTCCCTAAATACTATATTCATTCAGCCAAAGCCTTGTCTCAGTCTCTGTGCAAGACATTCCTGTTTTCTGCTTTTGATCTGCAGAAAATTGAACTTGTTTGTTTCATTCATTTATTGGATCAGGATACATTTATCACTTCTGTCAGTCCAAACATGACTTGGTCAGCTAATCTAGTTACCCCACTTTTGAAATAGTTAGGTTCATACTTTCCTGTAGGCGAAGGTTTTCAGTGCTAATTTGCATTTGTTTTCTAATTACAGTTTGCCCCCATCAGGATGTACAAGACACGTACCTTATTCAAACACATCCATAACATTTTTGTAAACAGCAGACTAGAATAATTATTTCCCATCTCTGACATTTTTATTTTTCACTTTTCTAGTAGACCTAATTCTTCCTACACAGCTTACACATGGAATCTACTTCCGTGTCCTTATTAATGTCATGCAGATGTTCTGTTTGCTCCTACATTGGTTATGGGTGTTTTGTACCATTCCCTTCAGCAAAATGTGGTGTGTATATGTGTATGTTTCTGTATGCATATAGGGGTCCCATTAATGCTCTGTCATCTAACAGAAAAATAACGTAGCAATAGCTTTATTAGACTAATAACACTCAATGTTGACCATCAACAGCAGTTTACAAAGGGGTACATTATTAGAAACTTTGCTTCAAATCAGAAGCCTGTGATGGCAACCCCATTATACAAACCCAGCCCTAAAACTTAGAGTTGCTTTCATTTCTGCAATTGTGAGGATGCCAGCCTGGGAATTGAGCATCTGAGCTTTATGATGACATTATCCAATTCAATGTGTGAGATAGTAGACATCAGGCTCTAGACAAAATTTTTAAGGAAAGCATTAGACTAGTGGGCCCCCTATACAATTAACAGTATGACGTGGCCTTTAAGGTTTTACTCAGAATGTAGCCTCACAAATGTGTCTTCTTTGTTTGTTTTTGTTCACTGAGCAGTATATTAATTAATCCTGGAAACCACCTTAAGATCCAAGAAGGTACTTTAGGATTTTTCATCGCAAGTGATGCCAAAGAAGTTAAAAGGTAAGAGATTTATTTTCATCTGCCTTCCTTTCTATTCCAGCCATAGATATCTTGATCCACTGAAGTGGGCCATATGTACAGAGCCTTAACCCCAAAACTTCTTAACTTGTCTAATGGGCATCAAATGAAGCCAAGTGTTAAGAAAAAGAGTTTGTGCTATCAAATGCTTTCATGCACCACTCTTTATATAATCAATTCCACATATTTGAATTAGCATAATAACATTTTAGAACTAAGAGGGTCTACTTACCTGTTCATTCATTTCCCGAGGGAAGAAACTGAGTTCCAGAGAACTGTAGTGGTTGTTCAAGGTTGTCCTGATGCTTGATCACCCAGAACAACATAACATAGGACGACTGGTTCTTTGTCTAGTACTCTTCACTTAATATCATCTGGGCAAATTTATCGAGAATTATCAGATTTTTACTTTCAGTGTCAACTGGAATCTCAGAAGGTTTGCATTAATTTCAGATGAAATATTTAATTGGCTATATTTCTATTTGTGGCCTTCTTGGTAGATAGCTGAAGTTGTCAGCTTTAATTCTCAAGCCTCTGTAGGTACAACCTAGAATTTCATTGGCCTCAATGTTTTATGACACTTTTATTAACATCTTTAAACCTGTTTAAGGGGTGTAGGAAATCATAGAGCTCTTTGTAAAGCATCATGGAATATTTTTATATTTGATTCCATCCCGTGAACTAGGAAAAATTTACTAGCAGAAAATGTGACTCAAAAGGTTAGGTCACTCAGCTCAACAATAACATTATATAAACTATTTTAAATAAATTATTAATAGTAAAGGTCTATAATTATTTATTTGAGCCTGTTGTCTTCATTTCATGAGTTTCTACTAAAAGCCAGACCTGTACTAGATGTTCTACACTCTTTATTGCTATTCCTCAAAATAACTTTGTAAGATAAGTCTAAAACTCTCAGGGCTTTGGTTTTGTCATCTGTAAAATTGAGATAAATGATTTGTCCTGGCCACACAGCACATAAGCAAATGGTAGAGCCCAGATTGGAAGCTGTCTTTTCCTTTCTAAAACCTGCACTTTCTACCAAATTTAGTAATACTCGCAGAATTATGCAGAGTTGAACATGTGCCTGTTCTGATACCAAGTACCAGTTATTGATAAACTCATTTAATCCTTTCAACAACCTTATGAGATGGTAGCGTTATTATATCCATTTTACATATGAGGATACTCAGCACGTAAGTAAATGGGTTAACTAACTTGCCCAGAGCCAAACTGCTAAGGAATAGTAAAGCCAGGATTTAAAATCAGAAAGTTCAATTCTAGAGCTTATGTTCTTAATTATTTGATAAGAGGCAAGCCTGATGTGATGAGCACAGAACTATAATATTTGTCAGCTGATGCTTATTATTTTCTTCCTTGTGACCACTCTTGCAGACTAGCCATACCACTTATAAAAAGCTCTCAGGAAAAAAATGAATGAAGAAGCCAAAAAAAGTCCTTAAAAACCGAGCTACTAATAACTTAAATTTACTTTTACCAGTTGGGAGAGGATGGCCATTATTCAAGTGTGGGAAAGGAAAACCTCCTTATCTAGTTTATGGATTCTCACTGTTCTTTAGGACTGCCCCCAGCACTGGGTTTCCCTGAGAGAGGAGAGTCGGGGAGAATGAGACTGAAACCCAGGTCTTCTGGAATAGAAGGTTGTGCTCACATTCAGACTAAGACATAAAAGTTGGAAGCAGCAACTCAGCACCACAAACACAGGGCTGGGGAGCACAGCGGCTCCGTAGATCACATGTACCTCCCACATAGCCAATATAACATGAAGCTCCCATTTGTGTAATTCTATTTCCTATTGCATCTCTCACTAATGAATGTCACAGATACCAGGCAGTCTAAAAAACAAATTACCTCCTATATTAGGGAGTGCAATATGTCTCATTTCAGTGCTTTATGGTATTCACAAATACATGCTGACACAATCAGCTACAACACCAGCCTGTAATTTTCTGTGGTATGTGATGTGTCAAAGCAAATGCTGTCAGTTAGGGGATTTCAAATAGATGAAGACTGCAGAAAACCACAGAAAGGACATTGGAGATTTGAATGAAACTAAACAAGTTTTGTAAAAATGGAAAAGTAGATCACGATGCTCTGGTATTGAGTTTGCACTGTCTGCTGCAAAAAAAAAATATAATAAGTTAATGAATTCTGGCTTATAGAAACTTTCAGATGCAGTGTTTCAGAATAAAAAAGAGCAATGAAACCAACTGATTCCAGTCTTAACAAGATTTTGGGCCCTTGTCCTTTACTCCTTGCCACTAAATATTTTGCTTTTTGAATAACCATAACATACTCTTTAATGGAAAAGTCACAAAAATGTTGCCTCACAGACCTAGCTTACAGACATGATTCATTTGAGTTACAATTAAAAAAAAATAATTAGCTATCAAGATGAAGAAGTCCTAATATTTTATATAAAAATTCTTATTACAAGTTTCTCCTGAAAAACTTTCAGATCCAGTATTACTGGGTAGCGTTCTCATATTCTTTCATTCATCCAATATCTGTAGGTCACTCACTTTCTATGACACTTTGTACTTGGTTCCAGGGAAACAGTGGTGAACAATGGAGGAAGTCCCTGCTCTCATGGCCACATTTTAGGGAGGAGAGAATTGTAGTTATGTTTATTCATAGTGCAAAGTATATTAATGCATCTGTATAATGATTTAGATTGGGTATAAGTGAAGTTTGATTGGAGGGAGTGACACGTGAACAGAGATTAAAGTGATAGGAAAGAATCCATCATACAAATATCTGAAGGGAAGAGGAGACATGGTGGGAACAATTTTGTTGTGTTCAAGAAACCAAAGTTAAAAGAAATGCCACTTGGGGGAGTGAAGTGGTGAGATGAGGTCAGAATGGCAGGTCTGGTCTCCAAACGACTTTATACAGAGGTTGGATTTGTTATAAAATGGAGCCATGGATGGCTTTAAGCTTGGTATGATGTAGCCTGTTGTATGTTATTAAAAGGCCTTTCCACCTGCAGGGTAGAGAACAGGAAGCAGTGGAGCAGGAGGGGTGTCCAAGAGACTCAGAGACTACTGTGTAGATTAGGTGAGAGATGGTAATTCGGTGAGTGGAGGTGAACAGGGAGACTAATTCAGAATATATTTTGGAGAGTTCATAGGACCCACTGATGAACTGGACATAAGAAGCAAGGAGGAAAAAGAGGGATCACGAAGAGAGTTTTAATTATAGACTTATGCAATTGGGATGGGAAAATGGGAGAAAGAGTAAGTTTGGGGTGGTAGGGCATTAAGAACTCTAATTGGGCCATGTTAAGTAGAAGATATGTACTAAATATATATGTGAAGATGTCATAAAGGCAGTCAGACCTAAGATTCTGGAGTTCTTGGGAAAAGTGGGTGTTGGAGGTGTAAATTTGGGTGCTATGTCAGTAAGGGTCCCAGCAAGAAACAAGTGACTTACTTAAATTGGAAAAGGGAGGAAAATTTATGAAGAGAAGCTATAAAATTGTGGACAGAGAATCCCAGAACTAGCAACAGAAAGGAGCCACTCTCAGTCCTAGATTTGGAGAGGTAAAAGAAAGGAGGGCTGTCGGAACCAGTGAAGTTGTGGTGTACAAAAGGCTGCCTTGCAGGAGCTATGTCCTTCCACAGAGAAATGTTGCCATTTTATGACCTGGCAGGGAAGAACTTGTCTCTTCTCACTGTCCAGCCTCCTGCTAGCTTCCTCCATTGGCCAAACTCGATAAGAAACCAGAGGATAAGAGATCCTAAAGGTCTTCCTTGCAGGATGCAGATCTAGTCTTGATGATGTATGTGGCAAGGTCACCAGCAGAAGGTTGCTTGAGGAAGGTGTAGGAGAGGAAATGGAGAGAAGAGCAGAAGAGGGCTGAGATGTGAGGTGGAGTTATGGGATAGATCCTGATAATATTAAAAGGCCCCTGGAATCCACAATCATGGATTTAAAGTGAGATCAGGCAGCACCGTTGTGTTTTCTTTACCTAGCTATACTCAGCTCAGGTACAGGTCTGCAGTAAGATGGGGGCTTTGCCATGTGAGCATGAGAGAGGCAGAGATGGATGGGGAAGAGAATGGTGCCTGCAAAGAAATGCCACGAGGCAAAAATTCCACTGGAGTTTAAATGCTCTGCCCTCTCTAGTTAGGGGATGTGTCTCCAGGTCACCATAGACTGCAATCCTCACCCAGTCTCACTCATTAACTTTACCTGTCTGGCCCCTGGTATTTCACTTCTCGAATCTAGCTTTAATTCATGAAGTAATCGCACTTTACCTTTTCAACAGTCTATTCAGACTCATATCATTTCATCATCATTCAGTAGAGATGTGTTTAAGACTTTGAATTCTGGAACTAGACCGAGTGGATTTGAATCCTGGCTCTGCCACTCAGTTGTGACCTTGAGCAGATCACTTAAACCTCTCTGTCCTTCAATTTCCTTATTGTAAAACAGATAATCACTATACCTCCTTCAAAGAATTGTTTGAAGTCAAGTACTTTAATACTTATAAAATACTTAGAACAGCTCCTGGTCTATAGTTTGTGCTCTATAAATATTAGCTATTATTAATATGTATAGTAACATCAAATAGGGAGCAAAATGGTCAAAGGAAGTGGAAGCAAAATTTCTTTCTTCTTTCCTGCCCTTCCCCTTTCCAGGCAGGTTATCATTGATTGGTTTCTTAGCCACATTGCCACTGAGGGCAAACAACCTTTTCTTTTTTCTTTTTTTTTTCCTTTTCTTTTTTCTTTTCTTTTTTTTCCTTTTTTCTTTTCTTTTTTTTTCCTTTTTCCTTTCCTTTCCTTCCCTTTCCTTCCCTTTCCTTCCCTTTCCTTCCCTTCCCTTCCCTTCCCTTCCCTTCCCTTCCCTTCCCTTCCCTTCCCTTCCCTTCCCTTCCCTTTTTTTGGAAATGTGGATGAAAATTGGCATTTAAAGAAAAAGTGAATGAGCTGCTAGGGTGGAAAGAGCATTGGGCTTGGATCTAGAAGTCTTGAGGCTGGCCAAGTTCCAGCACAGGATGATGCTGGGCCAGTCATGGCAACCTCTTCCATTTAGAGATGAGTCCCAGAGACTGTGGCTGCAAGGTCTCAGATCTCTTCCAGATTCAAAAGTCTCAACAGTGGTTTCCAACTGGTGCCAATCATAAATGCAAGTCCTGTGAAAAACATAAAAAAGAACTTAGTAAGAAAACGGTCAAGAATTGTGTTTATTTCTTTATAGCCCTGGCCAAAAAAAGACCACTTTTATCCCTGGCTTTCAGTTTTGTGTCAGGAGTGGTGAGGTGTTGAGCCAGGGATTTAGTTAGTCCTTATACCCAGAAGGTTGTAAGGTCATTCCAGTGAGTTTTATCACCTTCTCAGTACTGAAAGGACACAGGCCTTTAGTGCTGTTCTTCTAGGCCCCGTGCACTTTAAATAGTGCTTGAATGATCTTATTTCATCTCATCCAGAATGTCTTTGACATGGCCAAGGTGTTTCATCATCACATATTAACACTAGAGTCAAATGAGGGGGTTTTTCTGTTGACTGCTTCCTCTGAGTCTCCTTCTACCCACTTCAACTTATAATACTCTCTGCCCACCCCATTCTGGTGGTCAGCTGAGCTGTGTTAGCTACATCATGAGAAGAAAACCTTTGTTTATTACATGTTCTTAAGACTAGAAAGTATGGAAATTGGTTCAGCAAATTTTGGAGTAAATATGGGCTATGGAATCTCAGAAGGAATTTGACAAGAGAACCCCCTGATTCATTACTTTTTACTTTTTCTCTCTACTGTCTTCTTCAACCCCTCTCACTTGGGCTGAAAAGAAAAAGGTACTTTCAAAGTGACAAGGTGAATATTTTTATTAGACGGAGGAACATCATTCTTATGCCCCTTTAATATATAGTTAACCAGACTGAGGATTTTGGAGATGTATGTGACTTCCCCACCTCGGGCCCAGGGATGGTTGCCCACATGTTCTGAGGAGCAACAGCGAATGCCATTCTCAAAATGAGAGACGAATGAGCAGATGCAATGTCACGTTGGCACCCTTTCCCCCAATTCCTTTTCGAATGAAAGTTTATTAAAAAGAAGCACTAACTCAAATCTCAGAGACCTGTGTTTGAAATAAATGGTCTTGCAACAAACATTTCCGTCTATAAACGTCTAAACCTTTCAAAAGATTAAAGGAAATTAGTGCTGGCGTGTTTCATTAATTTGGCACCACAGTGGAGGAAATGTGGTACTCATTTCATTTGGGTGGATTATGAAATGTGTCAGTTTTTCCATTCTCTTTCTCCAGGGCATTTTTTTACTGCAAGGCCTGTCATGATGACATCACAGATCCCAAAAGAATAAAAAAATGTGGCTGCAAACGGCGTAAGTAATGTTTCTTTCCCCCTTCCCTCCCTCCCTTTCCTTTTCCCGAAATTCATTTCCTTTCTCCTTTTCCTATTAAAGAAACAGTAAACATCAAGAGTTTTCTCGAATATGTTTATGTTTCACCCAACAGTTTAAAGAGACATGAAATCACTACCTGCTCTCACTTTATTAGAGCAGAATTTGAAAAATCACTACCATCAACACCTAGGAGTAAACCTAGTGCTAGTGCCTAACCCGGTGTCCTGTCTCTAAAAGGGTGCCTGGGTAGAAGTGTCGAACACAGTAAGTACAGTATGTGAAATGGAAGACAGCTGAGGCCATGGAGGAGGTAGTGTTTTTGCACAGTGATTTCCAGTGCATGAGAGGCTGGGGCAGAGAAGGAAACTGAGTCTGAGGACTCAGTCTCTTAAGTGGGAACTGACTCTCTTTCCCTTTGAGATTGCTGCAGGTTTTGGTAGCAAAGGCCATAGCTTGCAATTGCAGTACCTTTAGACTGGCCCAAGAAAAGAACCTGGCCATCATCAATGGACTTGATTTGTCATTGCCCCAGTGACCCTCCTCAAACACCATTGCTCTTTGGGGTAGACTACATTGGGTTCAATAGCTTCTGGCATATCTTATCTCAAACCCCACCCAAAACAACTTGCCAATTGGCCTCTTGAAAAAGATATGGGGAGTCAGGAATATTGGATTGTGAGCTCCTGGGATACCAGAACTTAAAGTGGGCTTTGCCTTGAGAAGGCCATGGTTTTGCAGTAATCATGTTGCATTACCTAATAAAAATTGTTCATAACCCTAGAGAAAACGGTAATAATGACACCTCCCTTCCTATGGTGATTTAGTGTTTTTATGATCATTATTTTCTGTGATCCTTACCACAATAACATCCCCTGCAAAACTGGCAGAGGATGTTATTAATCCCATTTTACAAAAAGAGGAAACTAAGGCTGCAAGTTTAGTGAGAGGACGAGATCGCTGAGAGTCACACAGGGTTCAGGTTCAACCTGGAAGCCTTTTTGATGTTGAACCCTAATCTTGTTTTCAGGAAAAAAGTCAAAGTGGGTGATGTGGTTCTGATAAGTAAGAACAGAGTTATAAAAGATCATCCCATGAGATGCTTTTTCACAAGCAGAAAGCCATCGAGCACTATTCCTGGGTTATGCCCACAGAAGCAAGGGCTTTATTTACCACCCTCCTAAAGAGGGCACAGTAAATGTAAAACCAGTCAGATATAAGCATTGCTATGCTGACTCATGGAGAAGACACTTGAACTCTTGGGCAAATATTCATAAGGAACACCCCTGGTTTAGAGCAGTTTCTGTAGAACTCCTCTCAGGTTGCTTCCCAATTTGGGGTAGTTTAGGTCCACTGTGTTGTTCCCCTTATCTATTGACTTAACATACAGGGCTCCCTCCTTTCAACTCTGACTCCTCACTAAGGTAGATAGTTATTGAAATCTCAGAACAACAGCCTCTAACTTCTTAGGGCCCAAGAAATCTCTGATTCTGACAACCTACCAGGAAGAGTGTCTTAGAGTGTGAAAGGCACAGAATAAATCCCCATTCAATCCCTCCAATTTCAGAACTCAAAAGGCCCTTTTCACCACGTGGTCCACCCCAGGCCCACTTAGTTGGTTGTGAGCACAAAGCATAGCTCAGCTGACCAGGCATCTTCTGGATCAGGATTATTTCCTTCAGAAGGAACACACTATCCCTAGGTGGAAGTACACAAGAGAGAGTAACATATGCAAGAGGCTGAACTCCTTTGTAAGAAAACTCTCTGAGTGGTAGGGCTGGGAAACTCAGGAGAGCCTTGAGGCCAATAATCCATGACAGGATATTTCCCAGAAAATCTGGTCCCATGAGGGTTTTAGCAAAATTCACTCTTATTGATTAATCATTCACACAGTTTTTTAGTACCTTCTTTGTATAAGGCACTATTCTTGGTGCTAGGGATGGATTAGTGAATAAGATAAAGCTCCTGGCCCCTGAAGCCTCATTCTGGTGAAGGAAAACAGAGAATGATCATAGAAATAATGAAATACATGCAGGTAGAGACAAGTGCTGTGAAGAGCTTGGTGGTATCTCTTGGAGATACCGTTTTACCTAGAAAGATCTGGAAGACCTCCCTTGGGAGGTGGTACTGATGCTGAGACCCAGTCCAGGAAAGCAGAAGAGCAAGGGCAAAGGCAAGGAGACCAGAATAAATGTGTAGTATTTGAGAGAAGGAAGGAAGGCCAGTGGGGCTGGTGGAATTGGGAAGAGAGAGTGGTACAAGGTGAGATCAGAGAGGAAGGCAGGAGCCATAGTTAAGAAACTTGGGCTTTAGTCCTGTAATAAATACAGCCATTGAAAGATTCTAAGCAAGGAAATGATATTATTGGTACCTATTTTAAATGATCTCCCAGGTGGCAGGACAGAGTAGACTCTAGAAAGACAAAGAGCAGAATGGAAGAATGAAGAGAAAGCTGCTCTGACTCCCATGCTGATACTGGGACATCCCTCATAGGGCCTGTTGTGGAACCTGACAAATGGTTTTTCAGTCCCTAGAAATGAGGATTTGGCCTCTAGGAAGTTTTGCCATCTTGGTTCCAGGCAAGCAAACAGTAATGGGCATTACCATCATCCTGCAGGGAGAGGCACATAATTGTTTGCAATAATTTTATTTTCTTCATTTTCCTTAAAGTTGGTTCAGCTAGTGAAGCATATGATCTCCCATCATGCACAGCACATTTTACTGCAAAAGGACTGCCTCTTCAAAGCCAAGCCAATGTGACAAGGGTCTCACTCCCTTCTCTCTGAACACCCCTGCCACTTTGTGCCCCTCTTCTCATAGAGACCCTTAGCTGTGAGGTTAATGTTTGATAACATTCAGAATCGCCCAAATATTTTTTTTCCTAATTAAAAACCATAGCAGCCCATGTTACAGAGAGCAAGATGCAAATGCGTATGTGTAAGGGGTAGTTAGAATAAAATGAGTTATTAAACATGAGGCATACCAGGCAAATTAGGAAATTGGGGAAGATAGGGTTTTGGTTGCAAAGAAACTTTCCATAGAAGGAGCTAGAAATGTTCATAATGTCTTGGAGGGTTCCTGTCCCTTTGAATACACGGTGCCTGGTACCCTAAGCTGGAGAGGGCAGCTGACCCACACAGTCATTTGTCCAGACCTGTTAGGCTAACTATTAGTAATTCACGTGGAATGATACATCTCTGTGAGGGCAGAGTTGGTGCCAGCCACTTGTTTATTTACAGCTGCCTAACCCTCCTCTTCCAACCTAGTGCTTCCCCTTCCAACCCCACATCCGCCTCCCCATTCACTGCCATTCAATAACCTTAAATGTTTCATGTCAAACTATCTGGAGAAATATCAAGTGCGGACATTCCATTCCTGGAAGTTCTATGGTAGTATAGTTTAACTTTTGTATTTTTTTCCATTTCTTCATAGCTCTCCATCAAGGAAGAGAGTCAAATTCAGCAGCCTGGCCAAGGAGCAAGCTCTCAGAATCTGTTTACCCATTTTCTTTTTCTGTATAACAAACCTGGTCTAATGATTTATATTTTTTCTCCCAGCCTCTGAAGTTTGCCAAAGGGTGGACTCCTAGAGGACAAGTCATGTCTAAATTGATGTGTTTGAAGGAATTTTCTTGAACTTCTAATCATTGACATATTTTTGATTTATTTTTTTTCTCTTTGCTGCCTTGGAATACGGCCCCTACTCTATTTTAACTGCACACTGGTAGTGATATATTGTGAGTAAACGGGTTCCCAGAAGCCCGGAGTCCAGTTCCCCCTGTCTTTCTCTAGAAGAGATACTTCTTTTATTTTCTGTACAGTTTCAGTTTCTTTTTTCTTTTGGTATTTATGTTGCATGTAGCAGTGACATCATGCCCCAACTCCCTCATCCAACACAGTCTGCAGAGTAGCTTGGAGCTGGAGAACCCTGAGAGCAGGAATCCTTCTCTGTTCATCCACCCCTCCCCCCAGCTTCTTGCCAGCTTCTGGTGCTGTCTTATTTTACCATTTGAAAATAAGACCTTGACAACAGTGTTTCTCTTGAAGGCCTTGTCTTGGGACCTTTAGGGGACACTGAATAGGCTGAGGTAATTACCACTATAGCTCCAGATGCCTCGTCAGTTGGGGGTCATTGTCACGCTTATGTTTAATCAATTATACTTGGTCTCCTTGGCTATTGTGCTTGAATTTCTATCTTGAAGGAAACACATATGCTACATATGTATTCCTGTGTTGTGGTATATATATGATATGTACCAGAACTTTATAATGTATATGTAAAATGTATATTTTTACATATAAATGTAGAGATAGTTTCTAGAGAGAGTGGTGTATTTATTACAATATATGTGCCTCTCTATATGAGAAAGTGCTTGCTGGAGAATTAAATGGACACCCAGCTTCGGGACTGTAAGTATCGAAACTGCCTCACTGGAGACAAGTACTCCCACAGTGGTAATTATTTACTACAGTCTATGAAGTTCCCTTGCTTTAAAATAAAGTTTCTCCTTCAATCAGTACCCTCCAGGACATACCCACTTCCTCTATGGGTTAGGCATCTTGGAAGATCCATTTACTTGTTTAAGGTGGAAAAGATGGCTCGAGGAGCAGGTTCAGTTTCATTAATGAGCTACGTAGAAGTCTGAACAAACAAATGTAAGTCTCTGAGCCCCATACTTACTCAAGGAGTAGGATCCCTCTTACTCAAAAAGATGTGGCAGTTGAGGAGAAGCTTTTAGGCCAGTATTTCTGTGTGTGACTTAGAGCAATGCTGCTTTGAGTGACACCAGGGATGAGCATGGGGTCTTTACTTACATACCTAAGACCAATGAAAATGAAACCCAACCTGCAGATCAGTGCAGTCCAACAGCCCTGGATGCTGGAGAAGATGTTTCAGCATTTGGTCCTCTCGTATTTCTTTTCAGCAGAAGAGGCAAGTTGGTCATCTGCTATTGGCTAGTCTTCAGAGTTTGAGGGTATAGAATGAGTAATGTATGAATAAAACAAAACAGTGACCTTCAATTGGATGCACAATTCTGCCAAAATGGACTCTGCAGAACACCTTCAAGAATGGCTTGAAGGCACGAGCCACTTTTATACCTGCAGAGCCACCTACAGAATCTAATGATCCTTAAAAACCGGAGGGAAACCATGATGTCAATCAACAAACAACTCTAGTGCCAAATTCTTCTGCCTTCTCCAGCCACAATGTGGTGTTAAGGGCAGGATCAACTAACTTGGAGTGCTCTGTGCTACTAACATTAACTAGCTTTTTCTTCCGCCTTTCTGTACTGGGGAAAGCCATCTGGAAGATCTTTCTTCTTCCTCCAGAAGCTAATAGGAGTAATTTTGCTAAGTGAAGACATCATTTCTCATTTATAGGACTTGAAAGAATGCCCTCTGATTCCCAATGTCACATCAAACAAATGCCTTGACCTTACACCTTGATGAACTTTTTCTTCCGTGGATGTTTTTACCTGTAATTTTAGTTGCTGTGACCATATAAACACCTCTAGTGTTCAGGCTTCAAAATAATCGTTCCTGCATTGGATTGATTTTAAACACGAGGTTATGATCTGACAAGTTACTATGAATTGAATGGCAGATATTTTTTTCCCACACCAGTCCTTCCTTGAATTGCACCATCTGAAACCTAAACTATTTTCTCCCCAGCAGTTGGAAAACTCCACCTGAGCCTCTCAGTCTAGCACTGCTTCTCCTGTCCCTTCCAGTCCACCCTGGAAATTAAGATTCTGCAATTGGAAATTGGCTGACAATTTGGTTGCTGATGCAGAGGCAGATGGTGCTGAGAACAGGATGAAGTCCAACTCCCTCTTCCATTCCAGGCTTGACTCAGAAGGGCCAACCAGCAGAGAACCTGAATTTGATAGCTGATTGTCAGTTTGATGCAAGGAAAGAGCAGTAATAAACTACATCTGCAGTAGACACTTCTCCGCAGACTTCCTTTCTCATGATCATGACCTTTGGATATATAGGAAAAGTTGTCCAAGAGTATGTCTGAGAAATCTTCTAGTTTTAAACATTTAAGAGTAAACAGTTACCTTTGATGATGTTTATTAGAGAAATACTTTTATGTTGTCTCTGTAAGTAGCATTAGGAAGTCGTAATGGAAATAGTAGATGGATATTCTTTTCATTGTGGTGAAGGAAAGCACATAAAAGCTTCCCCCCCCCCCAAATTGTAAAACTGGTAGGACAGAGTTCTTAGGAGGAAGGTGAGACCCAGGGTCTAATTCTTGGCAACCACATAACCTCTTTGAATCTGTGGCACCAGTCCAAGAACAAGAACCTTATGATGTGAGCCAAAAAGAAAACTGAGTCCCCAGAGGCTTATATTTCAGCTTTCCCAGAGTTAAGTGGCCTATGGGGGAAATTAATTGAGCATAAAGTTCCAAGAGCCCTATTGTGGAATGACAAGTAGCTACAGTATGTACACCTACCAGAGATACCCTCTTGACTATTCTGTGTCTCAGAAAGCTGCAGCAGGGCTTTAAGGAGACCAAGCCAGCTGGTGCTGAAGTGGTCCCACTTTGCTGGCCATGGCTGTAAAGACAATGTGCTTGCAAGTTGCCAGTTTTGATCATTCTAGGGCCATCTCCTAAGACCTCTCACCCCTTTGTCTCTGATGCTCCCTAAAAATCTGCTGTGGATTGTGAAGAAATGACACCACACACATTTCCGTTCTTAGAGGCACGCAGGGTCCTCTTTGCTGCTCCCTTTTAGAGAAAGGCCCAGTAGTTCAGGTAATCTGTTAACTAGCTGCTTTTTCATACAGATCCACTAGATGTCCTCATAGATCTACTTTGTATTACCATTGAAATCTTGGGGAAACTCCCTTTTCTGAGGATTGGGATTTGGGTAGAGAGCACTAGGTAACTATGTAATAAAGAAAATCAGCAAACACCAAAGGAGAGAGGGCACTTTATGTGACCAGGGAGTAGATATGAAATTTGCTTCTGTTTTAAATAAATACTAGAACTTTTAGAGTTGCTCTTTGAAACCCAACCTTGGGAGTTTTAAATGGCACTCTGTTATCTGAAATTAACCTTATAACCTACATTAGCTCTCTAAAAGGCAACAATCACAGAGAAGTGGAAACAAAATACCAGTGGTTCTGAATATCCATGATTCACTAAAACTAAATGAAAGGATTAGGAAGCCAGGAATGAGAGTTCAGGGAGATGAGGAATAATATTTTCCAAATTAGAAGATCCACAACTTAATTTTGATGTAATTTTATTTTCAAACTGGAGACTATAATTTCACACACACAATGTCCACATCTTCTGGAACAACTACCATCAGGGAGGCAGATCCTCATCCGTTGTTAGTTAAAGAGCTTGTTCATGACTCGAATCATGGCCCAAAGGAAGCCTCTTCCTGCTGGGACATACATCCTTCAAGCCTGACGGATCACTCCACCCAATGGGAAGTCATAATGGACCTTACGTTTTAAGAGAGTGGACCTGGAAGTATATAGGTGAAGACACCTGACAGGGGGTCAATGAAAATGGACCCTTCCAGCAGTAGACCAAAAGAGCCACTTTCCCAGTTGGTGGCACCTTGGTCTAGACATTGTAATTTGCGAAGGTTTGTCAACGTGTGGGGCTCCATCATTTTTAACTGTTCCTGTCTTGTCTTTGAGCCTCTCATTGATCATTCTTGCTGATTTTTTTTGTGTGTGTGGTGGTGCTTGTTTGTCTTATGAGATTTCTATTTTGTATTTGGCGTGAGTGACGACTGAGAAGGAATGACGAGTAATAGCATGTTTTCTTTTTTATGCATATGCTGCTTTGGAATGTGATTGCTTATAATTAACATTTAATCTTCTTATAGCAAATGGTTTTTCGCTGCTTCGATTACCAGTTTCAGCCTGTTCTTGCATGCTAACAATATGAAATTTTAGAACAATGCATGGTCTCCAGAACAGCCAACAACAACAGTTGCACAGTCCCTGAGAGGCAGTGGTTTGAAGTTGAGTTTCCTCCTGCACTCTTATCAAGTAGGATGTTTAAATCACCCATTATGATGGACTTACCTCTGACGAAATGGTTTCAAAAGCTATTCCACCCCATCTTTCCTCCCTTGTCCTCAAAGATGGTATGTGTGTGTGTGTGTGTGTACACACACACACACACACACACACACACACACTTTTTTCTCTATAAATGTGTCAGATTCTATTATTGTATATGAACCCAAAATGGCAGGATGAAAATGAAAACCAGGGACTGTTGCTAATGAGAAGCATAGCATTTCAGAATTTGATGGGCGGCTTCTCTTCTGCTACAGCATTTGATTAAAAAAATTTTTCAAAACAATTTATCTAGAGTGAAACAAAAAATCATCTTCGTTTTCTTCTTCTGTGTAAATAATAAATCAATATTTGCAGTAAAAGAATGAGGAAAGAAAAAAACAAGTGCGTGTTCTCCAAGCTGTACACCCAATCTCGATGCTTTTAAAATAACTTTATTTTCATGTCTTCAACTGAAGACTTTCCCCTTTCTTGATTTCAACAACTGCTCTTTGGAAGTATCTGGGCATTCATGCCATGCTTTCTAAATTCTTCTGATTCAAATGCTGTAGTAGAACTTTCTACCCCACTAAAAGCTAAATTCAGGAATGATGTACCACGCATCGAACAGGGCTGGGGCGGCATGATGATGATCTGAATGACTGACTACCTGGGATGCTAAAAGAACATGTCACTAAAAATACGAGCCAAGTTTACAGGAATGGAGTTGCTGCTGAGGGGATCTCTCATTCATCTTCCCCAGTGCCTGTTCTTCACAACATAACGTTACCCCTGCTTGACAAATATCCTGTATGGCAAGTCATAAAGGTCTTAGAACAGGACTTGACCCATCTGAGAGATTTAAACCCCTCTTCCTGGTGACTGTAACATTCAAAGAGGGCAAAACCACAGGTCATATTTTAAAGTAAGAGTACAACCATTCTTTACAAAGAAAAAGAAAGGGAGGAAAATATGACTTTCAAAAATGGAAGGTGTGGGCACAGAGAATATCACCTCCCTTTAGTTCAGGTTACTATTTAGCCATGATACTTGGCATAAATATGAATTATTCTCCTCTCCCATGAGAGGAGCAGGCCTGTTCAGGTTAAGTGATAAGCAAACAGTTTTGCCTGTCGTAGCATCAGAATGAGGTACAAAAAGCTTCTGGTTGTACTGAACAGTAAATTAGATTTCTGGTTAAGTGGAGGACATTGAGAACTAGTGCAGTGATGTCTAACAACATCTGTAGGTTAGCATTTGAGATGGGTCTCCGGGCCATACAGAACCTTTGATACTTAGCTTTAGAAGTGCTGCATGCAAGTCTCAATATGATATTTTACATGGGATCTCTTCTCTTATTTCATTGTTTTGTAATTTTTAACCTATTTTGGCCAGTATTTTCTGTATAAGAAAAAATATGATTAACCAATAGCCCAATTGCTTTCTGAATTTTTGATGGGTGGGGTACAATGCTCAGATTCTTTCAGCTTTAAGCAGAAAATACACCCATGAGTAGCTAAATGTGTTCCAATAGACCAACATCTCATATGCTTTGGGTGATTTTTTTATTTTTGAACTGCCTTTAATGTCAAACATGCAGCGTTAGCCTTGAGTAGCTACATTTCTTATATGGACAGATTTGGATATTTGTTCTGTCAAGAGTAAATTTAAATTCCTATAGGCATCATGTAAACTCACTCTGGGAAAGTTCAGCAGAGGCATCCTCAGATTGTATATTACCACGTAATCATTTCACATCTAATTTGATGAAAGCTTGTCCTGGGCTCTGCCTAATGCCCAGAAATGGATGGAAATTAGAAAGCCTACATACTAGATATTTTCGCATTCTGCGAAAACCATTTATTGTACCAAGTAAGCAATTAACTGACTGGCTATATGTATATTTTGTTCTCCTGTATTAATTGTGCCAGGGGAAAACATGTCGGTTGCATTTTTGCTGTTTATAATGTGCTCTTCTTCTCATCCAAGAACTCAATTGTAATCAGCTATGCCCTTTTCCTGTAGTCACCCGCTTTACCTAGGGGAGAAAAATCATATGCAACAGCCTTGGGGGACTATACAGGCAATTTATATTTTCACTGAATTTTTGGATGTACAACCGTACTGTTACCAACAGTCACTCTGCATTTTTTTCTGGGTCAAGACTGTTAATGTAATCTAAGACCTGTATTAAATCCTTCCAGCTCCCTTCCGGCTGCCTCGCTATGTGTGACCTTGCCATTAACTACCGCTCTTCCTCTCCTCTCATCCAACCACATGGTTATAGCCAAGATGTCCATCTACAAGAGAATGAGACGGGCATGTTGTTTTGATTGCGGACGTTCTGAGCGTGACTGCTCGTGCATGTCAGGCCGTGTGCGTAGTAACGTGGACACCCTTGGGAGAGACTTCCCACTTTCTTCTGTCTCTGTTAATGATTGCTCCACCAGTTTCCGTGCCTGTAAGTTTAACCCCAACATACGCAGTTCTGTGTTATGCTATCTGTGCTATCTGTGCTATCATCCTCGTCTTGTATTGTGCCCTGTCATTCTATGTGACAGTCAAACTGATGTTTTCTTTCCAATGTGACCTCATATGTGGTGATATGTTGCCCCATTTGCCTGTGTCACCGTGTATGTACTGAGGAAAGCCACCCTCCCCATTCTGTTAATTCGTGCTTCTCGTAATAGCGTGCAGGGCTGTGATGTTGCAGTCTGGTGATATTCTCCTTCTCTCCTTTAAATAAATGTAAATGGAAAGCAGTGTGGCAGCAAATCAAATACTATAATGATACAGAGAGGTGTGGAAATATATATCTTGATATTTGGGGAAGGGTTAGATACTGGATTGGGTCAAATGGAGGAAGGAAAAGGGTGTTGAGAGAACAAGCCAACTCTAGCTTTAAGTAGTTTTAATGAGCTTCCAAAGTTTTAGATAGTTTCCAAAATACAACAGGGTTTTGATGCAGGTGGATATTCTTTTTTTACTGTGTCTCCATAATCTGTATCTCATCCCTCCAGTGCCAGTTTGTTTATATGTTCTGAAAAAGTGTGTTCTAAGTCCACCAACCTATATAGACTAGTGGATTCTAGAGCTTCCTTGCAAAAAGGCAACTAATTCAAAGGATCAGTCCATTAATATCTTTGATTTTTCCAAAATGTAGCCCTCTGTTTAAGTTACCTTGTAGCAATTGTGATTCCAAATAACAACAAAAACTATTAGCCGTGAATTTCCATGAATTTCTTGAGTCTGTTGCATGGTCCTGTGAGGTCAGTCTTCTTTGTCATCCACAAGCTCAGAGATGCTAAAGAACCTGTGAAGGCCTTGCAGTTGGTAGCTGGCAAAGCTGAGATATGCCAGATTCCTGAGACATCTCTCATCCTGTCTTTAGTATGGATTTGGTTGGTGTTTTACTGACACAGTTTGTAGGTGATGTTGCTGAAAGCTCCAGCATGTACACAGATACGCTGGGATGTGGGTCCTCATCTAAGGGCAGAAGAGGTTGTGGGTCTGCATGAGGACTTGGCTGTCTTAAAGTGTGGCTGTAACCTTATTTTTACATTTTTGGTAGCATGGGAGGTAGAAGACAATTTTTTCTTTTGTGTTTCATCCCTTTCTCTTGAAAGCGCCCAGCACATTTATTGGTGACCATATTGCTATTCATTCTCTCTCCTAAGTATCCAGAGCTAGTTGACCTAAACTTTCACCAGCAGGGCTTAATTCATACTGGCAACAAGGATGAAGAAGAGCACTTCACTCTTCAGCATTTACTCCCATGAAAAACTTGTTTGACTCACCTTTACCGGTGTTGAAGGTGATTCCTGTACAGTGACAGTGGATCCACAGAGGCTTCTAGGGCTGTGGGAGCCCTAAATCCACGTGCGTAGTAGAGTGGTATGCCAGGCCAGGTGCTGGTGTTAGTACCTGCAGGTCAGGTCTGAAGCATGATCGGTACATTGAGCTGTCTCATAGTCATCTGGAAAAGTTAGATTTAGGACCAGAGAGTTATTCTCCCAGATTCATGATTCACTGCCTCTCCAGAACAGTGCCAAGGGACAAGATTCATTTGTAAAAGTGATAGCTAATGGAGGTTGCATTGAGAGAGATTTGCGACTGTCTAAATCTTGTCTTGACATTGGCCTAAAAAGGAACTTTTAGAAAGAAGGCCTCCTTTAAAATCTTTCTTACAGATGCCACAGTATAAACTCTTACTTCTTTATTTTCATTGAAAGAGTTCTCTCTAATCATATGGCACTGCCATATGGACTAAGGCATAACCAAACAAAGAACTTGTGTGTCTTCGATGTGTGGAAAGACACCAGCTTCAGAGAAAAAAGCAGGAATGGCAGGGAGCACAGAGGGGCGAGCTAAGGTGGCACGATTGGCCACATTGCTTTGACTGATTGTGGGGAATATAACACTAGCCACAGGGTTACCCTTCTGCATAAGGCACAACTTCTGTTTTCAGATAATTGCTAGGCTCTAAAACCTTGGCCAGAGATTCAGTAGAGAAAAGGAAGGAGCCACTTGGGCTCTACACTAGGGCTTTATGGTCATGCTTTGGCACTGGTCACCCGTATCAATCAAGGCAAAATCTGTGTCCCCTGCATGAGGCCCATGATAACCCAGTGTGTATAATTTCCTTTTTATCCAGGAGAAATGCTTGAGGGGATTTCTCAGCTCTGCAATTTAATCTAAGTGTAAAAGGCCAGGAGAAGAAATACTTAGGGTAGGATTGTCCTGTCCCCTCAGAAACATCTTATGTATGAGATTGTTGTCCTTCCTCTTCCTCCCAGATCAACCCCACCATGGAAAACATGGGGCTTTGAGCTGTGTGTTGAAGCTTTAACTGGTACTGACAGCTCGGGGGGGGGGGGTTCCCTCCTCTGTTTCATCAATCTTTCTGCCGTCGTCACTCCGTCAAACAAAAGCAGATTTCATCTGTCCCTGTGTGAGACCACTCACCTTTGACCATTAATAATAAGTTAGAAAAATCCATTCCAATTTGAGCCCCTTTATGCACCCACATAAACCCTTCTTCTCCAATTAAAAAGATGTCTGTCTCTATGTGGAATTCTACTGGCAGTACTCCAATGGCAATTCTTGGCCTTCCCTCACTGGTGGTGGGGTTGGGTGGTGCCCATTTGACAGAGCTGGTTGACTCAAAGAGCAGTGGTGAAAGTGGGCTTTTCATTAAATATGAGCAGATGTGAAATGTAGAGGGTTTGACAATTAGAAATGGCAGGAGAAGGGCCCTTGAATCAAAGTGAGGTCAGATGGGAGGATCATATTACTTCTCTTACATTCTTTAGTTGTTCTGAAAATCATTTTGAATTAGTGTCAGCAGAGCCTGATGGGTTTTGCCCTTTGTCTTTTATGCTGGGGCTGTATTGTTTCCCAAGACACTCATTAAAGGTCATTATATTATTAGGGAGCTTGCTTTGGTCGCAGTTTCCCAGTTGAGCCAGTGTGCTTTGGAGACTGCCTAATTCGTTTCTCTCTCGACTTTCGTCTCCCTCTTTACTATTTTTTTTCTTCTAAGGGGAAAGATTTCCATTTTGAAGGGACATTAAGTTGAAACGCAAAGTCCCATTATGTGTTTTCTGAAGTGGGAAGAGAAGTAGCCATTTCCCAGAGGAGCGGTAATATATTAAAAGTGTTCACATTGTTTTGGAAATCTGCCCTCTGATTGCAGGACCTGCCGGCTCAGCTTACCTGTCCGTGGGGTGGCCTGTTTCCACGTTTTAGTTGCTGTTAAGTCACCTACTATTCTAACTTTTGTCTCCTTCTGTTGAATGCATGAGCGATATAAGGCCAGTCTGTGCTGACAAATAGATCTACAGAGATGGACTCCTTTGCAAAAGTCTTAAAAAACTGTGGGCAAGATTGAATTGTTTGATATAGGGTCGGCGTACACAGAGCATCATTGTCCAATTATTCTGTGATTGTTCCCACTTTGAATGATCCTGGGCAGGAGTATCAGCACTTTTAAAAGCCACTAGGTTGGGCCCAGACTTTTCACAGGCTGCTATGTTCTAGTACTATCAAATATAAAATATACTTATATGTCTAGCAACATACACACACACAAATATAGATTTAGGTTCTAATTAGTACTATTTCCCCTCAATATGATTTTGTAAAATGGTCCTTTTTCTGTTACAAATTTATTCTTATTATTTTAGTCTTGCCTGCTATCTCATTGCTAAGTCTAACAGAAAGGAACAATTAAAATTATGGTGCAGTGACAATATAGGGCTCTATTGATTCAAACCTGCTGAGACCTGCCTGACAGGATGCTGGCCACAAACTTTCAGTAACCCTGGCACGAACAAATTAATCATGTGTTAGAAGAGAAACAGATCTTTAGACTTGCACTTGGAAATAGTTTCAGCTAGAGTACATGTTTGATCACTCACACCAACCTTCCAATTTACTAATAGTTTAAACCTGTACAATTACATACACTCTTTTCCAAACTACTGTAGCTAATTTTAAATTGTGCATGACTTTTATTCTGGGTATAGTCATAATACAAGAAGGCATTCAACTCCAATGGTTACATTGAGAGAAGTCCAATGCAATTAGGTTGAAGGGAGACATACTAAAATCAGTTTAGTGTAATCTCAAGTCTTGTCAGATAATAAACAAAAATCAGCTTATCCCAAGAAGTCTTTGGTTTTTACAGGCAGAGAATTAACATTGTCAATATAACTAAAGTCACTTGAGTGAACTAATGGCATTTTGAAGTACATAAAATCAGATACAAGGGCAGGGGTGGAAATAGCTCTAGGAAAATGTCTATGATAGGACACACCCTATGCTGACAGTCTCCAGCACCTGGTAAAGGGAGATTTAATACGCTGAATTTAAAAACCAACAACTTATCATTATCTCATTCCTTTTATGTATAGTTTTGAGTGACTTCCTCAAGCTCCCCAATACTAAATTTTATTTATTTTACTTCTAAGCCCTGGAATCATAGATTCTCTTTTTCCACCACCACCTTCAGTGATAGAAAGATCGAAAAAGGAAAAGTCAGCCCATTTAATCATAATGTTTCATATATCATTTTTAAGCCCATTTATTCTGGATCTGCAATTTCTCCCATTTACTCATGCATGCTGATATGATTTCTCTCTCTCTCTCTCTTCCCCCCTTCTCCACCCTCTCCCCCTCTCCCACTCTGTTTTCTCCCTCCCTCTTTCTATCTCTCTATCTCTCTCTAGAACACCAAACACTAAAGCAGCATTTGCATCATATTCTAGCTCTTTAGCTAACCAGGCCCATACATCCCGATTTGGTCATTTGCTCTTTGTTACAGGAAGCAAACATAGGAAGGCAGATAGGCCTGGGCACCATTCTATGAGACTGATAATATACCTAGAGGGCCCCTTAGGGCACTTTTGTTAGTAGCAACAAAAGCCAGTGTCTCTCACTTGATTTTGTGGTAGCCACTTTTGGCAATGAATTGACTGGAAATAAGTAAGCTTTTCTATGTGCTTATGCAATGGTCAGCTCCTTAAATCAGCATTGTAAGGCAGTATTCATGCTTGGGCAAAATTTCCTTTGAAAATAATTCCTTAAATTACCCATCTCTAAAGAGCTCCAAACAAATCCGGTTTTCATTCATAATAAATAGCTGTTTTGGGTTTTGTTGCTGTTGTTGTTTTTTTTTTCAGTTTAGCATACAGTGATGTAGTTGACTTGCATTTTGGGACCTTGTTGTGCTCTTCCCTTCCTCCCCCGGCAATATCACTAAATTCTTTAAGATAACTATGCTATGAAGAGACACCACATATAGATGAAAGAGAAAGAGAACAGTAGGCAAACGGCAGCCAATTTTTCAAAAGAAATCCTTTTTAACAGAGTTGGGAGACAAGAAGTAGAAAGGTCAAAATGAGGAAAGACAGAAGGGTCCTTGGTGTGTGTGTATCCCATCACTTGGACACCTCTCTTTTCAGAGACATGTTTAATAGGTGACTTGGCTCTTCAAGGACAAACTAGAAAAGACGTTGGCATGCCACGAGTAAGCTGAGCAGAAGTCCTTATGCAAGGTGACGTGGAAATTATGTTTGCATTTTTATTCAGGATAGTGGCCAGTTGTCAGAATACTCACCTTGACAGATTCTACCACCAGGCAGCAGTGGACCCTCAATCTTACCTTCGTGGTAGTGGACAGATGTAGCCAGTTAGCTCTCCATCTCCACTCCCCTCCACTATCTTGGATGACAGATGCCAAGGCCAGTCTGCCTTTCACTTGAGCTTTCTTGTCAAGGCTCTGCCTTGAGCCCAAATCCTGACCTTTACTGTATGAAATAAAGTACTGATGAACAAGCAGAGGTTTGAATTAGAGCAGGCTTGGAGCAAATGTCAAGTCCATCTCTGCCCCCTCCTCCACCTGCTCCAGGAGCCTGGATTAGACCCAGTCTGGAGTCTGCAATGCCTTAGGCTTTATGGGTCTGGGGAGACATAACTTATTAACAAAGAGTTATTAAATTTTTATCAATTTTACAACACAATGTAAATGCCTCCTATGAATCTACATTGTATTCATTATCATTTAAAACGTTAATTAAGTCAAAGTTGCATTTAATTTCTCTCTAAATGGGCCTTTGGGAAGAGGCTCTTAGAAACATCTGTGGGAGCATGCGGCTCATGGAGACAGAAAATCCCCCAGCCTGTGTTCAGGATAGCCCCCAAGTTGATTGCAGTCGTGTGTCTTTGGCTAATTTGTTGTGATGAGATTGGGCAATGTATCAGATTAGCATCAGACCAATAATGGTGCAGTGACTGGAGAGAGGCTTGTGGAGCAGCAGCACTGCATCCTGCCTTTTAGTTCTATCCAGGCAGAAACGAACAGTCGATCTGCAGCACCTCTGGTCTCAATCATGCCTTGGATCCTCCCCTTTCATATGGTGCCCGTCATTTCAGTGGATGTTTTTTCATCTGAAATGGACGTTTGTCATCTGGCCCAGACAACTTAGGATATGTGCCAGCATACTCATGGGAACAAAATCTTGGAGTTTAGGGGCTTCGACTTGCATTTAGGCCAAGAAGCAAGGAGCACAGAACAGCATATTGGGAAACATTTTCAGAACAGAGAGGATGTGGAGATTATAAACAGATCATACTCATTGGTGAGGAGAGAGGAATTTGAGGCCTGCTAAAATCTACTGAAAACCGCTTTTCACTTTGGAAGCTCAGCTGATGCTTTTGTCTGGTCTGAATATAGGCTGCTCTCCAGACAGATCTGCTGTTGTTATATGTGTACTCCTCCATCTCCCAGGAGGCGAGGCTTGTTAGTGTGGGGCTACGTCACTAGAAAAATGGCTATTTCACAACTTAGATTCATGTTAAAACTAAACTCAGTGGAGTCTCTGTGAGGTACTCTGCCAATATAATAAGGGTGTGTGTGTGTGTGTGTGTGTGTGTGTGTGTGTGTGTACATATACATGTGTATATGTTAAATTTAATAGTTGTGTTGCATTTGCTGCATTGCAGGCTCTGTTCTGTGTCCTTTACAAATATTAATTTAATCCTTGTCATGAGTTAGTAACTGTTACTTGTAGTTGAGGCAGCTGTAAACTGAGGCACCTATTAACTTTTTGTGCCATTTACAAAGACGATACATGACCTGCCAGGGGTCATTCAATGAATCATTGGTGGGGCTGGGATTTGACAACAATTGGGTAGCTCCACAGCCTGTGGAGTTAGTTGAGTTATTCAGTTACTCACACAGTTGAAGAAGATCTACAGCTTATATCCAATGAAGGGAAACAAGACAAGGACTTCAGTAAAAAAGACTCAGAATGATGCGGGGAGGTCTGTGAGAGCAAGGTGCAAAGTGCTTGGCAATGCCAAGGGCAAGAGGTCACCTCCTGTTGATCAGCCGAGGTAAGATCTCATAGGACGGGGCATTTCAGGTGTGCCTTGGAGGACATAAAAAGGGTGTTCTGCCTTACAACGTGAGAAAAGTCAGGGCAGTGGAGAGGCCTGTGTGGTTGGAGCTTGAGATCTGCTCAGGAGAGTGCAAGGAGAGAGCTCTGAAGGGTAAATGGGGCCTGTTGTTGACAGAGTCCAGGTCATCAGGGTTTTGTTCTTCATCTTAAATACAACAGAAAGCATTCAACGTGTTTGGTCAGGGAGGTGACATCAGAGGTTTTGTTTTGGGGGTAGTTCTGTGGCGGCTGTGGAGGAAGGGACAGGAGCAAAGGAGTCCATTGGGAGACACCCTGTGAAGGTGGAAAGACCAGCAGAGGGGAGGCCGTGGCAGGAGGATGCGGCAAGGAGCCACTCTGAGGAGGGTGAAGGTGCCATCTCAAGCCTGCAGGATCTGCAGCTGGAACTCATTATCCAAAGGCAAATCCAAGAAGTTAAAATATTTTTAAAGAAGGTTTGATTAATGGCTCTGAAGCAGTTGAAATTCATTAGTTAAATTTTTTGAGCATAATTTTCCCCGGCTGACCTAGAAGTCATCAGGATCCCTACTTGAGCTCAGTGGAGTTTTCTTCTTATTGGAGGAGAATTTACTGAAGTCTTGTCCAGGACTGGAGACCCACAGAGCTGTATCCATCCACTACTCCTGGTCCATCTATTTTTTTTCTAACTAGTGTTTCTTCATCCACCCTCACCATCCTTCCTATTTCCAATAAGACTCAGATTTGAGAGTGTTGAAGGTGGTAGAGGCAGGCAGCCCTCAATCGCTGGCATGGATGTCATTGGCCTAAGCTAGGTGGCAGAAATAAAGCAAGCGGGGCCACCAGCTGGGACACGTGACCAGCCCTGAGGGTCTTGGCTCAAGCTGCATGTGGTAGCTTTGGTTAGAGCTCATGAGAATTTTTTTAAATCCTGTGTATGGCAACAAGACTCTTTTTCTCTCATCTTTTTCAGGGAGACAGCAGGTCTCCTTACATCTGTGGAGGGAAAAAAAATTATAAAATACTTTGTATCCCATTCACTGAAAACCCACTGTCGTTTTCAACCACTTATCCTACTCCAGTGGAAATACAAAAAACATTTCCTGTGAAGTACTGCCACACAAACTCCGGGTAAGGCATGTGGCATTCTAAGTACCATGGAACAATTTTCTTTTCCTTTTTTATTTCTCTCCACACAAGACCTTTGTGTCCTTTGTGTCTTCATGTCTGCATCCATGACTGTAGAATCTGTAATACCACTAACTCACAAAGGTTGTTAAAACAGCATGGAAAAGCACATGAGTCCTGGGTGGGGCATGCAAGCTGACCTTGGAGGAAGGGGAGGCAGCTAACTTCCGGAAGTGGAATGGAGTAAAATGCAGCCACCCAACTGGCTAAGTGTTATCCTTCCTCTCTTGGGGGCTTTCTCCCAAACCAACATGTTGAGTCACCTAGATAATCAGGGAATCCACCATCTCCACATTTACTTGTAAGAGTTCTGTTTCCCTAGCCAACTGTTTTCTCAAGAGATCTAAATGGAGAGATGTTCAGACCCACATATTTGAAATCTCAGAAGGCATTGAAAATGCTTTTTTTTTTTTTTTTGTAAGTAGTTAGAGTGCCTGATTTGGGGGGAGATTTTAGATATACCTATAGATTCTCGTTGTGAGAAGACATTCTTCTGATATGCAGCTCAGATAAGCTGGACAAAGGGTCTAGAGATCTGAAGTGACCTTTTTTCTCTGACCAGCTCATTCAGTCCTCCTCCTCATGAGGAACTATTCCCCCACAACCCAGGAACCAGCAAGAGAAAACCCCAGCTTCTTCTAGTAATCCCGAAAGTGGGAAAGACTGTCCCTGAGAGCCACAGCCACAAAAGATGTATGGACAGTGCAGAGAGAGGCATCCGTAGGCATCCGTAGATCAGAAGGCATGCGCTGTCTCCTGGGAGTGGAGCTGATGGCTGCCATTGAAGTGATCACATATGGCCAGTGCTGGCTTTCTGCGCTGGAGCTGGTCAGATTATGCCCAGTCAAGAAAGAACCTAGGGGCTGCCTTCCTTCTCTCCAAGGTCAGAAATGAGGCATGCTGGCATCCTTGGCTGGGCTTCACATGTTGGCAAGAACACTTGAGTAGGAAGTGGCCTGAAGGATTCCAGTTCAATAAATATTTGATGAGTAAAAGGATGAATAAATGAAAGGATTCGCAACCATCAATTAAAGCAATAGGTGGTATGCCAGAAGCAGGATGACCCTGGGTCTGTGAGGTTTTCTAAAACTAAGTATTTTACAATATTACATATGTGTGTATATGTATATATATAAATGGTGGGATACAAGAAGATTAAGGGAGGAAAATTTAGTGAGAGAAACAGACATAACTAAAGGATCTTGAAAATTATCAACTACAAGGTCTAATCCACATTCTTTGTGAAAGTTAAATATTTGGAAAGAAAATAAGGAAATAAAAAAATTACAGTAGGCAAACTCTCTCAATGTTTCAAGTGAGTAGAGACAGGGATACATTTGTATATAGAGCCTGTGTCCTAGAAAATCAAAGACTTACAACACTTGCATTCATTTTTACTAATTTTGATGAACCTGATCATTTTCCTGTGAGTCAGGGTGGCACAAAAATTATTAGTTCAGCAGGTAAAGCCAATATGAGCAAAAGGGCCCATTTGTTGAGAGCTGTAACCATTTGCAGATGGTCACATCAGCCTGACCAAATGTGGAGAAACATTTAAGGCCAATCATGACTATTAGGATCATTGACTCTGACTTGGGATAGGCAAATCAAATCTAACAGCACCCGAGTGGCAATCCCTCCCACCTGGAGGTGTCCAAAGTCTGAGTGTCTCATGGCTATTTTCTATTGAGTGTCATTATTCTGTTTATTCTACTCAGACAAGGAGGCGGCAGGAAGCTTTCTCGATTGCTCACAGAGCTCTCTCAATCCACACCAAGCATTCTCTTACTTTTGAACAGCTTTGAATTGCTCTCTGCATTTTGTCAAGGTTGATCTGGCTATTTCTTTAGTGTGGATGAGTAAATTTCCACATATGGCCTGTAACGTATCCAACTGAGAGAACATGTCCAGCAGGGATGCTTCAAAGCTAAAGCCTTAAATAAGTGTTACTGAAAAAGGAGGTACAACGACCTGCAGAGAAGAGAGGTGTTCAGTGAAAATGACAGAATGAAACTTCCTAGGAATGCAGACTGGAAGGAAGGGGCTCAGGCCATGTGATCTGGAAGTCTTGGGATGTGGATGTGAAATGTGCCAGAAAGGTCACTTCACAGATTTCTTTCATTAAAATGAAGATGGGTGTCTGTTAAGCAGAAATCTCCTTTCTTTTCTCTGCTGTAAATTGGGGAATTTCCAAGTCTTTCTCCTCACTTTTCAGAGAGGTGAGTGATCTTGACAATTAAAGCTCAGAATTCTAGGGAATCTCAGAGCAAGGAAAGGGAGAGACAAGATGGAATAATATGTTTCCTTGGGACTTTGGAAATCATTCTTGACACAAGCGTGTTTTGGTATGTTCACCAAATGGATGCTCAGTGAATGCCAGTTGCTATGAGAGTAATGTCTTAAGTGTGTGTTAGTTAGTCTTTATAATTCTCAAGGTACTGATATCTTGCCTAGGCAAACCCAGACTAGACATCATCCCTTACTACATTGGGATGCAGGCAAGTTTGAGAACTTCTCTATTTCTTAGTTTTCCCATCTGTAAAATGGAAATCATAATAGGACCTACCTCATAGAATAGTTGCAGCTGTGACTTTGGGGCTCATCATTCTTCATCTTACTGAAACTGCTTCTATGACTTTTCCATCTCTAAAATGGACACGGATAGTGAATTTAATGTGTTCCTGAAAGATGGTGGGAAGCTTGGAGAGCAAATGAGGGGAGCAGATGGTAGGGAGAGATGGTATATTTTAAATTCTGTTCAAATTTCTTTGTTGATGGTCTTGATATCAACCCATCTTTGAGGTCTGGGTGGTGTTGGGACTTCCTATCATCGCCACTAAATTGCTTTATTAGTAGCAGGGCTTCTTGTTGATTTTCTCATTAGTGGGATTAGTGCTAGGAGTTGGACCAGGACTGAGCCAAGACCTTCACTCATGTCCTACCATTGCCCCTTTTTTGAATAGACTGATGTGAAGACAGTCTAGAGATGGTCTGAATGAGTCTTGATATGCATTATGAAATCCTAAGGATGCTGCTATCCTGCTCTCTCTTCCATCCTACTGATGGCCCAAGTCCTCTGATTTGACCTCTGGATTACCTATCAGACTTTCTCTTTTTATCCTCAAGCACTCATTCCTTCTTGCCTGTTCTACCACCACTGACCTCCAATTAATTTTCCTTGCCACCAAACAACCACCACATGTATTATTTTAAAACATAGATTTGATCATGTTGTCACCCCAATTCAAAGGACAGCCTTCAGCCATTTTAATGTGACATTCAATGCCCTTCACTGTTTGGTCTCAGCCTATTTTTCTAGTTTTATTTTCTGTATAAAGTATCCTTCATGTAATGACTCTCTAAGAATGCCTTGTTTCTGTTAACACATTTCTATGGCTTTCTCCTGTGCCTGTGACTCTGTGTCTTTACTCTTCTAGCTGATAGAAGCCTACTTATCTTTTGAAGTAGAGGTGGGCAAATTATGGCCTGTGGACCAAATCTGGCCACTGCCTGTTTTAATAAATAAAGTTTTTTTTAACACATCATGGCCATTCATTTACATATTGTTCATGGCTACTTTTAAGTGAAAACAGAAAGTTGACTCATTGCAACAGGGAGTGTGTGGTTCACAAAGTCCAAAATAGTTACCACCTGATGTTTATGGAAAAAGTTTGCTGACACCTGCTTTAAGCACACAGCTCGAATATTGCCATCTTTGTGAAGACTTCTTAACTGCCCTGCTTCCTACCTCAGATCAGAGTTGAAGGGTTTCCCTTGTGTAACTCTATGACACTTCATGTAAACCCCGTTTAGAGCGGTTCTACACTAAGCTTTTTAGAAGTCAACAAAAACAAACATCTCTCAGTGGTCTTTGAGTTCTCAGCATATTTCACACAGCAGCCAAGGCACACAGTAGGTATTCAACAAACGTTTGTTGAATAATGTAGAAACTGAGTCAGGAATGTGTTTTCATGGTTTGTTACGCATGTGTCTCAAGAGAAAAGAGCATCTTGATCCTAGAAGTCTTGTTTCTTGTTTGCTTGTATCATCTCAAACAAAACATTTGTTTCTGAACAGCTGCTTCCTTTGACAGCTGGAACAGTCTTGAATAGCTTGATCTAGAATTGATCACTGCTCCGTTTGAAGGTGACACATTTTTTCCACTACTTCTGCTGACAAGCACACTGTTTGGACGCTGTAGTGGGTCTTGGGATGCATGTGTATTCCCCCTCCATATGTCATTGGGTATTTGAATCCCAGTTGGTGGAGGCGCACATTGGGAACGTGTGGCTAACCCATTGTTTCACCACTCCCTGAATGACCTCACCTGATTTTCAGGTCCACAGTACATTTCTAACTCAAACAAGCTCTTTTTGCTCACCTGTGATTTCTCATCAATTTGAATTTATCCCAACTGCCCTGAACGTGGAGTTTATGCCTGTAATCATTCAGGCGCAGGCCAGCTTCAGGAGCCTTCTCTTGCAGTGTTAATACATTGGCTTATTCACTCACTGGGAGTTATGCCTAGGCAGGGTAAGCCCCCAACTCAAATCTCGACATCCCTAAGCTCTTCCAGGTTCCCTACACCCTTCACATCTGCCCAGAATGGCTCCTAGCAGCTCTATCTCTCCACAGCAGTGGTAACCAGTGGAAGTGGGAGACGAGATGCTCTTTGCTTTTGCCCTCCTTGTCAAGTTCCTGGTGATGGAAAACTAAAGACGCTTCAGACTCAAAGGAAGCACCTCAATGTTTGATTCTTTTTATACATATGCCTTACCTAGCTTAGATAGTTGGAAGAGTTGAAGGTAAAGGGATTCTACAGTTTCCATCGGAAATAACAAAATTTAGTGTGTGTGTGTGTGTGTGTGTGTGTGTGTGTGTGTGTCCCGTGTGCTTAAGGAATACCTCTTTGGTTGCTGCATGAGCTATTTTTATTGTTGTTGTTAGAGATTAAATCTCAATAACTTTTTGAAATTAGAGAGAGCTTCTCATCAGCTGAATGAGCAGTGGTACTCACCCCTTCCCATACCAATCCAAGAATGGCCCTGCCGTCCTCCTAGCTCGGATGTTATCAGCATGGTAGTTTTGCTTGAGATCAAATCAGGGCGACATAGGAGCTGTCATTTTTCATTTACTGTGAACCCTTTGATCCCATTTGGGGTTTATTTGTTTCAAGTGAAAAATACGAGCCCTATTGCATACATCTATCCTGTAGAGTACTTTTTTATATTTTTTTCTATTAGAGATCAAATCAGAGTTGTAAGTAGTGTGGTCATTAGTTATCACCAGCAGACTTCACAGCCTACACTTTATGTCTGTTCTTACAAAAATCACCAACCTTCTCTGTTGCATAACGATCACTCGCAGTGAAGCTACAATATGCCTTTCGTGGGCGCTTGGGTGTTAATTTATTTCACAGTTTCCTTTGCAGATTTAATCAGAGTCACCTATCACATTCCTGTTTCTTCCTTTTATTGTGTTCCTTTGCTATCACATTTGTGTGATCTTTTTCTGCAAAATGACAGGTAGTGTTTCTCTGCTCGCTCTTTCAGTGACTTATATTCTCCATGATTTCCTTATTGCCGTTTTAAAATATAACATTTTATAGATGTAATCTTAGTAATTTATAACTCAGGTTTTGTTATATGAGAAAATTTTCTAAATGACACCTTGGGTTTAGGTACATTTATTTTAAAGACAGGGAAAAATATTCTCTATGAGAATATTTTCCTTAAAATTGTAAAAGAAGGAAAAGCTCTCAGTAAGATTATAATGCATTTTTTCCTGATTTCTCTGTACTTTGAATGTATGAATATTATTTTTATGTAAGTTATCAAATTGTGGTATTTAATAACACATTAGCAGAAAAAAAAAGCTACCCCTCTTGATTTATTTGGATGTTTACTGGGTGACTTATAGTACTTTCATATTAGAATTGGTTTGTCAACAATTAACATTCTAGGTTTTTATATAACCCATACTTCGGGTAATAGAAGATTATTAAACTGCAACCAGTGTTAGAAATCTGCCGACTGGTAATAAAATTCTTATGTACAACAGCAGCTGAGAAATACTGCTGTATATTTATGCATAGATTGCAAGATAGATGATGGCCGGCCAACCAGAGGGGTCTGAAATGCAGATTTACCAGCAGGTGGCGCTGCTATTCTATAAATGAAAGCCTCAACCTGGTTGTTTTCTAGGTACTACGACCACTGCCCCGCTTTCTTCCGTTTCCAGATTCTCCCTCCTTTATTTCTCTGAGATGAATGTCTAAAACTGTGTGTGTTTGTTCGGTTTTTAATGAGACATGCCCCCACTACGATAATACTTCTTGACTGCTAAGATTCTTTAAATCCAACTTGCTTGTTTAAATGCTCATTCGGAACAAACTAGTTAAGTAAATATTACTATGTTTTTAAAAGGTAACTACACAATATCAGGTTCTCACCCCTAAGACTGGATTACCTCCAACATCTGATTATTGTTATGCGACACGTCCCATTTTTATCTATTATTTATTTGTATAAATTAATTCTTTAGGCTTTGTTCCACACCAGAATAATGAGAGACATTTTTATAAAGGTGGTTTATGTACTAGATTAATATGCTCTATAAAATTATTTCAATGTGACACTCTTTCATTAAGAATTACTTTAGAATCCAAGTAACCAAAGAATATTGCTTTTCTCTCTGAGCCAGAACTAAATTTCTGACAAACAGGGTCACACTTTTTTGTTTGTTTGTTTTTTAAATAAGGTCCACACAAAGGCTAATTGGCTCATCAATTTGGGCATCAATGAGGCAAAAAATACAAACAAAATTAATTTTTGGTTCTTTTTTTTCACACAGCCTATTTTTTCATTCTTTTTTATTTTTTGAGACACAACTATGTCTTTCACTAAGTTTTTTTTTTCCATCTACACTATTCCTTTATGCAAAGTGTTTTAATGTAAACATGGACCTGTATAGGAGACAATAGATTTATTGAGGTAATGGAAAAAGATTATTAAAATACATCACAGATAACTCATTTGTGAATATTCTTTATTAAGTGTTGCCTATCACTTAATAAAGAACTTTGAATGCAAGTATTTTACTCTTTTTGTATTGTAAGCTAAAAATTTAAAATTCATTTTGAGAATCCAATGGAAATTTTCTCTTTTGAATTTTAAAACTTTTCTTTTTAAGCCAACGGGGCTAAAGGGTGCAGGTCAAGGATCCAGGCAATATAATGTACATCCTATTTTATTCACTTATATGCTTTTGACAGAGAAAATCCTGAAGTGTTATTGATTAGGTGAAACCAAGGTGTAGAGGATACGTGGAAATATTTTCTTCTTAGTAAGTTCATTTGAAAGCCCTGGTTTTGTTGGAAATGTTCTTCAAAATATTGATTGCAATCAGTTCTCTTGTTAAAATGAAACCTGATGACTTTCCTTCCAGTTCTCTGTAAGGGACTGGATCAAGACAGGAAATAACTGTCCCACAGTAAAGGTTGGATGTACCTGGCTGGGCTATGAGGCAGCCGCCTTGTGAATTTCACAGGCCCCCTTTCCAAGGCATTAAATAACTTTATTTTCCTGTCAAACACACTCTCTAGAATAAAATGAGACCTCCAATGGAACTAACTGGACCATTGCCAGGGCCTCCTCATTTTTAGTTTCATGCACATGTGTGTGTTTTATTTTGGATCCTTATAACTTTTAAATGGCCAGAGAGAAAGTAGGCTGAGTTAGGGCTTGTTGTGTTTTTTATTTTTGTTTGTTTGTTTTTGCCAATAGATTTTGTCAAGATGCAAACCACCCACTGTCCTCTTTGAATCTGAGTATTTAAATTGAAAGAAAAATAACTTCCAGAGGACTCAGATTATTACCCAAATTCTGTTATTTGGAATTTAAAGCCTTACACTATCTGTCCCTTATATCCCCATCAATACCCTTAAATAAATCTTCCTGCTCCAGGGAAATTGATTTTCTTATAGTTCCTTAGCTTAGTACTTCCCACCTCCTTGCTTTCGTTCAGGCTGTTCCCTCCACCTAGTATGCTCTTCCCACCTTTTTCTGCCATGCCTTAGTCAACTCAGAATATGGTTTGAGTGCCCCTAGTATGCCAGGCCCTGTGTTTGATTCTGGAGATGCGCAGGTGAACAAGGTTGATATCTCTTATCTATCTGACTCATGTTTAAAGTCTTACTTTTTCCCCTGACCATCCCAGATCTTCTAGCACTTACTGGTTAAGGCATTTAATTTAGCCCTCACCTGCTATCATCGTGTAACACCTTTTGTACTGTTATTTGAGTAACCTGTGAATTATTTTTTTATATGTGTATGTTTAATGCAGTTGTCTCATTTCTTTAGCTAGTCTTATAATTCTCTCTTGTTGTGCATCTTTAAAAAGATTTTTGGAAAAAAAGCAGTGCCCAGCCTCAGCTTCTGCCCTCAGGATATTTGTTGAATTGGTCTGAGGTGGTCCCCAAGCATTGGTGTTCTCTGTAAAGTCCTCCAGTTCATTTTACTGAAAGGCAGGCTTGAGAACCTGTGAGCTAGACCATACCTCCCTTCAACCAAGAATCCTGCTTTTCCTATTCTGTGGTGATTTGGGGGGTGCTGAGTCTGGTAGGAAGTGCTAGATACTTATATATGGCTGGAGAGTTATGAGGTTTTCAGTCCATGGCTGGCTCCTGTGACATTCATTAAATAACAGAAGAGAGCATTAAGCCCAAAACCATTACAAATCAAAGCTGGAAAGGTCCTTCCTTATACATTATTCATGCTCATCCTCCAGGAGTGGAGGTGTCTTGCCAAGGCCACGTGGTTGAACCAAGTCGGGACTAGAACCCAGGCTCCTCACCACTGGGCTGGGCTCCTCCCCTCTGGCAACTAGGAGATATTCATCAGGAACATTACCAGGGGTTCAGCACTGTGAGATAGTCAGAGATTTGCAAACTACCAGAAAGGAGTTTATAAGTTTAGTTGGGAAGTAGGACACACATAAATGAAAAACAAATTATAATGCAAAAAATGAGACTTTAGAGGGGTGTGGGATGAGAAGTGCCAAGAAAGGAGGGATTCTACCTTGTTACTGTCATCTTGGAAGGCTTCCTGTAGGAGGAAGGCTGACCTATCTCTTGAAAGGTGGGTAGAGATAGGTAGGTGAAAGGAAGACCTGGTGGGAAGGAATAGTGAAGGAGCTGCTGCCCCTTTACCTCACCTGCTGCTCCTCACAGTGTCTTCTAAGCACATGCCACAATTCCATGACCTCCCACCAGAAATTCAAGGGAAAGAGGCCCTTGCAAGCAGGCAACATGAATTGCCTGCAATTTAGAGGGAACTGTGGGGTTTCTCCATGTTTCCATCTGATTTTCATTTGTTGTTGCTCTGACTGGTCCCAGCCTTCTTCAGTTGTGACTCATTTAAACATTTTCTGGCTTTTCTTGTTTTTGTGACACTTGGCATATCCTAATTATTTTGACTGGAACAGTTTGTTAGGGCCACAAAGGTGATGGTTGAACACGGTGCCCCGGAAGGGAGTGGGGTGGTGCACCTCACCCTGTCCTAGTGCTTGGATACCACCAGTTCAGTTGCTTGGAGAAGGGAGGAGAGTGTGAACCCATTCGAGCAAAGTCAGAAAAAAGAGGAGTAGCATTGTGGAGAAGGACCCAGTGTCCGAAAGCTCAGATTCCTTTGATTTCGCAAAACCAAGGTAATAATGGTGGATAGCATTTATCAAGAGCTTTCCAGAAACTCTTATACACACTTTTCATGTTTTCAACCATTTTCACAACAACCTTATGAGGAAAGTACTGTGATTGTTTTCATTTTATAGCTAAGAAAAACTAAAGTTAGGTAACTTGCCAAATCCTTAGGTTTGGGCCTGGCAGTACGGCTTCAGGGCCTGTATGCTTAACTATTACTTCTTGCAGTTTAATATGAGTTGACAGTTGTAGAGGAATCTCTCATATTGTAAAATCCTGTCTCAAGGATGGCACATGGAGTATACTAGAGCCAAAGCCAGAGTAGTAAGAGGGGTGCCTGCCACGTTGTTGGGTACAATAAGCATGTTGGGGTATTTGACCAATTGGTGAGCTCATGCCCCACTATACAGTTACCCTCCTGGAACAGGAGCCCAGTCTTCTGCAAGATTTTAAAACAGTAGTTGAAATCCATATTTTTATGAATGATCCTCAGACTTAAAGATTGTCCTATACATACAGTCTCGTGAATCAGCAGGATGGTGCCAAGTAGAGCACACCAGGACAGTTCTTTGGCTGTCATCGTGTGATCTCTGGTTATCTGTTTCTCCCCATAGCATCTCCAGATCTGTGTGTCGTCATCTGTCCAGTGGGGATAACAACAGATCTTGTGACATTATAGGGTTGAGTAACTTGTCTCAGATCAGAGTTCTAATAATGGTAGGAACTGAGACTTGGGCATATGGCCTGAATCTAGAAGCTCATATTCTTATGCAATCCTCATGAGCAGAATTCTGGTAGCAAATTTTCTGGATTAAAAATCGATAGACCTGGGCCCTGGTTTGGGGTCTGCATATTAATGTCACCTTGAGCCTAAAGAGGGTAAGGCCAGAGCATTCTTAAACCCCTTCTAGCCCTGCTCTTGCTGCATTGTTCCTTAACTGTGTTGACCAGAAAGGAGCCTACCATGCCCTAGCATTTCAAAATGTTGCACAGAATATGTCCAAGGATAAGTTATAGTGGAATACAGATAATGATTTTATAGTTCAAGAACATCTTTTAGAAGGTGACTGTGCCCTTAAGAAGTATACTAAATGCTGTGTGTAGTGTAAAATCACCATCCAGGACTGGTCTTCCCTTCCAAGGTTAAAAGCATACAGTATTTCTAAAGCATCCTGGCAGAACATTCTTCATTGGGCCATGTGGTGCACCAGGTTGCACTAAAAACTCATGCATTTTACCTTTATCTGAGTTTCAGAGAAAGTACCAGTGCAACCATCTGGAATACATATTAGAATTTGAGGAGACTCTTGACACAACTGGCTCAATGGAAAATATGATGTTTATGGATGAGCCGATAATAATAATGATATTAATAATAATAATGGTCCTTATCTGAATAACATCTTATGGCTCAGAAAACATGTTTCACATCTACACAATTACATTCTAGGCTGGTCTGCAAAAAGAATCATTGGGGCAAGCATTAATTTAAAAAAATATAAATAGCAAAGTTAAAATGGAAATGAAAATATGATTGACATTTTCTGCCAGTCATGTTTCCTTGAAGCTGTTTAGGGAGAGGAAAAATGAAAAGAGAAGGAAGGTAGCATCTAAGTCAAAACATATAAGCAAATAAAAATGTTTACCCCAAAGTGGAAATGTAAATCAAATTGTGTTAACCAGGAGGATTTGATGAGAAGTGTGAAATAAAGTCCATGAGAAATCTGCACCTTTCTCTCTTTTCTGTTTCTCACCCTGGGCAGGTGGCAAATCTCAGATTCCTGAGGCAGCATGATCTTTTCTCCACTCCTTTGGTTGTCTGACAATTTGTAAATCCACAAGGAAGGCTTTCTTGCAAGGGTCTTCCTTAACAATCTCAAGCAAACAGCATGAGGCGATCAAAAGAATAACTCTTGTTTTATATTTGCCTTGCCCAGTTCTGAAAAAGGGAGCATACAGATACACATGTAGATACAAACTAAGAGAGGTTCTTTGTAATGCCAGGCAGGGTGGCCCAGGCCCAGTCAACACCTAGAACATCCTTAAGAAATGTACAGGGCAGGGCTGGGACTGAACAAGGAGAGTGAAGTACTTGCCTTGGGCACCAAACTTAAATGGGCACCAAAAACCTCAGTAACCAAGGTAAATGATAGTTCAATGCAGTATTTAAAAAAAAATAAAAATGCAAAAAAAAATTTGTGATGAATAAAATGTTAGAATTTTAAATAAAGACAGGATAAATCGCAGTTTTAATGCTGACATTTAAGTACTGAATTTTATAAATCAATAAGGGTTCTAAACATAAGCATGACAAAAAATCTTGTGGCTGCTGCCATGTATGTGAGCACTTTCAATGTGCCAGGTACGGTGTTCCATAACTTACAGGCATTTTCTCTTGATAATGTTTCAGCGGGACATGATTTGTCCTGTAGTAAATCCAAATCTATTTGATAATAAATCGTATTAGAAAGATAATTCTTTTTACAGGCTCCATAAATTCCGTTAAAGTCCATTTTGTCTTTGTTAAATGTGTAAGTTGAAAATTACAATCCCTTTACTCACAATAATCATTTTAGATACACAGCTCAAAAAGATCAGCATTAACTTAAAAAAATATATTAGCGGGCTTGAATCTATTAAGCACTATTGCTTTGTAGTCTCCAACTGATGGTTTTATTAAGTATACTGCAGGAGGGGGGGAATCAAAGATAATTATAAATTCATAAATACATAATTCATTGGCATAAATTGATTTTAACGGATGGATACAGAATGATCTATTTCCTTCCGAAAATAAGAGATGTTCTGATTAAGCCCATAATCTAGTACATGTGAAATTCCAGCCAAACCAACGGGACACATTTTCTTTTCTGAAACTACCTTTGATAAGAAATGCATTACAAACTCATCAGTTTGGCTTCCTGTTAACAAAGAGACAGCAGCCGTCTGGATCATTCTGGATTCACAGTGAAACTGCCACACCATGTATCCTCCAACTAAAGCTGTGCAAGTTTGACAAGGGGCAGATGAATCCAGGAGTTATCGTGCAGGGGTTTAAATCTACACGGCAGCTGACGGTTGAAATAATCATCTGTATATTGCTCTGAGCTAGCTGGGGAAAGGTTGAAGCTGTATATTTTCAACATATCTAGTCTAATGGTTAATCTGTTGTCTTGTACAGGCTCTCGCAGGGTGGACTTGCAGCAGACACTGACAGCTTCAAGGAATTGTTCATGGTAGATGTGGTTTGCCTTGATTCTTAAAGTGCCAGGTGGATGAATCTAACTTAGCTTGAGTTGGAAAAGGGGAAACTCACCTGACTGGTTTCCCCAAACGCAAGGGGGACCTGCAGAACAAATATCAGGTTGGGTGGCAGGGACATTCAAGTTGCTAAACTACCTCTATCCCTCCCAACCTCTCCAAATCTGTGGGCTCCATGCGGGTTTCCTTTCTTCCTTCCTTCCTTCCTTCCTTCCTTCTTTCCTTCCTTCCTTCCTTCCTTCCTTCCTTCCTTCCTTCCTTCCTTCCTTCCTTCCTTCCTTCCTTCCTTCCTTCCTTCCTTCCTTCCTTCCTTTCTTTCTTTCTTTCTTTCTTTCTTTCTTTCTTTCTTTCTTTCTTTCTTTCTTTCTTTCTTTCTTTCTTTCTTGTTTGACTGCCTTGGAAGATGGTGAAAAACACAGTCCTTTTTGAAAACTGGAAAGCTGAGAAAATGTGAGAACATAAGTGAAAGCAGCGATCAGCAAACTTTTTCCATCAAGGGCCAGCTAGTAAATATTTTAGGCTTTGTGGGCCATACAGTCTCCATTGCAAATACTCAACTATCTCGTTAGGAAATGGTTATAGAGGATAGGTAAACAAATGACTGTGGCCATGTCCCAGTTAAACTTTATTTATGTACATTAATTTAAATTTCATATAAGTTTAATGTGTTATTAAGTATCATTCTTAGATTTTCCCCTCAACCATTTAAAAATGTGAAAACCATTTTTAGCTCGTGGACATACAAAAACATATTCGCTAACCTCTGAACTTGAGAAATATAAGAAGAAAGAAGGCAGCTTCTGGTGCCAGGGACTTGGCAGGTTTTATCTTTGTTCTGAATGAAGCCTGTCCCCCACAAACACATACTGCTCATGCCAGGGCTACAAAAAGGAGTCTGGAACACTGTTTTGCCACAAAGCCTTTACCAACTGGTTGGTGTTGGGAGTAGGGAGAGAAGAAAAGGAAAGATGGAAAGGGGCTGTTTTTGTTGGATTCCTATGCACTTTTTCCAGTTTAATTCAAAGTAAAAGTTATCTTTCATCTACTACCTCCCAAGTCTCCAAACTCCATAGCAATAATTAAAGGAAATTCTTGTGTTTCTCATTTCATCATGTATTTGCTCTGACCTCTATTGCTTATCTCCGTGTCTCATCTCTGAGGTGTAATAATACCTAGCGATCTTTGCTTGCAGCTTTTCTTTGCCCTTGAGGTGATGGAGACAGTCTGTACCAAGAAAAAAAGAAAAGAGCCAAAGGCAACCAGATCTCCAAAAGGCATTTTCTACCAAATACTGAGCAGAGCGAGCATTAGGCAACTTATAACAACAGGTCTGGGAGCTAGTGATGATATATGAACTGAGATTCTAGATACAGGGGACTTTGATGAATGTTAGACTCTTACCAAGATACATATAGAACAGGCTTATGATTTGAGATTGGGGCAGGAGACAGTCTGGTTAAGTTAGGAACATCTAATCCACCAATTCTAGAAGACCTGTTAGGCCCACAGTGTAGTCTGTTAATATATTTATATAGTATTTTTGTTTCTCTCTCCCATGTAGGAACTGAAGTTTTTCATTACTCTGTGTTGATAGACTCAAACAATTCAGGTTTCCTAGGCAGTGAATAGAACCAGAAATATATCCTGTGATTAACTTCTACATAATCTATTGTTCCTTACTCTTCCTCCCTATTTTCCTATTAGCTCCCTAAAAGCCAGAAATAAAAAATTTCCAAGAAGCCTCCTCTTCCAGAACACCATCAGCCTACTGCTGAGTGGGTGCTCCCTGTGCCTCCCCTAGGATGGGGCAGGCCACTTGGAGACACTTTCCATCTGTATTGCATGTCATGACAGGTTGAGGTTGTTGTTTTTTAACTTATATCCTCTAGGTTTTGCATATAAATGTATTTCCTGTTTCTCAGCTAGAAATTGTGAAATTATCCTGCCTGATAATGTATATGATAAAGTGATTGTCCAATTGTAGATACACACACACACACACACACACACACACACACACACACACACACACGTATAATTGGTATTGATTTTAAGATATTGCTTCCTTCATTTTTTCATTATATGCATATTAATTTTTACCATGATCTTTCAAAAATAGCTATACAAATTGACCTTATCAATAATACTGCAAAGTGTTCACCAAACTTCTTGATAATATATTTATCCTAAAGTTGTCAGAGCAGAATCTCTCATCCCAAATATATCACTCACTTTAACTCCTTGTGTTCTGATTCTCTAGGATCTGGTGCCTGTCTTAACTTATTCTGGCTGACCTTAGTTGCTCAGCCTCACTGATGGGCACATGGCATTCTCCACTACGGGACTCATTCAAGTGCTCCTTAACAGTAATTATAGGACCGAATTCACAGTATGAGTTATCTATCTGGCATTTTTTTCTTGTTGTTGATTTTCCTATATTGCTTAAGGAAATAACCCTCACACTCTCACCAGTCTGGTATGTGTGACAGGCAGCCAGGGTTCTTGTAGTCTGTGATTAGAAGACAGGAAGTATCTCTAGGTAAAAAAAGGCACCATTCTGTGCTCCTGTCCAGGGACTGCTCATTTGTGACCATGCTGGAAGATCTTGCAAGTTAAGTAGCCCAAACTTTCTGATGAAAGTTTTAGGTGGTCATCTTAGAGGTCAAATTAGCTTGGAAGTTTTGTCCATCATGAGTTACATATAACAAAATGACTGTGTTACTGAGATTTGCATGGTTTTTCTGGGGCAGGGAGGGAGTGGGTGTTTGATAAACACACGGAAATTTGTAAGTGCACTGTTCGATTTGAAGTCCAGCAATTTCACCCTTTCCCTTTACCCTCAGTTTTAGTAAAACATTTCCATCCTGAATGACTGGAGACACATCCCCACTTTTCAATGATGTCACTGCTGGGATGAAGTGGTACTATGCATCCCCCTCTCATAGGAGCGGCAAACCCATGGCATTTAATGCAGCAGTATTACAACCAAGGAGGTTGACCAAGCCGATGAAATTGTAGTTTAACATTGTAGGTCAATGACCTGGCATATATTAATTATTCAGTGGGATAACTTTTAGCAGCTTCAGGAGATAATAGATCTTATACTGCTGCTAAACTGTGTTTTCTATGTCTGTGTATGGTGTAGAGTAGAGGGGAACTCTATATTTTTGGAAATTATAGCACAAATAAGATTATCTTCTGACACGTTCGTTATCCCTTCTGATATTAATGACAATAACACAGCAAAAAGAATTTCAGGAAGTCATCAGGGTAAAAGAAAAGACAAAACAAAACAAAAAGACAAAAAACAAAAAACCTCGATTTAGCTGTGAGGGAGAAACTTCCATTTTAATTTAAAGCTATACTTTTATTAAATGTCAAACTGGTTTGCAACTTTTCTAATGAAAAGATTTACAAAGGATTAATTTCTATTTTTTTTTCTCATTATTGTTTGACAGTCAAGATTGAAGCTAGATCACGCTATCCTAAAGACCCATTTGAATTCAAGAATGCAACTCACAATTCTCGGCTTGTGACCAAGCCAGGTGAAGGAGTACTGGAATCCATCCCAATTTTTAATAATTGCCCTGCACCCCTCAATGCTGTACCTTAACATGCTGAGCTCAGTTGAAGAAAAAAGATGCACTACTGTGGAATTCAGCATGCACTTAGCTTGTTGGACAGCAAAATACCAAAGAGAGCAACCATAGAAAACAATAAATAATAATTAAAACTACCCTACCCCTAAACTAGCAACTTGCTCAAGACTTTAGTCAGAAGTCCTTTTAGCTAGATGCCTTTTGTGTTCAAGCCCCTTTGCATGCCTCTTACTCTGAGTGATTCCAGTGTGAATATGACATTACTAATGACCTGCTAAGTGTGTGCAGATGTGGGTTTCTCCAGATGTGGTGATTAATAATGTAATAGAGATAGCCAGTCAACTCATGTTTATGGGTTGTTTGCCTTTTATTACGTTTCCGAGTTCATTTGCTTTGAATTATTTCTTAACTCCAGCCAACAAACTCACCTTTAAGTCTCAAAGGGCATCATCCCCCTAAAACCTGTTAAGGAAACAGGGAGGAAGGAATGTGTCCCAGGCTGGAGCTAAGCAGTGGATTCATCACATTTCAGGGCACTGGACTGTTTGGGAAAGCTGAAGGCTGGAATCACTGCCCATTTTACTCAAAGGGCCCAGAAAGAGGCATTAGTGAACCTTGATCTAGTGTTTGCAAGCTGGCTAGGCCAATAAAGAGAGATTTTTTTAAAAATCCAGTAAAATATATGACCATCTTGAAGTAAGCCCAGAGTTCTGGCCAGGGTTTCTGGAAGATGTTGCTTTGCTTTTGCTTGAAAACAGAATGACGATGAAAAGTCAAGTAAAATGTTGTTACAGATGTTCGATGCTGCATTAAGGCTGTTGGAATTACCACCACATCTTAAATCAATTCCCAGAACATTGTCTGGAGGTTATGTCATCGAAATAATGAATCCTCTTTATTCAAGTATAAGCAAACATGTTAAAACATCATTGTAACTTTAAATTAAACTCTAGCGCCAACCAAGGGATCTGAAGCCTCATTAGACTTGCCTGACATTTTTCTAGCACTGAGTCTTCCCAAACTGTAAAACTGTTAGATTCAGTGCCTATTAGACAAGCAAGCATGGGGAAGTTACAACAGCACATTAAGTGTCATACTTAGGGATGTGCAAAAACAAGCCCTTGAATTTTATGAGTACTTGGAGACTGGATAGAGGTCAGCCCCTGTAAAAATTCCACATTGGATTCCTGAACTTGTTTGTGTTTTAAAGAGGCTGGTAAGTTAGGCTCCTTTAAAAGATCATATCTTCATGCAGCTTCCACAGCATGATGCAAGAGAGAATGCCGGAGACAGAGGTGAATTGTAATCAGCCCTGAAGTGGGCTAAATACGAGCCTGTGAATGCGTGTTGGCATCAGGTACTAGCCTGTTACTTTAATACATTTGTCTTTCCTGAAAGTAGGTAAATATAAGTCTCCCTTTTAATTTAATTTTTATTCCTCTCATGTAGTCACAGAAACCATGAAATGGAAATTATATTTTATAGCGTAACTAAAAGTTTTCCTAGATTTACTTTCTTTAAATATGCAGAAATTGATAGAATCTATATAGAGGATAATAATTAAATATAGTTTATATTCTACTGATGAAAAAGAGGTTATCTCTGCCTCCCTTGTTGGCTCTAAGCCATATGTAATAGTCTCTATCACACAATGTTCATATATTTCAGCTGGAGACATTTTCCCCATCTCTTCATGGAATGGATCTGCACTTGCAGGCTGTGAGTGCAGGAGAAAACCTTTGAACACGAGTTTTATTTAAGAGAACAAATCCCACTTTAAATGCAGCATGATCATGATGGATGATCTTTCCGACTTGCAATGAAAATAAATAGTTTCCTTACATAGAAGGAGGCATAACTTTAGCACCAGAACAAGGTGTCTCCCTGGAGCTGGCTAACAGGTATTAACCTGCAAGTCTGCCATCTAAACATCACTGCAGGTAAACAGACAGCGACAAGGTGCAAGGATAATAGGCACTTAACCAAAGAGGGTTATTTATTGTGGGCCCAGCATGAATGAGGAAACAAAAGTTAAGCAAAATAATCCAACAGAAATGCCAGCAAGTGTGACTTCTGTTCCATTCTTAATTAATATAGACAAAACCACGATAACATCTGGTGGCCTTGAATAAAGTGAGCCATAGTAGTCTAGGTTAGGTAAAAGACCTTTCCGGATTTTTTGTTAGAAGATCTGTGTGATAGGGAAGAAAAGAACTTTCACCCTCACTAGACCCCCTCACATGCACACATCTTATTTATTCTGGCATGCTGCTTAACTAATTTAGGTCACCCTGAATACGATACAGCAATTACAAGTGGCCTACATTATGGGTGGAGTCAATGCAAGACTTTCTACCCTATCCTAAGATGGGGAAAGTGCAAAAGTATACACACACACACACACACACACACACACACACACACATTCCCTCCCTCCTCCCTACCAATCTCACTGCCTTTCTACCCCATTATTGTCTGGGCTGGCCAGCCCCCTATCCTGTGAAAGGAAGATGAATTCAGGTCAAGCGCAGAGTGCCTGTTTGTTTGCCGAGAGATGCATATCAACTCTAAGTGATTTTTCTCAATACCATTTATGTGGCTTGTATTTATTTCCTTTAATCTTTTAAGTGCTGTTTAGTCTCAGTGTGATTTGCTGTGGATACTCATTTCTGATAAGATGCGATATCCTTGCAGCCACATAGTTCCGCCTGGAGCCCTAAGTGACTGATATGGTCGCAGCCGCCTGAACATGGGCCTCTGAGGCTGGGGGGTGGAGGTAGGGGATGGGCTGAGGATGGAGGAGCAGGTGGTAGAGTGAGCGAGCTGTGGGCATTTACAGGTGCTTTCTTGCCTTCATTTCCTCTAGAATAGCTCTCACTTTGAACCACATTTATGTTCCCTTTCCCTGTGCCAGCCAGAATTTAGATGACCCCAGACTGACGGTAGAGTAGGGGAGCGTACCAAGTGTGATACTTTGAAGCAGGTTCAGAAGGTAGTTGGATTACTATAATCCCGTTGGAACCATGTATCATAACATACTAAATTTATTTAGGGTTTTTAGGGAAGTACCATATAATGCATGTGCTGATATAGATCTTCCTGGATAATATCAAGTAGCTGAGAGGGCATTCTCTCCCCGACCTAAGACTTGTACATCATTAATATGTCAAGCTTCTTTTGATGTCACCACTGCTAATATTTTTATTCTTAGATTTAAGGTAACTGCTGTGCATTCCTGGTTTCAGGGGTGCTTCCTCCCAGTTTGTGTTGCAGTCAACTTTAAGAATCTGAGGATCTTATTTTTTTTCTTGACATTACAGCTTTAGCTTGAAATGTGGGGGTAGGGAGAGAAGGACTAGAATCTTGCTGCTGATGCCCTTGGGTGACAGGCTGGGTATGCATCTGCTAATTATCAAGCAACTCTCTTAAAAAGAAGCATGATGCAGGCTAATACATCTACAAAGCTTATTAGTGGGTGTCTTTGGGCAAAGGCAGTAGAGTGTGCTGTGTCATTTGTGAACCAAGCTTCACATTGCTTAGCTGTCTGTGTGGTTTAGACTTTTGGAAAACAGCTTTTGGTTTCCAATTCCTTGTGCTGCCTTTCCTCCCTGCCCCTCACCGCATCATCAGAGATATCATTCAATGGCAACATCCTCCTTCATTTGGGTGCTTTTATCTGGCCCTGTTCTCCACCCTCACAGCCTGGTCCTCCTGTCTTAATGAGTTAAGAAAAGATCCCATGTGCACACGGCCCCAATGCCCTCCTTTTTGGGAGGTGGAGGGATAAGAGTGAAGTGGTGGGGATTCTTGAGCCAGCATGCACCAATGTTCCCAGTCCCACTGGATTAAAACATTGGTTACAAAGGCCTCAGATCCTCGCTTCTTTTCAAGGCTCTTCTGCTGGCATGCAGGGATTAGGAGCCAGTTAAACTGGTTCATTTGCAGAAGCAGCAGGCTGGCAACTGTTACACTGCTATTTCATATATAACTTTATTTCTGATTTTGGTTACAAGAGAGCCCACTCGATTACCCAGCAAAACAAAGTAACCAAAATTAACTCTTAAGAATAATGATTGAGCATTTCTTTATATATATATATATATGTTTTATATACAGATAAATCATAATTTCTTTTCTTTTTTATGGCAGGGTTTTTATGAACTGTTGTAGTCTGTTTAAAGTGCATGTTCAAATGCAGGAGTGTAAAGAGGTGATGCTTTCACCTTTTCTAAGCCGGCTTCTTTGACTAACACATTTGGTCTTTGTCATTGGGTCCTAAAAGACAGCCATGAATTCCTAGTGAGTGACTGAGCCGTGAGTGTGTGTCCTTTGATATCTTGCCTGTATTTCACAGTCTGACCTCAAACTGTTCATAATCTCATGAGCTGCCTGTATTTCCAGTTGAAGATGAGCAGCCCTCAACGCTGTCACCAAAAAAAAAGCAGCGGAATGGAGGTATGCGGAATTCACCCAGCTCCTCGCCCAAACTGATGAGGTAAGGAGAGGGGCCTCAGGCCGTGGGGCTTCCCCTTCTAGTTCCTTCTCTTCCTCTCCTCACTCCCTTCCTACCCCACCCAGGCCCAGAGTCTCCCCTCCCCAGCAAGCAGGAGGCGGGGGAGGGGACTAGATCGTTAGATGGCTTCTTAAAGGCTGGAGTATTTATTCTGTCAGCTTGTCAGCAGTTAATGATAGAGCTGAAAAAATTCTGTCATGAAAAACAGTTTGAAAAGCTGTTTGAAAAATACATAGGCTTTAAAGTCTTAGCTGTCACCATGTCCTGTCTATGTGTAGTTCCTAAACAGCAGTGGCACTAATGACGGTGGCAACCAATCAGAGGAACTTGTGTGGTTAGTTCGCCTCCGGCAAGTCTCTTTCTGCTGGAGTTCCTTCGAGGACTGTTGTCTGTACTTAAGGCCATATGTGAGATGTATCATCACAATCAAAAATGAACCTGAAGATTACCTTCCTTTTATCCTGTCGATTGAAATCAAATTTCTGTTAATTGATTTTGACTGATAAAAAAGTCTAAATAATCTGTGGACTTGCCAAAGCAAAGTTCAAAAGTAATCCAGTTCTGCTCAAGCTAAAAGCAATATTAATTATGAAATACGATGTGTGTGCATGCACTCTCTCTCTCTCTCTCTCTCTCTCTCTCTCTCTCTCTCTCTCTCTCTCCTTCCCACCTTCTTTTCTTCTTGCTTTCCTTCCTTCTTTCCTTCTTCCTTCCTTCCTTTCTTCTTCCTTTTCTTCCTTCCTTCCTTCTTCCTTTTCTTCCTTCCTTCCTTCCTTCCTTCCTTCCTTCCTTCCTTCCTTCCTTTTTTCCTTCCTTCCTTCCTTCCTACTTTCCTTCCTACTTTCCTTCTTTCCTTCTTCCCTCCCTTCTCTTCTTTTTTATCTTGACCATAGCTTCCTCTAGGAAATGGCAAGTGAAACTAAATTTCAATAGATTTCTGCAGGTTCCTCTTCTTGGCCTCTCCATCTTTCATCTTCCCTTTTTTGTCTTTGATTCATCTGCCAGTCCCAGTGCTTATTCCCTCCAACATCCTAACTCTCTAGCACCTCACTGAAACGGGGGTGATCTCAGATTGGCACTGCTCCCCCTACATGGTCACTGCTGTGCAGAACCTGCCATCTTGATGTTACTTTCTTCTTTTCATTGTCATTGACTACTCTCCTCGCTTTGATTATTGAAATAAAATAATGGTGATTTCCCCCTCCCCCTCCTTAGCCATCACATGCACATTTTCCTGGCCCTCTTCGACCACCTTTCTGGGATGCAGACAGGGCAGCTCTCCTCCAGGCAGTTGGGGACACCAGCTCCTGTGGAAGACTCACCAGCCCCATGTTCTTTTCTATTATGGCTGTATCTTCCTGTTAAATGTTTCCTTAGCCGTTCTCTGCCTTCCCCTTTGCTTGGTCTTGCTTGGGTATTGCTGATTTACATGCTTGTTTACAGTTTATGAGGAAAAATAAAATGCACCAACTGCCAAGCTTCTCATTTTTATGATGCCAGTTGTCATGCTAGCATTCATTTTCTATTTACTCACCTTTAGGTAATCACCTTATCTAATGCTAATACTTCTATCAATTTAAAATAGAGAAAAACCCGGGTGCTTTTCTTTGCCTAAATTTAGAGAAGCAAATAAATAAATAAAGAGAAGTCTGAAAAATCTGAAACCTTTAGAGCCAAATTCCCTGTCCCTGTTTGCTATGTAAAGTATGGCTCATTTCTTTGATCTTGAGTAATAATAATTCTGAGGAGTTATACTGTTTTCATATGCTTCAAAGCTGTGTCAAAGTTTTGCTGCTTAAGGGTACTTCTTTATTCTGTTGGCTCTTGGGTACCAAGATGACAGGTCTTCTGTACGAGGTGGAAGCTTTTTTAAGTCATAGCCTTCAGCAAAACATCAAATTACCAAATCCAGGGTAACATACTTCTATACAAATGCCTTTCCTGTAGATATATTATACCATATATATTAAATACTTTAGTGTTACATGCTACATTTTATGTGCAATAGAAAGTGATGGTTTGAGGTAGCCTTGAGGGGACTTTTTTTCCACAAGCAGAAAAAGCTAGTGTATACCGTATCAAGTATGGTTTTTACAGGACTTTCTGCCTGAAGGCCTTTGTAAATAAGTAATGATCAACAGATTGGCTGTGGGTTTTTGAAAAGCATGCCTGTGTCAGTTTGCATGATGGGGGAGAAATTTCAAAGTGGGTCTTGCTTTCATTGCCTGTCGGAGAGGGACTGAGGGAGGCAGTCATCCCGGGCTGGAGCTGTCTGCTCCATGGTCCATCAGAATTGCTAAACATGGGTCAGGCGGTGAGCTACAGACCTTGGGTTTCTGGTGTTGGTGCCTTTAGGCTGCTGCTATGGCCTCAGCTATTATCACCAAGATGCTTTACCCCATGAGCTGTGATGGTCTCAATCACAGCTCAGCTAGAAAGGGCTGTCTCATGACAAGTCAGAAAGTCTTAAGACGCTCCTCCATTACCATGACTTTCTGTGTGCTGGGTGCTCTCCATACTCTGTCTGAAGTGGAAACAAGGACGTGGTGCTGATCCTGCTCTTTATTTCCCTTCACTTCTAGTGTGTGCATAAAGACCCCATGGGTTTGGTTTGGTTTGAATATTTGTCACTAGTGATGGTGTTGCCAGGCCCTGTTTTTTTACTAGATCCCTCTTGTTGATAGAGAGAAAACAGAGGGGGCTCATGTACCTTGAGGCTTCTTCAGGTCCCCCACCTCTTCAAACACTCCCTTTCTACTCTACAGAAGATAGGACTCACAGGTCCTATTCCTTATGACCTGAAAAATCCATAAAGGAAGCTAATGACTTACTTGAAGTGGGTTTTTCGACATGAGTTTGTGGCTTGCTGTTTGAGCAGAATCAATCATTCCAAAGGTGGGCAGGTTTTAGTGGCCTACGGGGCAGTGATAGGAATAGCTCCAAGAGAAACTAGAGGGTTCAGAATGGGCTAGGATGGGCTTTAATTTACCACTGTGTCTCTTATAAATAAAACAGGCTCCTACATGAGGGTTTCTTGCAAACCACCTGCCAGCATGAAATGCTACTGGGACTCTGCTCTAATTGTCTTTGTCTCCCTTTGTTCTGGTATCAGGCTTACTCTGATTTTTAAGTGTCACTTAGCTCTCTGTGCAATCATTAGGTCAACAGCCTAGTTTTGTGTGTCTGGATCCTGATGTAGTATGTTTTTTAGTTGCCCTGACAGAAAGCAACTCTCACAGCCAAATGGTGAATGTCTGTGCTCCAAGCCAGAAAATCCTGTGTCATGACAGATAACCTTTGGCTTTGCACCTCCCAAAGACAAGCAAACCATGGAGGTTCCTGGGTCCTTGTTATTTGCCTTCCTGCTGGTCTCCTAACATGGAATACTTTAAGGAGCCTCTCCTAGTTTTCCTCTAAAATCACCAAGGATCCATTGGTCAGTTCTTCCTAGCTAGTGGGCTTGTGCCTTGTAAGGAGAGCTGTGTACTTTCTTCAGTTGTAAGCACAAGAACTTTGTCTCTAAATAACAAGGTCAAGGGTTTTAATTAGGAGGTTTTGCAGAATCCATTGAACATCCCATGAAGGCTTTTTGGAAAGTCTGTTTAGAAAAGAATAAAATATACTGGACACCATTGTGATTGCAGTTGAAGCAGACACAGGGATTCCCTAAATCCCTACCCAGGTTATACTTATACTTGATTCTTTCTGCAACTATCTTCAAGTTGTTGCAGTCTCAAATGCCTTTTGGATACTGAGAATATTGCTCCAGTGGGTACAAGTATAGAGGCAGGGTGTGAGCCCTCACACTGTATCCTCAGATGGAACCCACACTGGCTGTGCATTTCAGCTGTCTGCTTCTGTTCCTTCACTCAGATTAATTCTCATCCTGCAAATGTGAGAGCTTACTGTATTTAGTGTTGTGGAAGGTCTTCGATGGGTGTAAAGTAAGATAGATTAGAGTAGGTCTGTCTTCAAAACACTCACAGTTTAATGTAGGAGACAGATAAGCATGTATGGCCAAATAGAATAGGAATGGCTTGGCCATCTCCCAGCATGGACTGTGAGAACAGAGAGAGTCGATACCACCTCTGGTTTGGCAGGCTGAGCCTGGTGTGTGAGGGAGGTTACATTTAACCTAGCCCTGTGTGATGAGGGAAGTTCTCAACTGCTGATATCATGTACCCTGTTCACTGTTCACTGGGTGCCAGGCATCATTCTGAGACTCATGGTGTCCTCACCAGAACTCTGAGGGTAGGACTTACTCTGACCCACATGTTACAGATGAAGAAGCCAAGTCACAGATGTGAAGTCTACTGAATCCAGTAAGTTTTACCTAATTAGGAAAATCTGAACCCAGGTAGTTTAGCTTCCCACCCATATTATTAACTCCTTCATTATTCTGCCCTGTGGAAAAAATAGGGAAAGTACTTAGGACATAGGAAGCAGCATGGTGTGGTGGGATCAGGGCATCCTTGTTGTGACATAACTGGAGTTAAAAATATAAGCATAGTCTGGCACCTACTCATGGAGGCCTTTCTGGTCATAGGCACTGAGGAAGCCTTGCAGGCTTTTGAGGAGGCAGAGCTCATATTTGTATTTCAGGAGGATACCTGGTGACCATGTAAGGATGGTTTAGAACCCTCTATTAGAGCCTAAAAGAGATACATGTTCTATAAATTCAGAGGAGTGAAGAGAAAGCCCAGCCCACCCCAGCCTCTGCCAAATATCCTCTGGGTGCCAAACCACCCAGGGTCTGCTATTGGAATGCTGACTGGAAATAGGCTATATACAGTCTTCCCAAGAAGGACACACAACATTCCTCGTATCAGTTTGCATTACACCTATTTCTGTGGGAACTAGGGAACTTGGAGTAAGATTGAGAAGCATGGGCCGTGAGGATTTGTACAGGATGTGTCAGGTAGACAATTTACTGAAGAGATAGCACCCAGCTGGGCTAGCAAGGATAATTGACGATACAAAAAACATAAAAATTGAACACTATGAGGGGAGCTTCATGTCATGAGACCCAGAAAATATTAGACATTTGTTTTCTGAATGGGAGGAGAAATATGATTTGATGAAAACAGATTATCCTTTTGGGCATTTACTGATCATTAAGTGAAATAAACTCATCTGCTTGTTAAGTCCCATTCCCTTTCTTTTGACTCATACCTTTTGTGGGGTGTTTTTGTTAGGAATGCCGGCTTGAAAGGTTCTAGTAATAGGACATGGAAATGGTCCAAGCTAGTCAGTATAGGGGCAGAATGCCACTATCACAATTCCTTCCACTGGGCAGAATAAAGAAGGAAAGCAAGGGCAGCTTAGCTAAGTAAATTTAGCTCTTAATGAACAAACAAATAGGAAATGACAGGCTTCATGGTACTGAAGAAGAAATAGTCTCATCATATCAGGGCTTGGGTGGATTTGACACAGGTCCATGGACAAGTGGAATGCTCAACAGAGGGTCATTATCCTGTCCTTCCATTTCAAGAGAATCTTATTCACTCTCCTCTAGGACTGAAGGACGTCTCAGTTCTCCTAGAATGTCTCCCAAACATAAAGGCAGTAGTTTCCTTTTTCCTCTGAGAATGGTAGCTGCCTAACAAGAGATGACATATTAGGTGGCAATAGTTCTTGACTGTTTACTTGTTAGTTAGGGGAAAAAAAAACATAAATCGATAGTTACAGAGAAGTTGAAAAGGACTCTAGTTTTAGCAGAGTGGTTAGAGCCTGGCCTGACAGTTTTTCAAGGCTCCAGTCATGGCCATCTGGTGGGAGATGGGGCAAGGGTAGTGGGTAACCACATCTCAGGAGAGATGATCATTCTACAGGAGGGTGGAGGTAGTGTTGAAAGATGAGCTAAGACAGGAGCTAGAATCCAAAGGTCAGGATCCTTGCAACATAGCTGGAAATAGTATTCATCCAGAAATAAAATGTACACCAGAATGAGGCAGATCATTTATGGTGGTGAAAAACCAAATATGATCACCTTTGGAGAGACCACCTGAGACCTTCTCCAGCATCCTGTGGCAAGCACAGTCAGAGACCCATCCACATGGTCTGACACTCTAGAACATTACATTCAAGGACTTAGTTACTAACTACCATGTTTTCTTCCATTGAGTGGAAAAAGAGATAAGGAGAAAGGAAGGTAGAAAACTGAATTATGAGTATTGAACTTCACAAAGCTAATATTTAATTTGCTTTTTTGTGTTTGTTTATTTGCTGATTAGCTCATGAAAATAGAGGTCAGCAAGAGAGAGTCATTAGTGAAGCATCCTGGGTAGAAAATCCCATGAAGTGTTGATACAATCTTTCAAGTTCCAGACAGACACAGAGATAGTCAAAGTAGGCAACCTGGATGTGCTTTTGTCTCTCGTCCTATAATTTTCTATTTGAATAGGAGGGTCAGGACATGCAGCACCTCCTTAAATTTTATACCTAGCCCCTCGCTTACTTTACTCTAGTCCTAGCCTTGCAGAATAGACCCATAGCCTTGCAGTCTGTAATATTGCAAACAGTTGCTAACTTTGGTAGAGAATTAAGTCAAACCACATAGTTTCTCCATCTGGGCAAAATTTTATAGCAGTAGTTCTCAAACTTTAGCACATATAAGAATCATCCAGAGCACCTTGTTAAAACTGAGCTTGATATATATGGGCTGGGCTGGATAATTTGCATTTCTCTCAAGCTCCCAAGTGATGCTGATGCGGCTGGTGTGGGACGGCACTTTGAGAACCACTGCTTACATGAATCAGAACGGTGAAAAGCTTCATGTGATAGGGGCTATTCTCTCAGAGACTTTCAGACTGGGCATTGGAACACTGTATAGTTGCTTAATTAAGAACACCTGTCTTGACCACGGTTGGACATCAAACATGAGTCCTCCCTGGCTCCAGGCACAATCCAGGCAGCCTGACTTGTTACAGACATATTTCAGCATCTCCCTTCAGATCACAATACCTCATTTCAAATACAGTCCCTATGAAGTAGAAAACAGTGCAAGAGCCTTTGGTGGTTCCCAAAACAAATTGTTGCAAGATATCAAAGGTGAATGACCTCTCACATTTTCTGATATCCATAAAAGGTCTGGTGAGTCTTTGTTGACTGGTTAAAAGTGTTCAGAGATTAAAAATCATTCATTAGCTTCTCTTGTTAGGATGTGATTTATTGAGCATCTACTATGTCCTAGAAATGCGCTGAAGAGTAAAATAGGTGTTCCTTGACCTTAGGAAGATCACCATCTAATATATAAAACAGATACGCAAATTATTATCTCTCTAGGAGCTCCTAGGAAGGGAAAACAATTAGGAGGGCAGATTCAAGCAGAACATCTGAAGCAAACTTTGAGGTCTCAGAAATTTCTGATAGCCTGCTATAGTACTTGACATAATACATACTCAATTAAATTAGTATTTGCCACTTGGATGAAAAATCGTCAGGGAAATGAGAAATTTGCCCACATTTTCTCAAACTTCCTATTTCCCAAGGAGACCACAGCAAGAGTGGGCCTCAATCTAAATGGGATACTTGTAATAACAAGATAAGTTTTATGTGATGAGAAATGAAGCTCTAAAAAATCAAGCAAGGAAAAGGATATGATTTTAAAACCATTTTGTCATTTTCTTCTTTCATAACTTTTCTTTCTTTGTTTGTTTAATTACTTGTACTTTAATGTAAATTTCTGAAGTCAGCTTCCACTGCTGCAGGGGAAAAAATACCTGGGATTTTCTGTATTTGCCTGTAAGGGGAACTGTACTCTTTAAAATATAATAAAATAACAGCTTCCTCACAGCAGGTTTTCTAGAAAAGGGATTTGTGGTTTTGCTTTAGGCTGTTGTCTTCAAGGCAAGCTTTTTGTGTTTCTGCTGGAACAGAGCATTTAGTTCACTTCCTGAGTTTAATTGATGGCAAGTGGCATTCCTTGCTCTGCAAACCCTCAAAACTAAAATCTCTTATTCTTTATTTGAAGTCAGGCATGCTTAATTTCTAGCTGTGGACTTCGGAGGTGGGAGCTGAGATTCAAGAAATATAGATATGAAAAATTTAACTCAGTGGGAGTCCTCATTTGCTATAAAAATGTGGGTATTTGTAAAGGTAGCCTTCGGATATTGGGACATGGCAAAAGTTTAACCAGCCCGAATTGATTAATTGAGGCTCCACTGCACATGTTGTCCTGACAAGGGCTCATGGGGTCATTTTCTACTGATTTTTAACACAAGATGTGCATTTCATTAATTCTTGTGATGCTGTTCTCTTCATCTTTGTAGCTTAGGGCTCTGCAGTTGAGGGCGCTGTGTTGAAGAATGAACAAGATCCAGTTGCTTTCTGCTAGTGGGAGAGGGTGGGATGGGGGCCATGCAGCACTGGCTTCCCATCAGGAAGACCTTTCTGTTCAAAGACTTGCCTCTCCTCTCACTAGCTATGCCGCCTTAGCCATGTTACTTATCCACTGTTTGCATCTATATGAATGGGTGATAATAACATAAATTACCTAAGTGTTATTGTGATGAGTAAGTCATAAAATATAGGTAAAATTTTTAGTATAGCAACGTTTATAAGCGTTCAACTCATGGTAATTATCCGTCATAGTAGCAATAGTAGTAGTCATAATAGTAGTATCAGCAGCAATGGTAGTAGTATTAGTAGTAGTAGCAACAGTAGTTAAGAATAGTAGTAGTAATAATAGCAATAGTAGTAGCAGCAATAGTAGTAATAGTACTATTGGTAGTATGTAGTATTAGAAGTAAAGGTAGTAACTCTATGCCTTTATTATTGAACTGCTATATCTTTCTGGTCTCTTTTCACCATGATAAGAGCTACAGATATATGAGCAGGTTTTAAGCAAAGCATAAAGAATGATAATAATAATAGTAGTTAACACATTTTGGGAGTATGTTCTGTGTAGGTACTATGCTAAGTGCATGATAGGACTTTATTCATGTAATCTTCAAATAGAATCCATTAAGTAATGACAATGATTAACACTCTCATTTTACAGATGAGGAAACTGAGGCAAGGCACACTGTAATGAGCCAAGACTTGAAAATAGGCATTTTTGTTCTGGAGCTACTATGCTGTATTGTCACTAAGGAAATAGGTGTTTCCTGCCCTCAGCAGTCTCTATCCGCAAAGCACTCCCTTTGGAGACAGACTCACCTAAACAAATTAACTGAACAAATTAACTTGCTGGTGTCCAGCCTTCCTCTTTTCATTGGGTTGACCGTTCATAGGTATTTATCTTCAAATGTGGGTATCAATTAAAGACCAAGGAAAAGTTCCCACTTGGGCAGAACAGATATAATTATGTATGCATGTTGGGGGTGGGGAATTGTGCTAGGGAGAGGAAGGAAATGGGGCCAAGTTTTTTGAATAAGATGTTGTGTATTTCTGGCATAGTTCCATGCGTTTCTAAACTGATGGCAGGACATAAACCTAAATGAATAAATAGGTGAGACTAAGGTATAAGAAGGGCAGCCAGGGTCATCAAAGGAATGATAGCTAATACACTGTGCCCATTTTTCTTCAAGGTGGATTAGTGTATTAGTTTCTTAGGGCTTGTCATAACAAAGTGCCACAGACTGGGTACCACATAGAAATTTATTTTTTCACAGTTCCAGAAGCTGAAAGTTCTAGATCGATATGATTCCTTCTGAGGCCATGAGGAAAGCTCCTTGGCTTGTAGATGACCATCTTCTCCCTGTGTCTTCACATAGTCTGTAGGTGTCTGTGTTCAAATTTCCTCTTATTATAAGGACACTGGTTATACTGGATTAGGGCCTACTCTCGTGACCTCATTTTAGCTTAATCACCTTTTTTAAAGATCATACCTCAAAATACTGTCACATTCTGAGATACTGGAGGTTAGGATTTCAACATGTACACTTTGTGGGGGACACGATTCAGCCTTTGATGGCTACACAGAAGCAGATGGACCTTGCCTCACGGAGTTTCTGTTACCCTAAACATAAGTCATATACATTGGCTAAGTGGGAAATGACAAATGAGCCTTGAATTAATTCTGGTTCATGTTAGGGGAGTTGGGATTACTTTGTGAATTGAGGAAATATATAAAGTAATTAAGATGTGAAAGGCAATAGCTAGTATTGGTCTTTGGTTCCAACTAAGTGGTCTTTGAGGAGTTGTCTGAGAGCCTGTGGAAGTGGTTCTCTTCATCATTTTATAAGCCGATGATGTGGGGATGATTTGTCCAGGGAGATTTCTGTTGGTTCTCCTTTTCTTGTATAACAAAATACCTGATCCTTCTCTTGGTCCTCCCCTGACCACAGCAGTGTCAGTTATTCTGCTTAGTGGCAAAATCTTAGACTTTCTCCTGTTAATATAAATTTCAAAAACCTCAGTTTGGATGTGGATGTTCCCATGGAAAACTAACTCTTTACTCCTCACCTATGTCAGAGATTGCTCAGCAGCATAAGCCAAATTAAGGCACTTGCAATCACTACAGGAATAAACATGGTAAAAAAAAATTTATTCTGTCTGGTCTGAAATATGATGCTGGGTCACATAATATTTCAAGTTTCCTCCCAGATGGTGGAATCCAATGAATGAGGAACAATTCTAGCCCTAATGGAGTAATCAGTCTTCCATGCTTCTTATTGCCCATCTTTGCTCCCACAACTTTTCTTCACTTGCTCAGTGCCTTTTGGCCTTTTGATGCCAAACAGTGGTTCAACATTTCCAAAATTCTTCTAGCCATCTTTTTCTCCAATGAAATTACACTGCTTTAAGACCCTTTTAAAGGTCTTCTAGGCTCACCCAACCCCTATAATAAAATACCCTTTATATCTCCAACTCCTCTAGAATGTCACAAATGATAAGACATCCATTGCCTTGGGAAAGAACTCATTTCATTTCTGAAAAAAAAAACCCCTTCAATTTTCATAACATTTTTCTTTTTGGAAACCTTATGTTTATTCTAGCTGTCTCATACATTGTTCCTAGACTGTTCTTGATCAGTCATAATCAAGTGAATCCATCTTCCACTTGACCACCATTGCACATCTGAGGACAGCTAGTGGGTCTGGCCTCAGTGTTATATACCTCAGGTTAGGCAATACCATAGCCGACATCTCCAACCATTGTCTTGGATGCCATTCTTTGGCTCTTTTCATTTGGGCCTCAATTTTCTGAGAGTGTCCTAATGGTTATGACTGGGTCAACACTTAAAATATGCTGAGATTCCTCCTCATCAGATGAAATGTTACCTTCTCCGTGAAGCTTTTCCTGATGGATTCAAACAAGACACTTAACAGCGTCTTTCTTAGTGTTCTCCTACAATCTTGTACATTATTTTGCTAGAACACTTACCTTAGTGTATCACAGCTATTGACATTTTCTCTTTCTGCTATATTATGACCCTCTCTTTAACTAGGGATTGTGTCTTAATCATCACAGTATCTTTTATTCCTAGCTCAGAATAGGGGATTCATGCTATTGGTTGCTTTTCTGATTTAAGAAACCAAAGTTTAAATTCCAGTTATCATGGCTGGTCAGAAAAGGAAATGTTTGGGGAGATTTTTGATGGTTCTCAGATCAGACCCTTTGAAGAAAATCCTAGATGACTTATATTTAAATTACCAGGGCCAGTCTGAAAAACTTGTGGGGAGTACAATGTGCAGTGTGGCATATCACTGAGACTTCTCAGATGCTTCTGTAGGTCCCAGTGCCAATCATGGCTTGCAGCCCTAGTGTCAAATTATAACTAATGTCCCCAAACCCTCATGCCAGTTAATGAGATGTGACATTAAAAAGCTATCTTTTCTCCTCTCATTGAGGAATAGTTGATCAGCAGGCTTTTTTTTTTTTTAACTTTTCTAAGATGAGGGTTGAAGGCCTGTGGTACCAAGAAATGATTTCTTCCCAGAAAGAGAAGGATCCAAAATGTATGTCCTGTCTCCAAAGACACATATTTTCTAAAAGGAATTTTGGCCAGCTTGCTGTATCATTTACTTGCATGCTGATGTTATGTAAACATTGTCCTGGGTATCTTTTAAATCCTGAACACATTAGGAGCAGGTCTCAGATATTCCTGAAATACTTCCTCTTTATCTTCAGGGCAGTTACTAAGATCCTCTTGCAACTAAAATATGTTCTTCTAGGGCTGGGAGGACTTCATCCTGTTCATTTTCTTAAAACTCTTTTTTATGGCGGTTTCTGTCTACCTACTTATCCCAGAGAATGGCTATCTATAGAACTATTACACATTTCCAAGGACAAAAAAATTCAAACTTTTCTCTTACACTTATCTGTGACCCATTCTTATCAGTAATTGCCTTTTTATTTCAACATTTTTGACGGAAGTCAGAATTTGAGAGGTGGCCTGGTGGTTTACAACACCTCCAGACTCCCAAACAACCCAAACTGAGATGCTATTCCAAGAGGGATGTTCTTCTCCTTCAAGACCCAATATCACAGTTTCTATCGTATCTAGTATGCTCATTGAAGATAACTTTGCAGGATTGCCTTACATGGTATTTGTCATTTGATGTAACATGAAATCAAATCTTGGGAATAAATAAATACAGTCAGAGTTTTCCCATCTTAAGTGGAGGTAGGGGGCTATTAGAAGGGTCATGGTAAAAATACTGAAAGCTTAATTCTAGATCTGTGGACCACACAGGAGGGTTTGCTGTCGCATTCTCTGTGTTCTGAACATATAAATGAGAAGTATCAGAGAAATTTCAGAGGGAGAAATAGTAAAAGCCAAATAAAGGTCACCCTTCAATACTTGAAATAGATCATTTAAAAAGTAAAATCACTTTACAATAAATACTTGGAATTTAAACCTATTTATATTTTCTATTTTAAATGGACAGTATCATTCAGGGAAAATAGCTCCACTGCATGGATAGCTAGTATTGCCTAGGACATTGTTCTCATTGTATGTGGTCATTTTGCAGAAACCCAAATGACCTCCCTTAAAACAAAATCACTATCAGAGATAGAACCTGGGCGTGGATATGGCCCAAGGTGCAGGAGCATGTTTCTCATGCTGTAAACTTGTTAGACCTGCTTGATTCCATTGTAATACTTAAGGTTATTAGCGAGGCTCTGCCAATCTACTGGAGGGGAGGCCTCTGTAGAAGCATCTTTCTTTTCCACAGTAAACAGAGCAAGAGAGGGTGAAAGTAGCCCTGAGAATTCAAGAAAAATACATCAAGATGCACCTGAGCTTGAGACTCTCTTGCAAGGAATGCTGCAGTCGGAGGTGAAGGGAGGGGTAGGGGGAGCGTCATTGGCTAACCAATGCAAATGCAGTTGTCAAGTCAAGAAGATAGGGTGTTGTTTAGTACTGAAATCATGTATTCCAGATGTGGACATTTGGTAGTCAATCTGCTCTGAAGTGACATGCTGCTGAATCTTTAAAGGACTTCAGCTGGGGAGAGCAAAATCTGATTGGGCAAATTGCTAAAATATTTAAAGTGCAGCCTGTTAAAGCTTTTACTGCGAAGAGAATCACGTCAGAAGTTGTAGTCAGAAAGAGCGAGTAATTGGCTTCCCATTCTCATGCCAGTCAGTCAGCATGAGACTCTGTTCCTATTCCTTCCTCTTCATTGCCAGTGCTAATAACAACCCGTTGAGTTGTGTGTGTGTGTGTGTGTGTGTGTGTGTGTGTGTGTAAGCATGCACATGTGCACATGTTGGAGAGAGAGGATAGCTGGTGAAACAATGTGAAAACTATGTTAGATAAAGGGGAACAGGAGAGAATGGAAGAATTATACCTGACGAAGGTGACCTGCACTTTCAGGTGGTGGTGGTTTGGGGCACTTGTCTTTTAACGGATGCATTTTACAAGCACAAAAATGGCCTTCGGTGACAACCGTTTCCTATGCATCTTTCATCTCCTCTGAGATGTAACTCAGGGGGCACTTTCCATTTATAATTTATCACATTTTCCACTTAGATTTTCCTGTCCTTTCTCCCCAGGCATGACCCTTTGTTAATTCCCGGCAATGATCAGATCGACAACATGGACTCCAACGTGAAGAAGTATGACTCTACTGGGATGTTTCACTGGTGTGCACCCAAGGAGATAGAGAAAGTCATCCTGGTGAGTGGCAGACCGCAGAATCAACTATCCGCTTCTGTCCCAAACTGTTTCCTAGGAATGTGGTTTTCCTAACTGGATAGGGGGATAATACAGTCCCTGGTCCTAATTATTTTCAAAAATTGAAATTCAGGACATATATTGAAACAGCTAGAAATCGCATCCAAATGTGAACTAAGAGAAGAATTTTTCATTTCTGAATCTATATTGGCTCATTAAAATAAGGAGTGTTACATGCTGTATGAAAGGCATCATGAGAGGCAGTGTGTACCGTACCTTCTGTGGATGTGGCCCTGAGGCCAGAGCCTGATGGCAATTTAGTAGCTGCATGGCCTTGGGCATGTCGCTTGAGCTCTTGCACTTTAGTTCTCTTATCTATAAGAAGATGAGATGAGAATGACCCTAACTCATAGGGTTGCAGTGAAAATGAAAACCCAACATGTGACTCAATAGTTAACCTATTATCACTAATATTGTTTAATGTCATGAATATGAATGCTGCCTGTATTGTTTACAACAATATCTTGTATTTGTCTAGATAATAGCTTTGCATATTGTGATCTTCCTTAGCACCCAGTGTAGACAGGTAAAATGTATTTGCTGATGATGACAATGATGAATCATGGATTACCTCAGTAGGGTGGTCGTAAGGAGTAGGTGCTCAGAGCCCTATTTCCTGGTTGGCTCATCTCTGAAGCAGCCATGCGCTTCTGGTTTTTCCCAGGAATGTCAGCATAAATAGCAGTCTATTCTACTCTTTAAACTTGTCCTATTAACAGCTTTAGGTTTAATGCCTATATTAGCTTTCTTACATTTTATTGTCTTGCTAATTCATGGAAAATGGATTAATATTCAGAAAGGTCAGATAGAAGGGTGCTTTCTCCCATGTGCCTCTAATCCCTAGATTGCTATGGCCTATTCTTTTATGTCAGCCAGGAAAATCCTATCATTTCTGATGTCATGGCCACCCTTCCTGAAAGTGAATGGTTCCAGCTCTTCAGAATGGCTTTGTACTATAATCCACTATTTTTTTTCTGTGTTTTATCTGAATGTGCGTGTGTTTTCTCAATTTAATTGCAATCAAACATTAATAGCAAATACAGTATTTTGTTTGAGACTGTTCTAGAGGTGTGAAAATTGCAGACAAAAGCATAGAAAGTCAGAATTCTCAGGAAACAGCCCTTGTTCAACTTACCAGGAGTGCAAATTGTTCTAATCACAAAGGTGCTTGTGTATTTACATCCTGATATTGTATTCACCGCACTTTTTCTCTGGTGATCTAAACTCAGCCTGGTGTTTCTTACCTGGGGCAGGTCAATGGCTGGGTGCCATATCTGAGATCCAGGGTTTTAATAACTAATGGACATCCAATCAAAGTCTCCTACTGGCAAGAAAGAATTTAGGGAAGTGATTTACTACTTTTCTCATCTAAAAAATAACATAATTTAATAAAACATTTATGACAAGTCTTTTATCTGTTAGGCACTGCTGTTGTTACTAGGGTTATAACCTCTCACAGATCTTATAATCTAGTAGGGGCTAAGAGAAGATCTTCAGGTAGACAAATTAATATATAATAACATGCCATATATTGATAAAGTGCTTGAAGAAGATAAATCAGGGTCATGCACCAGAGAGGGACTGGAAGGTGCAATGTAGACAGTGTAGTTCAAGAGGACTTCTCTAAAGTCACACTGGAACTTAGATGAGGATGCTCAGAAGATCCTTTCTGCTATGCGTACCCACTGGGTGCAGGACACTAACCACTTTAGGGGTTGGAAAAGATGAGATGGACTTAATCTTGAGGAAATGATCATCTAATTGCGAAGAAGACAGAAAATGTAACCATGAAACAATATATTTAAAGCCAAGTCTTAAGAGATGCAAAGTGCTATTCAAATCTAGGGGAGAAGATTAGCATGCATTGTAGTAGCCAGGGAAGTCTTATTGAATACACACAGGTTATATTTTAAAGGGTTTAAGGCCATTAAGGCCCAGCTTGCATTAAGCCTTTTAGGATGTGTAAGAGACACAAGACACATATAGTTTCTCTAGTGGGTCTTAAATCTAGAAAAATCAGACTCTTCAGGGCTAAGGCCCAGGAACTGGGGATTTTACAAGGTTCTGTAGGTGATGTTGCTTTGGCTGATCTAAAGATTGGTGTTTTGGTCCCTAGATCTAAGCTTCTGGGGTCAGCATTTATGCCTCGACCAGTATGCTAACTGGTACCTTCCCTACCTCCCTATTCTAGATTTCCTATCCCTCCTCTGGACTCAGTTTGTGACCTTTGGGCTTGTTGTAGGTAGCTAGCCTCCCAGGTTACCTGCCCAATTAAAAATAATCAGGAGCCCTGTCACAGCATGTTACAAACTAGTTGACCCTCTGTTGGTAGTACCCAGGCACACACACTTTCATGAAGGCAAGATAGCTAACCCCAGGCCTTCTTCATGAAATAGTGATGTGAAGTGTGACTTCCTGGTGGGTCCTCCTTGGTCATAGTTTATAACATTTCTTACAGCCTATGTCTTAGATGTTCCTATACTGTTGCAGAGGAAAATAATGGTTACAGCTCCTATTTTATTCTAATGAACAGGGAATGAAAGCTAGCTTCCTCCTTTCTTTGGCGGTTGCTGTAATAACCCTGACATTGTTGAGAATTGCAATATTGGCATTTAAACAATCAATACACTGGTCAATTCTAGGGATTAAATGGAATAGAGTTTGATGTGTGCAGTGGACATTAATATGCCTCCCCAAAAGTATTGTAGACCACATGGGGCCATCTAGGCATGCAGTGGGTGGACAGAGGGGAAGGAAGGTAAGAGGGAGGTATTGGACCAGAAGGAGAGGCAGACAACGGCCCACAGCTGGCCTTATTATGTCACTCTCTTCACTAACACAGTGAACCACCAGCAGTGGCTATCCATTTACATTTCCTGGGATGCTGGGGTTCTCCTTTAGAGAAGCAGTCCCCAACTCCAGGGGCCGGTGCTTCTATGAGAATCTAATGCCTGATGATCTGAGGTTAGAGCTGAGGCAGTGATGCTAGCACTGGGGAGTGGTTGCAAATACAGATTAAGCTTTGCTCACTCACCTGCCTCTCACCTCCTGTGGTGTACCCCAGTTCCTAATAGGCCATGGACCAATACCAGTCAGCTTCCCCAGGGGTTGGGGACCTCTGCTCTAATGGGTTGATTTGATTCTTTTATTTGTCTTCTTTGTAGATAAAGGCCTAGGGTTGAAAAATATATGGGTTGTTGATTTGCTGATCTATCTCTAAATTCTTTTAATGATTATTTAGAAAATTTCCTCTGGTGATTTTATGCAGATGAGCCACTCCAGGCATACTCCTGGAAACCCCAAGGCAGTAGTAGACAAGATTCAGAAAACTTTCTGTAAAGTTTCTAAATTTATAAACTTTTCTGTAAATTATACAAATAATTTAGGTTTTGCTGGCCAAATTGTCTCTATTGACTCTCCTGTAATAATGTAAAAGCAACCATAGGCAATGCCTAAATGAGTAAAGTTGGCTGTGTTGCAATAAGATATTATGGGAATTTGAATTTCATATAATTTTCACATTTTATGAAATATTCTTCTTCTAATTTTTTTCAACCATTTTAATATGTAGAAACCAATCTTAGCTTACCAGCCATGACTATACAAAAGCCAGTGGTGAACCAGATTTGGCCTGTGGGCCATTTTGCCAATGCCTGGCTTAGGATATTATGTTCTACTTACTGATACAATAATGTACTCATCATCTCACAGATTAGTCTAGAACTCAAAATGCAGATTTTTTGAGCTGAGACCAATTTTGGAGCTGACCATTTTATCATCATTTCAGCAAAAGAGGCAGAAAGAGCAGCTCATTTTATCAATAACTTAATGGAAACTACTTCTCCCCTTTTCAAATATTATAAATATTTCGGTTCTCTCTGATTTTTGCCCTGAAACCATTATGAAAGATCTCTTGCTCCCATGCATTAACAGCATATCTTTTAAAAATCTTTTGTCAAAAATGGTAATGATATGCATAGATATATGTTCCCATATATTTATTATACCAGCATAGTATATAAATACATACTCAAATTATAAATATATGTGGCACGTGTATAACATTGTTGAAATAAAAATAATAGTACATAATAAGCACTCAACAAATGTTTATTCCATCTTTTACACAAATGATGTTTTTAGTTCTTACTACAACCCTTTCAGATCTTCTCTCCAATGCCTATACATTTCTCCTTGTTGCAGACCCGAAGTGAAGCTGCTATGACTGTCCTGAGTGGCCATGTTGTGGTGTGCATCTTTGGCGATGTCAGTTCAGCCCTGATTGGCCTCCGGAACCTGGTGATGCCACTACGTGCCAGCAACTTTCATTACCACGAGCTCAAGCACATCGTGTTTGTGGGCTCCATTGAGTACCTCAAGAGGGAATGGGAGACTCTTCATAACTTTCCCAAAGTGTCCATATTGCCTGTAAGTCCAAGGTCACATTATTAATGTTTTCTTCCTTTCATTCACAAAAGAAAATCCCAGATGGATATAATACTTGTAGCTTTGATCATGCTTCTACTTTTTTTTCTGGTTATGGGCCTGAGGACTCAGCCCTTTTTCCTTGTGCTCTGTCTAGGAATATCCAAACCCTGGAGACCTTATTAAAAGGAATTTGCAGCCAGGTTCAGTCTCTCATCAGACATGAAATTTAGCTGACATCAAATATATTAACCATGTCAATGTCTAAACACTCTCTCTCTTGTCTACCCAAATCTAGTGCTGTATGATATTATGATGCTTAGAGTAGAATTAACCTATGGAACTGTTTATTTTATTTTATTTATGACATTATGAATGCTTGGAGAACTCTTGGTTGTACCACGTTCTGTTTTTAACTAATTGTGTTTAACAGAGTTCTTTATTTCTGCTGTATAGAGGGCTAACCCCCGTCTGCTGGTCAGCCCCTACCTCATATTCATTTAGAAGCCCAACCATGTTTCCATGGGTTTGTGTATGTGTGTGAACATGTATGCTTATGATAGTCTTGATTACAAAACACTGGTACCCAAATCTAAAAGGAAAGTTTGGGACTCCACATTTAGTGTGAGAATGTGAGATATATGATCTGGAGTCATGTAACTGACTGCTTCCTATCATTAATCAATATATTTGCCATCAACTTTCACATAATTATATTGCACATTTCAACATTTGATATTGTTTCCTATGTCACAAAACAGTGCAAATATCATTTATTCTCTATACATTTTTCTTGGAAACTCACATCTCTAAAATTGAAGAACATGAATTTGATGCTATATTTCAAAAGGTCTGGGGTTTTTTCCACTTATGGAGCTGAAATTCTTCTAGAACCTTAAAAATGGAAAACAAAGAGTCAAGTAATATAATTTAATAAAGAACACATGAGACTCTACCTACAAGTAATAGGCATCAATAGCTACCATTTGTTCTTACATATGCCTGGCACAATAGGTGCTAAATAAATATTTAAAGAAGTGAGAAAAATATAGACGGATATCTTTTGGATGCTGAGCCAAAAACTCACTGACTTAAAAAACACATGTAGTTAAAAATAGGCACCTGCAGAAAAACAGTCATACACATAGAAGAACATAAACAGATATACACCTTGTTAACCACACATAATCCATTTGATTCTATTTTCCCATGATTATCTTCCTATGATCTTACTCAGAGCCCCTAAAATATCTAGAGTCTAAAAGTATTTTGTAAGGAGCTTATTATTTTATTGGGCTTATATTTCTTTGTGTGTATGTGTGATGTTTGGTGTGTCTGTGTGTGTTTCCTTCTGTGTGCCCTTTTACACATCTACTCACTTGCCTGTTTATATGTGAATGAGCTTTTATATTTGCAGATCCTTTTAAAACCCTCCAAAATTTAGCATGCTCAAACACAATATATTTGCACAATAGACTTTCTATGTCTTCTCATATTTCATTGTTTAAACAGTGCCTCACAGATAGGGCCAGCCTTGAGAAATACCAGGTGTTTCTATGTATATCATTTGTATTTCTTGAGTTTTGAAATTGTGTATATATAACTGTGCAGGGTTTGACTTATAGCACAATTACTGCTTCATTCCCTACAATATGAAAATTAAAAGAATATGGATGTAGGCAATTGAGGCTTATACACTGGTGAAATGATTTGGGAAGTTGGTCAGACTTATTTTGTAAAAAGAGATCCCAGGAAGAGAAGGGATTCTTCTTCTCTCAAAAGATACTGCTGCAGAATCTAGAACCAATAGCTTTCCAGTCTCATAGTAGTAAATACTTCTTCCTCCTTAATTCTACTTTGTGGTAATATTCTGGGGGATGAAACTACTATTGAGTCATAAAAGAGGGTTGATGGCTTTGACTTCTGAGCCAAGTCTAATCTTCTTAAAGCTCCTTTCCAGGAGAGAGAACCAGAGAAAGGCATCCAGAGATATAAGGTAGTTGGCAAAACCCTATTCATATGTAGTCAGTGTGGTGAGGGCTGCTGGAGTCTTTATACAGACAAAGCAGAAGCCAGATTCACGCTGGAGGACCAAGGAGACTGGGGAGCCATGGGATACCTGACGAGTTCTGCTGTGACCCCTCCTGAGGACACAGAACATGTGTAGTTCATGCCCCTCACTTCCAACAATAACCCTGTGGTTGCCCTCCTGGCCCCTCTGTCATTATGTCCTTGATCTATACATAATGATCTGGATTTTTTTCCTTTGTTTTTTGTTGTTATGGGATTTTTTGAAAATCTGTTTACTGGCTTATTTATTTTTAATTACACCAGTAGTATACACATTTATGTTATAAAATATTTAAACAATAAAGAAGTGTTTAAAGTCAAAAACAAACTTTTCCCTTCACTCCCAATCTTATTCTCCTCCTACAGGTAATTACTGTTATTATTTTAGTGTATGTTTTTCCTGAACTTTCTCTCTAAATGTACATACATTTATAAATGTATTCATAAATATGTAGTTTCATTTCATGGGTTTCTTTCTACATAAATGAAATCATACTTTTCAAATTGTCTAGAATTGTTTTTATTTTCTTTTTTAATTTATCCCTTTATTTTAGAGATTCTTCCATGGCACTGCCTGCACGGAGAGCTGTTTCAGTCCCTTTACCTGTGGTATAGGCTCACGCTGTATATACTTTCAGGGGTGTATTTAACCATTCCTATGTCATTGGACAATTAGGCGATTTCCTTTATTTTTTTATTTTTTTTTTTTGCTGAAAATATGCAATAAAACTATATGACCTGAAGCTTAACTTCTTTCTATCTCCCCTTTGCAAGATACACATTAATTCCGTCCCCTCCCCATATCCTCCAAGTGGAGAGGTGCTTTCAACCCCACCTCATCACACCGTGCTCACTGGCTATTTCCCCTTGGCTGCACTGGAAATTCTACGTGGAGCTGCTGTCTTGCTTGAGACAGAAGTTACCTGCTATTAAATAAACAGACATTTGAAACCCACCCCCATCGTTACATTCTGAAAGCCAGAGGTTGCCACAGGACAATTACTTAAATCAAGACAATTTCCAGGCAGGAAGAAGATATAGAACTCTGGCATTATTCCTCTCCCACGTTTGTTAGTAATAGCTTGATTGAGTATTGAGAGCAAGCCTAAAATGCTGCCATCAGCACCGACTACCCTTTAGATTAGCACACAGCTCCTATTCCCTTGAATGTAGTTAGGCCAGCTTAATGTCAAGGCATAAAAAAGATACTTGTTAAATAATTTCCCAAAGCTCCAGCACAATCTTTAATTTGTTTTTATTTTATTTTTCTTCTTTCCCTCTCATCTCTCAATCTCACTTTGGCTACTCCATTTTTTTTTCTTTCCTCTATGCCAAAGGGTACACCATTAAGTCGGGCTGATTTAAGGGCCGTCAACATCAACCTCTGTGACATGTGCGTTATCCTGTCAGCCAATCAGAATAATATTGATGATACTTCGCTGCAGGACAAGGAATGCATCTTGGCGTCACTCAACATCAAATCTATGCAGTTTGATGACAGCATTGGGGTCTTGCAGGCTAATTCCCAAGGTAAGGACAGCCTGTAATACTTCTCTCCTATGCCTACAGGGGACAGGGGCTGGCAAGAGGGATATCCTTCACTCAGTAATTCAAAGAGGCTCACATCAGCCTGCCTCGCAGTGAAACCTGTGGTCACTGTGATGGCTTTCAAAGGGGCATCTTGAAAGGGGCTGCTTCTTGCCATCCCAGGGAGCAGGTTTAAGACCTGAACACCTACACTCAGAATAAGCTGCCTTCCCAGAGAATAAACCAGCTTTTCAATTGCCCCCCTCTTAGCTTTCACAAACAGTGATGCTATGACTAGGGTCATCAACTAAGTGTCAGAGCACTGAAAAAATGCTGGCTGAACAATTCCTATTGTTTCTTCCAGAATATATCTTTGCCATTGACCTGTATTAAGCTTTGCTATTGTTATAGCTGCATGATAGTGTTAAGTTTTACATTGTTAAATGCTGACCAAGGAATGGTGATCTCAAGAGGCTAGGGACCATATAGACATTAAAAGTCATTTAGCAAGAGGTGAGGCCCGTCAGCCCACTCATTTTCTATAGGAGGCACAACAGCACTAAATAACACACATCTGCCATCTCTGCTGTGCCTCAGTCTTCCCTGTCATTTTCTCTGGATCCTGGGCAGATAGCTACAAGTAAAGATGTCATCTAGGTGTCTCTGAGAGGCAGTACAGCAAAAACCCCATAACAAATAACCTCACTAATCAGAGCCTTGGCAGGATAGGATGTGAAACATTTTCCCTTGAGTAAGACCTCAGTGTAGGCTTGCCATGCACTGTAAGATTATTATCATATGTGATCTACTGGATAAGTGGCATTGGGTGCCTGATGGGGGCCTGACATTCCAGGATCAAAGGTAGAGGGAGCACAGCCCATGAAAACTATAGCTGCTAGGATATATATGCCATCTTATTGATGTGATAAAGTTTGCAATCTAAACTTATGTGCTACGTTATCTTTTGTCAGTTTGGCATCATCACCACTTCTTTCTACATCCACTTGACATTGCATTGAAGCCAGGAACAATAGTTCCTAGAATCCTCTTCTTTGCTCAGTTCTGGGCTAGAGTCTGCCAGTGAGAGAGGGGCCCAGGGAGAGATTTGGAGATGGGAAGAGAAAAAAAGGCCTCAATTCTCTGGAGGCAGCTGCAGCTGGAACCTGAGCAGATGTGAGATGTAAAGTGGTTCTCAGGGATGCTTTCTGAGAACCAATGGCTTTGCTGCTAGGAACTGAAATGTGATGTAGGCTTCTCCAGAGGTCTGAGATTCACAGCAAGTTATGGTAAAAGCTCAGGAGAACCTTCCTCTTGGTGTTGCATGTGAAATGACTGGTCTCTTTGATTTGCTTCTATAGCCTTTCCAATAGTTGTGTCAATCTTTGATTTTCTTCATACTTGAAATAGAGTAGCTTCTATTCTTGACATAACCCTGACTGATACAGCCTGAAGCCAGTTTTGACCTCTCTACTCCACCATCCTCTCCCACCCCTTAAAATCTAAATCACGCTATCCACTTGCTCAGCCATGCCTGCAAGGCAGGGCAAGACGTCATGCCTATAAGAGAGAGCTTTTACCTACCCAGCTGCATACTAGGGAGGTAGAGCCTGCTTCCTACATTGCCTGCTCACAGGTGTTAGATTATGTGAGGAGACAGTAAGATGGCCTTCTAGGAGTTGAAAGAGGCAAACTACAATTTAGGTTCTGCCTTCAAGTACTTGTTCTTGAATGTGGGTCTTTCTACCCCTGCCCCAGACCTACTGGGTAGGAATCTGCATTCTAACAGGGTCTCCCAAGTGACTCATGTGCACTGTTTTAAGGTACAATAAATCTTCATACTAATAAAACTGGGACCAGTGAACATGCTGATCAGATGCTTCTCTTATCCTGGTAGGAAGTAGCAAGGGAAAAGAAAGAAGTGGAAGCAGAAGTGCTCGCTGTGGGTAGAGGTAGGACCGAGCAGGAGGGGCTGGAAAACACTCCTTTTTCCCAATATGCTTATTTCCTCCCAATTCAGTAATTGTAATTTTTGAGGTCCGTGGATAAGGATAAGGATCTTAATGTATAATTTTATTATACAGTTGACCCTTGAATAACATGGGTTTAAACTGCATGCGTCACTTTTACGTGAATTTTTTATTTCAGTAAATATGTACAGTTCTGTAAGTGTATTTGCTCTTATGATTTTCTTAATAATATTTTCTTTTTTTCTTAGCTTACTTTATTGTAAGAATACAGTATATAACAGGGGTCCCTAAGCCTCAAGCCACAGAACAGTACCCAGTCTGTGATCTGTTAGGTACTGGAGTGCACAGCAGGAGGTGAGCTAAGCTTCATCAGTATTTGCAGCCGCTCCCCAGTGCTAGCATCACCACCTCACCTCCACTTCAGATCATTAGGCATTAGATTTTCATAGGAGCACTGGTCCCTGATCCCAAAAAAGTTGGGGACCTCTGGTATATAATATATATAACATGTAAAATATGTTAATTATTTGTTATGGGTAAGGCTCATGGTATGTAATAGGCTATTAGTAGTCAAGTTTTGGAGGAATCAGAAATTATACATGGAATTTCAACTGCTTGGGGTAGGTGCCCCAACCCCTGCATTGTTCAGCGTTCAACTTTATATGCATCTGACATTGCTATTTTTACCACCTCTGATAAGCCTTATCCCAGCCTCACAGATCCTCTATGATATCAGGCCAAACTAAAAAATGCTTCCCCTTCCCTCTGCAGATACCCACCTAAAGCTCAGAAGCCTTGTTTACTATTTTTATTATAAGAATAAGCAGGAAAAAAAATTTTGGTAGAAGATAAGGAAGAAAGGGAAAGGGAACTCATTTTTCCTGCAAAAAAGAAAAAAGAAAAAAAAGAAGAAGGGCACTCCTTTATATATATATATATATATATATACATACACACACACACACACACACACACACACACACACACACATGCACACATGCATATCCACAAAGAAGGCAGAGGATGTATTCTATGATGATTTTCTTAGACTCCTGGCCAGCAGTGAATTGAAATGTGTGCCCCCCAGTAGTGAGCAAGCAGTCTGCTCTGCTCTCAGTGAGAGGCTATGGAAGCTGTCAGCTCACTGAGCCCATATTTCCTTCATTTTCTTATGGTGTCTACTTCTCTCTTGTCCTTGGTTTCTAACACTCTTCTCTGGTGACACTCTCACCTTCCAAAAGGCAATGGTTTGAGGTTGATCATCAACAGAGAAAATCACTTCTTGATGAACAAGCACTATAAACTCATAAACACTGGTTGCTCACCATGCAGCCCACCTCTCAGGTTCATTCCAGCTTATGGGGCCAGACAGGTGAACTGAGTTTCTCTGCCACTGTCCCTCCTTGAGACCCTTTTCACCAACTGGGATACTTACTGGCCTCAGATACTTTTATTCCCTTCATCTGGACATTTGGCACAACCATGCTTCAAATGGATTAGAATTACAGAGTACAAAATGGATTTTGTGTTACTCTTCATTTTGGGAGACAAACCTGACATTCCTTGAGAGATAACTACATAGATTTCTGGCCACTGCCATTGTCTTCACTATTTATTCTGTAGCCCTTATAAAACCCCATCCTTTGCTTTTTCCTGAGAGCTACATTACCACCTCTCCAGAAGGCAGCAGTACAGAAATGTGGACTCAGGACAGTCGTGTGTGTCCATGTCTTGGGCCAGAGTATTCATAAATCTTTATGGAAAGTTTCTCTATCATGATACAATGTAACACGAAAGATGTACCTTAATATTGAGAAGGTAGAGTCCCCACTGAGATTTGTGTTTGACACTTGCCACTGTGTGTTACTTGGTCTCCTAGACTAACAAAATGTCTTTTCTCTTTTCTCTTTTCACATTCCTTTTGGTGTCACTGTTTTAGCCTAGATAGTGTCAGAATTGACCCAGCTTAGAGATTCTGGACCCGACACTTTCTAAAATGATCTAAGATGTGATGGCTGGCTGTCAAAAACAATTACAGAGAAAGGTGGCTTGCATTATGTTGGATGGTATATTTGATGTGACAGTTGGGTCTATGAGATGCAGTTTTCATATACAGTAGGCATGACTGCAGTGACAATTATATAAAGCAGGTGAAGGCTCGTCTTACTGGTCAGCAAACATCAGCTCAGAACCACTTTACAGCTCTTTACCAGCAACTAAGTGCCTTTATTTACAGAGCGCCTGTCACTTCCCTTTGGCTGGAGAGCTGGTGTATTATTTAGCACACATTTATCTGGGGAAAACATTTCAATTTAAATCAGCTGGTACAACAATGACTCTTGCCAGACTGTGTCCCTGTGGTTCTAAAAGACAAGAACAGAGTCTAATCTTGGAAGGGAGGGTGAACAGAGGGAGGAAGGGTCTATTCTCAGAGAACCGCTTGAGTCAGTTTCTTTAAAAAAGGAGCATGTGATTGAGTTTCCCATTATGCTTTCATAGCAAGGTACAAAAGGAGCATCTTACAGTTTCTTAACTTTCCAGTAAGGGTAACTTATAAAGGAAAGAAAGAGGAATAAATGAGTGCTCACTATGTACCAGGCACTATAAAAACTGAGGACACAAAGGTGAGAGGGATTCAGCCTTTCACTATCCTTGAGGGTTTCAGGTGAGTGGAGGAGGCACCCCCATAAATAGTTACAGTACAATGAAACAAGGATCAGATGAGGAAAACAGAAATACAGATACTCTTCATTTTATGTATTTTAACGAGTTGAGAAGACTTCCAAGAAGAGCTGACATTGGTGGATGAGTTGAGATATATGGCTATTGAGCATTTCGGTATGGCAGTATGACTGAGGAATGGACTTTTCTCTTTTATTTAATTTTAATATATTTAAATTTAAATAGTGGCATATGGCTAGCAACTACCATATTGGACAGCACAGGCCTAGAGCATAGGATTGTTGCCTTGCTAAGGATCTGGATTTATAAGAATATGATGACTAAATTCATCTTTTTAAAAAGTAATGTGCAAAAATATAATCATGGTTTAGAGGTGGAAAAAGATGGTAGCATGAGCTATGTGAGAAGACTACTTCAGTGAACTAGAAGGGATGGGATGAGAGCTGACAATGAAGCTTTAGTGATGTCAGTAGCTAGGGCAAGACATCAGTTGAGATGAATTTGAAACAGAAAAGACAGCCGTTGAAGACCAGTTGGATGGGAAAGAGGCGGACATGAACAACGATGAGATGTTGGGAATAAGTTTGAGTTTTGGGTAGATATAAAATAAATCAAGTAAGCAGAAGACCCAGGAGGAGAAATAGGATTGAGGCAAAAGGTAAAAAATTTGGTCCTGGACCATTTGAGTTGTAAGTATCTCCAACAAGAAATAAGAACATGAGGCTGTAGGGATAAAGTTAGGTTTGAAGCTATAGACTTGGAAGTCATTGATGATAGACAGTATATAGACAGTCATTGATGATGGACCTCAAGGGTGAATATTTCCCAGGGAGACAAGGCAGAGCAACTAAGAGAAAAATGCCAAACATGGGACCTTGGGAAATATCAATATTGATAGGACAAATAGAGGAAAATCCAGTGAAAGGGGATGAGGGCAAAGATTTAAGGAAGTAAGTGTCAGTGGTATGAAAGTTCAAGGAGAAGGAAGGTGAATAAATTCCATATTAGCAATCTAGAATGTATGCTAATTATTCATCAATGTGTGTATTATCTTTAGTAAGGCTGTGGGCTCTTTAAAGGTGAGGACTTTTCCTCATCTTGTTCATCTTTATGTCCCTAGAGGCTCTAGCACAGGATCTGACAGAGTTGGCATGCAATAAGAATCTGTTGGGCTAAAATGACTTGAAAGGAAATGATATTTAGCACTGTCATGTACTACAGAAAAGTCAAGTAGATGAGGGCCAGCCTAAAAGAGGCAATGATGCATTTGACCCTTGGGAAGTTGTTGATGGCCATAGCAAGAACAGTTGAGCAGCCTGTTATCAGTAGAAACTGGCATGCAGGAGTCTGAAATGTTAATAGGAGATGAGAATTGGAGACCACATATTGCTTGCTAAGTGCTGATAGGGAGAGAAATAGGATATTTCCAAGGATCTTGTCAAAGAAAAGATTTCTTTTTTTCTTTTAGAACAGGGAGAGATAGAGCATATTTGTTGGCTGCAGTAGACTGAGGTGAGTGAATTCCCAAAGAAGGAAAGTTTGAAGCTACGGGAGAGAGTTGTTAAATGTTAGCAAAAAGAACAGAGAAGAGCAGGAGATGATGTGGCCTTAAAAAGGAGGAGTGACACTTGTTTCTCGGAGACAGAAGGCTGGCTGGAAGGATGACACTGGAAGATGCTCAGTCGGATGACTTCTACTTTCTTCATAAAGCAACCAGTTTGGTTTTCCTTGAGGAATTAAGGGAGTGGGATGGGTAGGCCAGGGAATGGCAGTAAACGCTGAGAGAAGACATTGTGGGAAACATGTAAGGGAGATGACTGGAGTTAGGTACAAGCACAAGTGAGCATTGGTGAGGGCCAGCTGAAGTTGTAACTGTGAAGGTGTAAGGAGGCTGGCCAGCACTACCCTGCAATTTTCATTGCAGTACTTAACAGAAAGAGCCAAAAAAGCAGAAATTGGTTTTTGCTCGGAATGGAGATTCGGAGGAGGCAAAGGACACTATGGTGCTGTTGAAAGAATATAAAAATTAATGGCCATCTAGCCTAAGATAGTAGAGGGAGAAGTCAAACCACAGTTGGGGCATATAGACTGAGAAGCCAAAAATGAAGCAAGAAATGTGTCCCTGTGAGGTCAAAGGACAGGAACATGGTGGAAGAGCTAGAAGGTAGGAGGTTTGAACAGAGAGAGGAATATGTAATGAACTCAGAGAGTGAAATATTCCTTGCAGAGTCAGAACAGAGCTTGGTGCTATTCCACTGAAAACAGTTCTTCGTGAGGACTCCAAGCCCGAAGCAGAGCCATCTGAACACCGCAACCACTATCACCACCACCACTACCACCATGATCAACAACTGTAATAATAACTAGTCTTTCATGAACATTTGCTGCTATTATGTGGTAGTATATTTCAGCAATCAAGATAATATTCATTTCTTAGATCACTAATTTTCACAGTTGGCTGCATGTTATGATCATCTGAGAAACTTAAAAAAAATATTAATGCCTGGGTTGCACCTCAGCAATTGTGATTTAACTGGTCTGGGTACAATCTGGGCATCAGGAGACTTACAAGCTCCCAGGTGAGTTCCCTGTACAGTCAGGGCTGAGAACTGCCACCCTAGGCAGTCTTCAGAAGAGGTATCCTAAGTAAAGAATCCTAGTTTATGTTTGATTAAAAAGAATAGAAAATAGGCTTAGAGAAGTTAAGTAATTTTAACCTGGGTTTCCTGGGAATTCTGACCTTTAAACCATTTTGCTTTAGCACAATCCCTTTGGCTTGATTTGTTTTTCAGCATTATTCCTTTTATTTTTAGATAGTCATTAGCTTTCCCAAGACTGAAAAGCCTGAAATAGAGATAAAAAGGGATAGTGAAATGTGGTGGAGACACCAGGCTCTGTTTTTTAACTGGCTGTATTTGTCAGTCTTTTCTCATATGTCTCTAGGTGAAAAGTAAAGGATGCTAATTGCCCAGTGAACAGGCTTTCTTCCTGACCACAGCTTTTTGGAAGGTGGCAGAGCTGAGATCCAGCACTATGCTGCCATTAAACAGCAACGTTGCTTACTCCCAAAGCTAGCAGCATGCTCCCCTCAGAGCCTGGCTTTCTTTAAGAAGATGGAGTGTGTATATTACAATGTCTAGACTGAATTTAGACGTCGGTTTTAAGATTCTTCTGTTGCTCCCTTTCCTGTTATATGCTCTGCATTCATCTACATTTATACTATCTGTCCTGAAGGTGTCAATTCAATTTCATAAACACTTACTAAGCACCTGTCATGTGCCCAGACTGTGCATGCTAGGCATTGCTGGGGAGGCAGGGGTTATAAGGGACGTTCCTGGTCCCTGCAACCTCCCATGCAAGTGCATAACCCTACTTTGGAATGCTGGTTTATTACTATGAGAGAATTATAATCTATGGAGGCTAACATTGAGGAGAGGAAGAGAAAGACTGGTTTTGGGAGAAACTGAAAAAATGCATAGGACTTCAGCCGGTGGAAACAAATAGAGCTGGGTGCAGTCAGAAGAACAGAAGTCAGGGGGCAGAGGTACATGGGGACTGTTTGGAGGATAGCATTGAGTATAATTTGGCTGTAATACAGGGTGTGTATAAGACAGCAGGGACACATGAGGCTGAAATGTGTGTTGGGCATTGAGGAATTCTTTTTCTTTTTTTTTGAGTTAGAAAGCTGTAAATAATTTTTTATGGGTTTCTGAGTTAGGAAGCAGTAAATAATTCAGTGGGCACTGGGGAGCTATGGAAGGTTTCAAAGCAAGAGAGTAATGGGATTGGACCTGAGCTTTAGAGAGATTGATCTGGCAGCTCTGTGAAGCATTGTTTGGGGTGGGGATGAAGAGGATTCAGGGACACTGGGTAGGGGCCATGGTTATCCAGAAAGAGAGCAGGAACTTCAAAATGGAGAAAGAACAGGAGGTTCTAGTGTGAGACATGGTAAATGTAAAACAGACTATGTGAACGTGAGCTTCCTTCTCAGTGACAGTGGGGCAGCTCATAGGAAGAGGCCTGCAAAATGGCAAGACTGGATGTGGAAGAAAGTAGTGTTGCTCGTGTTGGATTTTAGTCATGGTCCATTTCCATGCAGGTGTGCTAGAAAATCCAGCTGGGCATGACAAGCAGATGAGTGGAATGAAGTCCTGAATTCAGGAGAGGGTCAGAGTTAGAGTTCTGTCCCATTGTGCATGCGCTAGGAGCCGACGTGAGGATCATCTTAGAAAAGGGCAGAGGGAACCATTGGTAGAAACTTGGACCCACAAGCTAAGCTGCATTCCCGATGTCCTCAGAAAGGGAGGAATATATGTCCCAACCCAGGACATATGTCCACTGTGTTGTTTTCCTTGCCTCCCATGTCTCATTATAACCATAAAAACATGTTTTTAACATGTACAGTGGCTTATACACCCCAACAGGCACACACAAGCATGCATGTATACACACGCACATGCTCATGCAGGGTCCCTTCAGCCTTCATGACCCTCAGCCACAGTTACACTGAATGATGTCCACATATAAATGGTCGCTCTCCTTTGTACATGTCAACAAAGGTCAAGAGCCTTGAGCAGGGAATGACATTGCACGTGGAAGTGTGGCCATAGTCGTTGGGGGAGACAGCATTAATTGAGGCACCCTAAAGTATGAGGTAACTTTTACAGTTCCAGAGAAGAAATGTTGACTTTTGTTTGTCTTCGGGGAGACCATGTAGATTAGAACTTCTAAATTATTGGGTAACAGAAATCAGGATTAAATAGGCCCTTTCTAATCTGAAATTTTGGGACAACACCCACAAGGTGGAATGTAATAAAGACCACTGAGCATTAAGTTTTAAATAATCACTAAAGACAGTCTGCATAAATGTCACTGATGGAAGTATAATTTATTTTGAGTAATGATTATTTCATTCTGGTTGGTCTGAGAGGGACTGTGTCAAGAGCTATGAAGATCTGAAGGGAGGAATTGACAAACACAAGAATGTTGCCAAGGGGAAATGCTTGGACAACATGTCACTTGCCAAGCAGTTGAACAGAGCTAGTGGGCTGAAAGGGCCATTTTATCTTCTGCTCCATTGGACAAAACCAGGAGCGATAGCTAATGATTAAGGAGAACCAGATTTTATTCTCACATAAGGAAGATGTTTCCAGAACAGAATGTGCTGCCTAAAAATGCAGTGAGGGTCCTATCACCACATGTCCGTTTGCCAAAGGAAATTTACTGACATGATCCTTGATATGGGAGGGAAATTGGATGAGATGAGTTCTCTGGTAAGTGAGGGCCTCTGGTATTTTCTTGATTTTTATGAATAGGGATCTGTGTTTTAGATGATCCGGATTCTTACTCCATTGGGAAAGCTATGGTGTTTGCTGGGATTGGGGTCATAATGACTCTTTTAGTGGAAGCTTTCATATCCTTCTCGAATGGTACTGTTTTTGTGTCTAAGGTGGGGGAGTGGCCTGCATTGGAGTGAGCAGCTGCACATCTGGCTTTTCCATTAATTTGACAGACCACCCCCATCTTCAACTCCCATGTCACCCTTCAACACCTGCCCTTCCCAGCTTTCTCCCTTCTTACACCCCCATCAAGCCTCACTTCCCGCATACCCAGGTTGCTCCTCTCTTTCAAATATACCTATATACCTATCTTCACATACATTCTCCCTTCCTAAAATCAGAGAAGCATTTTTTCAGCTGTTTCCATGTAACTTTTCATTACCACAAAATTCTCTCTCAATTCTGAAATGGTGGTGTGAGAGAAGCCATTTCTCTTTATATACACCGAACGAACAAAGCTCAGTGCTAAAATATTTTTTTTCAGTTGTAACTGAAACTGCTATTGGCTTCAGTCCCAAAAACCAGAAAGACAATTATACATAACTGTTTAGAGATTTATAAATACCACAGTGGAGTAGCCTGTAGGTAGTAACTTTAGATACCCAACCCAATAATTTTCTTTTATTGGTTTGTGATTTAGATCTTATTTTGAGTCCTCTATAATAAGAGTAGTACATTTCATTAAAAGAGCTTACTAAACAATAAAGAAAATCTGGCTTAGGGCTCCAAGCAGGTCTCAAGTACCGAAAGGGGCCAGCCCTGTTACATTTCTTCTGTGGACATCACAAGACAAATCTCAGAGCAGTGGTGCAAATGTATTTCTGCAAAGCAGCAATTGTAGCTGTTTTCTAAATGACTTCAACTTTTTCTTACACAGCGTATTTCACCACATGAGAGATTTTCTTAATACAACCATTTACTATTCTGGTAATAGATTTCCAGTGAAAGAAACAGGAGAAAACAACAGCAACAACAACCACAACAGCTATAGCAAGAGACCGAGAAACCTAAACCACTTTCTTAACCTGTGGAAGATTTGAGGCCCTCCATAAACGAAGGTCTTCCTTGGGGTGTGGATGTGGGGAATAAAAAGTAAAAAAGGACAAAATAACTTTTTCTTTTCAACTGCATGCAGAGCAAAGTCACCTCCCCACTCAGGCTGTGCCCAACTTTGGATGACTGCAGTGAAAGGAAATGTTAGCTTCAAAGACGGAAAACAGATGTGGGGTGGTGTTGGGGTTGGGCTGAACTCATTGTCCTAACATCAGGCTTTCATGAGCTGCTTCACTCCTTAAAACTTGTGTGCCTAGTTAGAGCTCGTTTTAAAAAATTGTATTTCCTTTTATTTTCAGGTGAGTCATGTACCAAGCACATTCATACACAATAGCTCATTTAATCTTTCTGCAATGTGCTGAGACAGAGGTTATTTATCTCCATTTTACAGGTGAGAAAACAGGGCTCAGGAAAATTCAGAAACTTGCCCAAAGTCACATAGCTAGTCAAGAGAACATGAACTTGATCCCCAAACTGTCTGATTCTAAAGCCTGTGCTTTTCTCACCACATCACTCTGTGCCATTAGACAGAACAAGGGTTATTGTGATGAGATCAGACCTGAATCTATATTTCTGCTTTTAAGAGTCATGGAAGCATTCCTAGGGACAAACATTCAGGGAAATGAATGCACTCAAGACATGCCATTCCAACTCTTACACTGCTCCTTGCACCCAAGGGTGGAAGTTTGTTTTGAATATTCTTGTCTTCATGTATCCCCATTTTATATGGCCCTAGCTTTCCCCATTCCAACAGAAACTAAGGTTCTCTTTATCCCAGTCTTCCTTGTGACAAACCTAGACAAACAAGAGAAGAGAGATATTGCTTTTTTTTTTAATCCAGAAACTTACAAAATATTTCCAGATTTTATCTACTTATCTCATGCTCCAGGTAGAAGTTTTTATGGAAGGCAGTAGATGATAATAAAAAGACTACCCCATCCCTCAATGCCTAGGATTTCAAGTGGTATGTTACACTCAGAGAATGGTCCAGACAAATTGTGCTATGGGAGAAAATTGCAGTTGTATAATTGAAAAAAGGTAAAAGAAGTTTTGTAATTCCATGGACTCTTTAAAGCCCCTGATGAGATTCCAGACAGGGACAGATTGGTTAACAATTCTTTATCTAAGCATCAGTTTGGTGTATACCCTATGCCTGAGATTAGTGTCCCTACTTTTACCATGTTCCATGCCATCCTGATGCTAACTGGATCCATAGGCAAACATGATGTAGACATCACAATATAAGTAGTATGGTATAACTTAAATGCATGTATTTGACAATACAAGGTCTAGAATATTCCAGTGTAGTTTTCAAAATGCAAGGTGTAATTTCTGAGGCATGAATTTAATCCACATATTGTGAAGGCAGTATGCATGCCTCAAGCTAGCAAATGAGCTTAGACAACCATCCAATGTATTTTTGTCTTTATTCTTTTTTAAAATTATATTTTAATTTAATTTTATATTAGTTTCAGGTATACAATACAATGGTTAGACATTTATAAAATGATCCCCTCGATTACCCTAGCACCCATCTGGCACTATGCAGAGCCATTATAATAATATTGACAATATTCTCTATTCTGTATTCTATATGCCTGTGGATGTTTTATAGTTACTAATTTGTACCTCTTCATCTCTTCACCTTTTTCATCCATTCTTTTAAAGGCAAAAATTCATGTTAACTATTAAAACCTTTTTTTAAAAAAATATGGCCCTGAAAATACACCAACTGACCTATAAATGACTTTAGTTCTGAATTTATAGAACAAATAAAGGTATGAATGGTCCTAAGTACTTCAATAAAATGTTCTGGGAGAAGTTATTTCTCAAATTCTAGATCAGTATAATAGTCTTTGGGCATCCTGTTACGTATTTCCAGTAAAGATTTCCTATCAGATATTGTGTCACATGGATGTCACCACACAATGTGTTATGAGAAGGCAGAAGTTGCTTTGAGCTGAGGATTTTTTGTTGGGGGAGCTCCAGAGTAATGGATTTGAATTTGAAAGTAGGTATAATTATCCAAAATAAAGGGGCAGGTGGAAGCGACCAAGGCTGAGTGAGAGAAGGCACATAACCAGGAAAGGCCAGGTATATTCATGGAGGGACACTTGGCTATGTGTCCACTGATGATATAACTGAGGGGCTTAAAGGTTTCAGGAAAATGATTACAAGTGAAGTCAGTGTTAAGTTGGATAGGCCCTTAGAAGAATGGCCTGTTCCGTTATCTTACTGACTTCCCTACTTTCATCAGTGGTCAGAAATAAATGCTTAGCACAGCACTTCACACCTAGTAGTTGCTTAGTAGAGGTTTGTGGGATGAGAAAATAAATTATTTAATCCTGGTATCTGTTGTTTGCAGCCTACTATATCTTTGTTTGACCTCAAATCAGATAAAGCAGTTTGATATACTTATTAAAAACTACATCCTTTCCTTCCAGGCTTCAGTCACTCTCTATTCACTGATAGCTGGACACTGGCAAGAGTTACAAAGATGGAAGACGTTGAATTTGTCAGTAAGAACGGTGGTCAGACTTGTCCAAGCATTCTCTAGTATTGCTTTTTCCATCCCGTTAGCCTTTACTGACAGCTTCTGATCCTAAACCATTTACTGGTTTCACTGCAGGAACTATTGCACAGTACCAGCCCAGGGCCTAAATATGCTGTAGGATTGAGACCTACAATAGTCAATAAAGGGTAGAAAACATCTCTACTTTTTGCTCCAGGAAGCTTTGAATGGTTCCTGAGAGCTTTTCTAGCCATGTAGGTATGGACACTCCTCTCAGCAGCAGACTAGCAAATGACACTCTCACAATTCAGTGGATAAGTTGTGTTGTTCTAGTTTATGATGGTGAATCACAACGGGGCTGTCAAAGTGACAACACAATCAATTGTGTAGGGTCAAAGAACCAGGTTTCCAGCCTGACTTCTGTGAAGTAATGTGTTATTAGATTCTGAATAAACACTCTATGATTTCATTTCTTCATCTATTAGGTGGGGATGTTAAAGTGGCCACACCTAAATACCCCAAGGAAGTGTGTATGAATCCAGAGATGATGGCTGCAGAGGGGTTGATAAAACATCAAGGATTGTAGAAGTAGCACTTTGCAGTCAAGTTTAACCATGGCAAATGTGGGCTCTAGAACTGACAGCTTGAGTTTGAATGCCAGCAGTGTCACCTACTAAGCCTGGCATAACTATTTAACCACTTTGCCCTTCAGTTTTCTCACTGGGAATACTGAGACTAATCACACCTGGCTTACCAAATTTCTGGGAGTAGGAAATGAGACATAAGGCCTTCTCTAATCCATACTGCACCTTTACATGAGTCAGAAAAAGTCATTCCTTTCTCAAGACACTTTTCTTCTATCCATTGTCAAATTCTCTTATATACTGATTATATTTGAGCAATACATTTTTCTGTCATACTTCAGGAAAAATATGGTAATAAATATGCAAATATATCATGTCCATGATATGAATGGTGCCCACTTAGATGAGCTGTTGTTCATAATCCTGAATGAATGGATATAAAACAGTTAATACTTAGGATGTACCTAGAGATCAAACAATATTAACTATTTTTTATTGTTATAATCAGATAATTTTACCATTTTCTTTCATTTGGTCCCCCAAAATAACAAATAGCAAGTTAGTGTTATCCATTTGTACCTAGCAGCCAGAATTACTGTTGATTCTGTCAATAGATATTTATAGCAAATAGATAATGATGGAATCAAAGACATCCTTGGGAAGTGAGCAGTTCAGGTAACATAAACGTAGAAAAGCCTTCAGAGCAATTGAGGAAGAACTGGGGCATATCAAGTGGCCACTGGGATTTTTCTTTCATAGACAGACTACTGTGGTACCACACAGTGGTTCTGCTCCATGAAGCAGAGAGGCTAGGCCACAGACAGCTTACTGACAAAAGACCTCATTATGCTTACTGTATGACAATTGGTAAGGGCAGGAACCCTGAATTTTTGGAGAAATGACAGCAAACCAGAGTTGCCACTTTGCTATGGCATAATAGGGTTCATGCTGTTCTAGCTAGATGACAGGTGGCACCCAGTGTCCCTCTTTTGCCTCTTTTTCCCTGAAAAAAAAAAAGTAATTTTGACCCTTAGGAGACTTGGGAAATTACGAGTTCTTAGTCTTGAACTCTTTTAAATACCTAATAAATGATGGATTTTCTCTCTGGCCCTCTCCTAACCTCCTTTAGATTTATGCAGAAATATACCTAGCTCAGTGGTTGTATCACCTTAGATGCACATTGCAATCAGCTTTTAAATTGACTATAGGAACTTTTAAACCTTTCCATGCCCAGGCCACATCCCAGAGCACTTAAATTAAACCCTGGGTATAGGATGCAGGCCTCAGAGATTCTGACCTGCAGCCCAAGGTGAGAAGCACAGGACTAGCTTCATCTTTACCCAAGGTAACCATCTATGATCCTTATACTGAAGCTGCTCGTTCACTAAACTTAATTCTCCAGAGAACCAGCAGCCTCCAAAGGGTGATTTCTGGGAATTTTGGAAAGCATAAAATGGGTGTTTTGAAAATGCAGGGTATATGAGAAATGAACTTTGACTAATAAACTTCCAGGTGGTTCCCAACTTTACACCATCCTGATCCAGAAAGAGCAGCGAAAAGGAACCAGGGGAATGTGCATGCGAGCAATCAAAGCAAGTGGGTGCAGGTAGTTCTCTGAATGCCTAATGGGCATAGGAAATGGAAGAATTTTGAAAATTAATTAGATTGTGGGTCTAAGGACAAGCAAGGAAGTTAAGTAATGAGCATGTCAGGGCTGAAGTTTCACACTTAATCTATAAACCTACTTTTAAAAGGCCCCATGTGATTATAAATTTACGATGGCTTTCTATTTATTGGGATTATATGAGGTTGTACCACATTTCTAAAGGAAGTCCAGGTGTGTCTCTTTGTTTATTTATTTATTTATTTGCATTTAGAATAATGAAGAATTTTTAAAGGAAACCCTCTTTTTTAGGAGTATTAATTATATACCATGCAGGAAGCAACTGCCTCTAATTATGAAATATTAAATCAAAAAGCTTCCCACTCCATGATGTCCCACAGATAAAAACGGCAGTATTTTGAAGCCCCTCTTGGAGCTGTTTTGCCTGCAAATTTATTGTTTTGTCTCCATTTTCAGAAAGCCCTGTTTTCTGTGAAGTATAGCACTCTAGGTAGTTTTTAAGGCACAAAGTCCTCTGGAGTTGCTTGTGTCGGCAACAACTCTTATGTAGATGGCACACGAGGGATGGTGAGTTGATCGGCTCCTTTAAGATGACAAATGGGCAGAGAGTGTTATTGTCTTTGATTGCATGCCTTACATCATCTGTATGTAGGAATAAGAGGGCCATACTTTATCTTTAGCCATTTTATAAATATTTAAGTCTTTATAGTTGCCTAAAGATATTAAAGCATATTTTACAGTAGTCGGAATATAAATATTATATATAGTGTAAGATACCAAAGTAGTTTAATGAATTCATAATTTTCTGTTCGCATTTATTGGAATGTGCTTTATGTTCCAAAAGTTCCATTTAAAGAATAAGATACCATTCTGCTTCCTGCCAACACACCAAGTGTTGGCCAGTGTTTCAGGCGGGGTCTCAGTTCCAGTGTCCAGTTCATTAGGAAGCAGGGAGGCAGGAAGTCAGGGCCCTGGGATATATTTCTCAATCCCTACATTTCAAAATACACATAAATAAGTTTTTGAATAAATAATTCTGGTGCTTATTTAAATCATAAAGTGTTCCAAATAGAAAACTTTTTATAGCCTCCTTTCCTCTATTTCAAGAAGATTAACTTTAAAAAACATAAGGACAATAGAGTGTGGTTTATAATTTTGTCATCCTCCCCACCCCACTGCCTTTTGCAAATAGGGACAAAGGCCCTGTTGGCCACTATACAGCCTGAATCAGGGTATTGATTTGGACAGTGACTTCTCAGTGCATCCTGTACATTTCTTCCTAAGATAAAGAATTTCAACTTGTTCTTTTATTTTACTAAATGCAATAGAGTGACAGAGAGCATATTACTGCACCTCTTTGCAATTTTCCAGTAAAATGTAAAGACTTTCCTCTTTAATATTTCACAAAGTTTCTCCAGCTCCCAGCGGGAGTCCATGCTGGGTAATGTTTGCTAATTACCAACAACAAAACTAGACATACAACGCTGGTAAATTACCTGACCCTTTCTATTTTAATGAGACAACAAGGATTTCGCGAAGTGATGTTGTTTCACTGGTTAATGATGTCAGCAATGTTGTAATTGTGAGTTGAGACACATTAGCTGAACAACCACATGTAGAAAGGGCTTTCTCTCCATAAGCCCTTTGGAGACTAGAATCATATTATCATTAAGCTTTTGCCATTTGCATGCTGCTAATCACTTACTTTATTATCCTGCATATCCATTGTCTTTCTTTAATTGCTCTTTAAATTAAAATTAAAAATAGTTCTAAAGCCCACGATGGCTAGGATAGCATCTTGATTATGAAGATAACTTCAAGCAAATGGAACAACTGGTAACATATTGCCAGGATTATGAGAGAGTCCCACTGTTATGTACCATGCCTGCAGGCCCCAGGGGCCTAATTGTGGTGGTTTCTCTTCCTTTAGCCCTTACTGTTTGTTTAATAAATGGTTATTTATGGCCTTTTTGGCCATTATAGCAACTTTGGAGAAAGTACATCCTTCTTATTGGTTTGCACACTGAAATTTCATTCTCTCTGGGCAAAGGTTTAAAATCAAATGGAAAGACAGGATCTACACAAGAGCTTGTGAGGGCCTCTAAAGAGAAACCTTCTTGATTTCCCTTATAGTTTATTCTATAACAAGTTACTTTTTAAATTTGGGGTCTTGAAAGAGATATAAACTTCTGAACTGAAAGGGGCCTTAGAGTCATCCTTATTTTACAAACGAAGAAACTGAGGACCAGAGCAGTTGCCATGACTATGATCACACAGCAGGAGATGAACCCAGATTGTCATTAGCGAGTGGAGTGGATGCAGGGCTCCTGGAGGGAGGATCATGTCTTATGGGCTACTCCTGAGAGGGGAAACAATGTCATGCCTTGTCTTGTGATATGCAAGCTACATGGTTGCCATGGTGCAGTGCATTTGCTATATGTCTCTCACATGCATATATCAGTGTATTTGTTGATACAGACTATGTGCCAGGATCCTGGAAGAGAGGGCTGTGTCTTCCATTTCCTTTATTTAAAAAACCCATGGGTGACCACAGTCATTCCTGAATATTGAGGGATTAAACCTAGAATTATCATGATTCTAATATTAAATATGATGCCTAAGAAAAAGGGCAATAGATTTTCCAGAGCCAGGAGGGATTGAGGTATTGCCTTGTCTGCCTTGATTTTACAGATGAGAAAACCGAATTTGGATAAGACATTGAATACCTCTAAGTTCTCATGGGGAGTTAGGTCTGAAACCTATGATTTTTAATTTTTTGACCATTTCTCTTATTAGTAGTACCAGTCCATTGTTGATATTTTCCTCTTCATCATCATAATAAATAAGTTAGTACTTCCCCCCTCCCCCACTATAGCACCTGGTCTTCCTAGGTGGTCTCCCATCCAATTACTAACCAGGCATGACCCTGCTTAGCTTCTGAGATCAGACAAGATTGGGTGTGTTCAGGGTGGCATGGCTGTAGACAATAAATACTTTTAAAGTGTGTGCTTACTCTGTGTAAGGCATTGTTATAAGCACTTTACTTATATTATTTAACTTTTTAAACTTCATGACATATTACTCTCCCATTTTAAAGATAAGGAGATTGAGCCACAAAATTTAAATAAATTGCCCAGATCATAAAATTAGAAATTAAGCCAAGCAGCACTTAAACTCATACAGTTTTGCTCTAGAATTAAAGTTCTTACTCATGACGTTATGGCTCATTTCAGGTTATGGTCTAATGGTATTGATCATGGTATAAACAGAATTGCTCAAAATCAGACTAGCACCAATAAACCTCTTCTTTAATGAGAACTGTGTGTGTGTGTGTGTGTGTGTGTGTGCGCACAGGCACACATGCATATGTGTATGCCTGACCCCAAAGATCCCAGTTGTCTAGTCATCTGCCAGCATAAATATAAATGCAGAAAAGCCTTTAAAACTTAAAAGAAAATATGTACAGTGTTTTCTTTTCAAGGATGATCAAATGTTTGGAGCCTTGGCTGCTATCTTGGTCCAAGTGTTCTGTCTCTAGAACCTTTCAGAGACAGCTGGCTGAATGTTGTCGGTGATGGAATTCTGCTTTTCCTGAACTGCATGGCAATGCCTTGGATCACTTGACAAATTCATCCTTTACAGCTACTTAATTTTCTGTGTGCTTAGATATGGATATTTTAGTTTGCTTATGATTTCGTAGTTCTGGTTTTTGCTACACTGGCCATTGATTCATACTAAACCAAACAACTGGGGCCCATTTGGCATTTGGTGTTTTAGATGTAAAAGGACATTTGAACTACATGACAAATGCTGAAAAACAAAGCCCATGGCACTGAGATCATAAAGAAACTGTTTATAATGTAAAGGTGGTTACATTTTCAGTCAATCTATCACTTTAATGAGCTCTTTGCATTTCTTTGATTAATGTTCACAAAGAGGGGAGAAAAAAATTGATGTAATGGAAACAAAATGATATGTATATAGTCTTGGCAGCACAGGGGAGGTTTCTGTGTGTTTTATTAGTATCCACTTCATATCACTGTCTTGCAGTGTATATGTCTACCTTTTCCCTGGCATAGTATGCCTCTAGTTTACTGAAAATATGATCCAGCATGAAAGAGGAGATCCTATATTAATGGCAAAACAGTCTTTATCCTCTGGTGGTGGCAGCAAAAATGGAGGGTCCAGAACAGGAATTAAGAATTAATAACAGTTAAAAAAAAAAAGGCATATATACTCCATTCCATATTGAAATGAAAAATCCAATGGGTATTGAGATAAAAAAGGAGAACATAAAAGATACTTTAAAAACATTAAACATTAGTTTCTAATAATTACTACACAATTAGTAGTGATTTGTGCAGTTTAAGATATTGAATAAAGGGAGTAGGTTGATTCTTCATGAAGAAACTAAATGAGGGGAGAGAAGTTAGTTAAGGCAATTTTTCTGGAGAAGGTGAAGGAAGGGCAGGAGCTGGGATGGGAGGGAAGAGAGTGGGCAGATTTTCTGAAGTAGGTAAGGTTTGGTGGGAGCAGGGATGAGAATCAGCGAGTGCCAGTCTTCTGTGATGGAAGCCAGCTCTGACTGCTCCTCCCCTCAGCCAAGTGCACAAGTACCATAGATTTCCATGGGCTCTTTAGAGTTACATGAGCTGTCGGTACACTTAGCTCTGAGATTGAGCAGCATTTATAAAATGGTGGGAAGTTGAAATAGCAGAGAGGTGAGAACCCTGAAAACTCTTTGATGGTCTGTTCTTCTAAAGCCCCTTAATCTGTAACTTCTGACTGTTCACTTCCATCCTAGAACCTTAGTATCCTCAACCTCTAAAGAAAGTGGGTTCTCAAAATGACCTTTAGGACCCTTACAGTTCATCAAGGTAAGTTCATCCACTGTGTCAACCAGTTGCTCTTAGCCCATAAAGATCACATAAGGTTCAAAGTTTCAGTTTTTTTCTATTAGTTTATAACTTTGTTGAATTTTTTTCTTATTGCATAAGTAAAATATTTATTTTAGAAAACTGAATAACATATAAGCAAAAATAAGAGAATATTCATTTCCTTTAATTTTACCATTCAAACATAAGAAAGTAGACACATTAATTTTGTTTCTATACATATAAATACTTTCCCCCTCAAAAATAGATTGTACATATTCTATGTGATATCTGCCTTATTTTGCTTAGCATGATTATCTCAAGATTCATCCCTATTGTCGGCAAAGGTAGTATTTCATCCCTTCTTATAGCTGAGTAATATTCCATTGTATATACATGCCATTTATTTTTTAAGTTGTGAGATAAATTAGGAGGGGGTAAAAAGCAACTAAGAAATTGTGCAGAATTCACTGTGACACCATGAGCTCTTGGGCAAATGAAGACATTGGCCAGGTTAATATTTGGTTTCTTTCCAAATCTGTAGTCTTAGTTGTATTTAAGTTGTGACTAGCTTTGCATTTTTTTCCTTCCTTCCTTCCTTCCTTCCTTCCTTCCTTCCTTCCTTCCTTCCTTCCTTCCTTCCTTCCTTCTTTCCTTCCTTCTTTGTTTCCTTCTTTCCTTTTTTCTTCCCCTCCTTCCTCCCTTCCTTCTGTCTTTTCTTCCTCCTCTCCTGTTTCATGTGTGTGAGACTTGTCTAAGTGCTGAATGTATCTTACGAAATTTAACGGGGGAAATAACTGTAGAGGACTTTGATTGGTTGATTTACTTAAAATAAAAAACTCAACCTCTAAACAAGTTGAGATACTCTACTCAGGGGGTAGAACCAGCATTCCTCGAATATAGTCTCTAGAAAGCAGGACTATTAAATGTATCAATGTTACTTATTATAAATAAAGAAATGGAGGGTTGGGATATTGGCCCAAGTCTTGTCCCTGGGCACTGGAAGTGAACAAAAATCCTCAAATGAAGATATAGTCACTTGTTTCAGTAGAAAATCAGACATGCATGAGTCATTTCACCAAGAAATGTTACTGTACTATTTGGAATATTTTGGTTGCAAGAGATAGAAATCAAGTTCAAAAAGGCTTAAGTATAAAGGGAGTCATTTACCTGGAGTGCTTCCGGCTTTAGGCACTTTTAGGCCCAAGAGCTTGAATGATGTTAGAGCTCTGTGTAATTCTCTTCACCTCTTTGTTCAGTTAGCAATGGTGGGCTAAATGGTCAGCAGCAGCCCCATCCTTACATCCTTCTGGCTTTGCATCTGCAATATCTTTAACATCTTTTATATAAGGTCCTGAAGAGATCACAGATTGGCCCCAGTGTGGAGTACAGGCCCATCTCTAAACTAGACATGTGGCCAGGATGTTGGAGATCATCTTGCTGTAAATTCAGACTATCTTGCTTCCTGTGTCCAGGGTGGGGACAGGGTTGTTCTCCACACCACCACCACCACCAAACACTGTGGAAAGGGTGCCTCATGTGGACAAGGAGTTAAAGCGGGACAGATAACAAGTATCAACTACCCTGGCTCTGCCACCAGCTGGCTCCGTAACTTTAGATACAATAATTTCACTGTGCTGAACCTCAGTTTTATCATCTGTAAAATGGAGAGATTGATTTGAGGATTTCAAAATCTCTTGCATCTCTAATATAGAATGATTGGTAAAGAAGCAAAAGAGACCCAATGATATGTTTTAGGTTTTTCAGAATTGCCTATTTACATGGTTTCTAAGCTCTGTCTTTAGGCTCTGGGTAGGGGATAGTTATCAGCTCTAAGCACATAGGTTATTTGGAGTAAAGCAGATAGCACAGTTGAAATTGGCAGGGGAGTTTCCTTAACATTGACCTCTACCATCGTGTTGGGAGCTTCTAAGTGGAAAGTAGTCAGTTGGGCAGTGTTGGGGGAAGCTGCTTCCTTGGTAAGTAGTCATGTTTTATTGAGTCAGCACTGGTCATTTGGCTGGTTTTCATGTTTCAGGGCTCAAAATTAGCAGAAAGCCACTGAAAACTACTATGAAAAAAGATATTATAAGGTTAAACTGAGGTTTTCCTGTGACCAAATTTCTCTTGCAGAATTTTCCCAATTTTTGTTTCTCAAACCAAGCCATTACAGGTGGATTCCACCCTACCTCACCCCGTCATACACACGCGCGCGCACACACACACACACACACACACGCGCGCGCGCGCGCGCGCGCGTTAGAAAACAGTATGCTTGTACACAAGGAATTTTCTCTACTTCAGCTGCTGAAGACTTTATTGGAATACATACTGCAAAATGACTGCTGTGGCTATTACTGTACTTGCTCAGGGGAGCTATTCAAATGCCTCATTTATTGGAGCTTAATAGATTAAAGGTCCAAATTGAGTCTCATGATATAAGCCTAATCAAGTTCTAATCTGCATAATTTTCCCATAAGCAGCAATGGGAAATTTGGATAATTTATGTTTCAGCAGTTGCCAATCATGTGTTAAATGGCATTGTTGCATTTACTTAGCAAAATATTTTTATTGATCTTCACTTCATCTGACATTTGGCTTTGGGATTTTTTTCCTGACATTAACAGGAAATTTAATTCATCTCATAGATGATGTCATATGAAATGTTTCTCTTGATTTTAACATGTCTTTATAGATCATTTTTAACAGTGATCTTTCTGTTTTACAACTTCATATTGAATACCTGTCTCAGCAAACCTAGATGACTAGGCCTAATTTATTTGCCTAGTTTCACATAGCATATGGATTTCTAACCATCATTTATATGTACACAATAAAAGATAATTTGGCCCACCATTTAGACCAATTTTTTTATATTAAGTCTATGAGGTTGGGGAAAGCACTTACCTCTGTTCCTCAATCTATACTAGGGGGGATGATTGATAAGAATTTCCATCTTCCTCTTTCCCAGCAAAGGCTTAGAGATTTAACTAGGGAAGATTTAGAAAGTACTTTGTGTTTTCCTCCATGGAAAAGTACTGTAATAAAGCATTTATTATATGTACTGAGTTGTGCATGCTACCATACAAAAGCAAGTTAAGCATAACTACAATGGGTCCCCATTGTTATCTGCTATTGTTTAAAAGTGAAAACATAAAAGAGTAAGACTGGCTCCGGCCTCAAACTTGCCTGCCAGGGTCAGCATGTGAGAAATAGAGACCATCACACACAGACAGAAGGCAGCATGGGCTCTGAAGTCAGGCTGCTTGGCTATAGCTCTCAGATATGCTACTCATCAGCTGAATATCCTTGAGAAAGTTTTTTGACTGCTCTGAACTTTTTATATCTACAAAATGGGAATATTAACAGTTCCTACACTCATAGGGTTGTTGTGATGAATATCCATGAAAATCCTAGTACACCTCTGCCATATTGTAAGAAGTAATATGGCATTGTGGTTCAGAGGAGACTTTGGAGCCAGTTTATTAAGGTTTAAATCTAATCCCTAGATGTATGACTCAGAGCAAAATATTTACCTTTTTCTGTGCTGTTTCCTCATCTGTGAAATAGCAGTATTTGCATAGGATGGTTTTGAGAACTAAAGTTATTCAGAATTTATTACATAGTAAGCAATTGATAAATGTTGGCTATTTTTTTTCTTGAGGTTCTACTTAAGCCTGCCTACTTTATTCTCAATGATCTTAATCAGTCTAGACCTAGAATGTCCTTGCATTTTCATTAAGTTCCATAAGGACTATGACATCTAATGTTTTTCATTTTCTAATGCACTCGTGTCTGCGTTACCCTGGAACCCTTTTCTAGCTATTTCCTCTGAGCCACAATCTTTCTTCACTTGCAACTACATGGTGCCTCTTAGATGCTATATGTGCGTTCGTGCATGCAGCAGGTACCCAAAACAATTAATAAAATGGAAATCTTGGTGATCTCCTTGTTATACTAGTATCTCTTCTTGAACTTCTTAAGAACAGGTCAGATATTGCAATTAAATTATTTAATTCAAAGCCCTCCTAATTGAAATGTCCTTATCTAATTTAACTAAAGGTGACTTAACCTTTAACAACTTCCCTGGCAGAGGCTGAGTGCTTCTAACCCCTGGAATAACCAATATCATGAAAAGAACATCAGATGCTACTAATTTTGTTCACCTGAACCTAAGAGTAATGCATATGATCAAGAATACAAATGCTGAAAAAAGACTATAGAAGTCGTGAAAAACATTTTAGGAGCCTGAGAAACAAAAAGGAAAGTGTAAGCCCCTAAATAATTAAGGAAGTGGGAGATTAGCTCTAGAATTGAAGACTCAGAGAGAATCTTTAGTTGCTATAAGGAATTAAGAACCGTTCATACATTAAGACTGACAACCAATTTTTCAACATGCCTAAAGAAAATCCCAGCTATCTCCATATTAAAAATCCCCCTACCTTAAATATTTTGGATTGTATTTTTATCATTGAATGGATTAGATTATTTCTACATTTATTTATTTATTTATTTATTTATTTATTTATTTATTTGCCTTTATATTAATTTTCCATGATTTTTCTGTTTGTAAAAATTTATTTTTAAAAAATCTGCCAAAAGCTACCTCAGTTCTTTGTCTATAGGGGAGGGGTGGTTATGGATGCTGTGCCTATTCACAAATATTTATTGTGTACCTAGTAAAATATTAACATTGGTAGTCAACATTTTAAAGTACTTCCTTCATATCAGGCATTATAGTAAATGTTTTTAATACATCATTTGATTTTATCTTCACAACTACTCTATGTAAGAGTTACTTTCAATTTACAGACAAAGAATCGGGGGCTTAGAGAAAGTCTGTGCTATGCTCATAGTTACATGGAAAATTAGTAGATAAGCCAGCACTTGAACCCAAGACAATTGACTTCAAAGTCTATGCCATTAACTATTCCACTCCATTTTTTCTCTCTGAGCCAGGTGTTCTGTAGCTGATCTAGGAATTTTAAAGAAATAAAAAATATGCTCTGTAGCCTAAAGTTCTCATATAGGACATGGAGTGAGCATGCTTCACAGTGGGGCAATGTTGGGCCCATTTAAGCCTGATGACAAAGGAACTGAATAGATAACAAAAGCTGGTCACATCTGCCCCTGAGGACTGGAATGGGAAGGGGCCCTCAATGTAAGGAGATCAGATCGTCTTTGGAAGTCATTTTTAGCCCAACGCTTACCTCCCATGTCCATACTCAACAGAACAAAGAGGACACAGCTGAAGAATCAGGAGTGCATCTCAAAAAGAACCTAGGCCATAGATGATTGAACGTAGTCTTTTCCTAATTGAGAACTTTTTGTTTCATCTCTCTAATACCAATATTTCTAGTTGATTTTCCTGGCAAAAGTAATGGTCATTTCTAAAATTAATTTCTCAGGTGTTAGTTTAACTAATGAAGGGAATGTTTCCCAGTTTCACTATTCTCTAGTTTTAGGTTAGAATATGTTCGAGTATGTTCCATGTACCTGTGCTTTCATTTGCAGAACTGGAATGCTGTTTTATATAGAGAGAATTAAAGTTCAACCACATATGTGTCTACTAAGCAGACAATAGTGGGGTGGGGATTAAGACAATCAGAAACCTGGACACAATTTAGACCTGTCTCTTTATCAATAGCTGCTGTGATGAATGGAGTAGATGCCATCAAGTGGCACCAAAGGCTGGATTGCCTCATTCATTCAAATGAAAGATGCCCAAGTTCTATTCTCTCCAACGTCACTTAGGGAATCTGGGTCAGTCCTGCCATTTCCAACCACAGTTTTTTTCATATTAGGGCTTCTAAGAAAAACAATGCTAGTAAATTCTTTTCTTCTTTAACACAGCTCTACATAAGAGGGTAAATAAGGCGATGTCTATTTTTTTTTGTCTTTCTTTTTGCTTTTAAAAATGTGTGTCTAGAAAGTATCAAAAGAAAAAGTGACATAATTGCTGAAGTTTTCTTGCCAACAAAAGCACCCCATTCCTGGGGGTCATGTGTAGGAGAGAGAAGGACCTTTAATGGAGAGATGTCTTTGGACACCTACCATAGTTTGTCAGTTTGCAGATGCTAATGGAACCAGGCTTGGCGATTGAAGGGGAAAATGGAATATGAAAGCAAAATGAAAGAGGCCTATGAAGCAAGCCTGTCATTTCCAAATGAAGGTTTCATGCAAAGGAATTGAGTCTTTTCACAGCTGAAAATGGAATTTTTAAATAAGATGAAATAAAAGGACACTTTGGCTTGTTGCAGGTTCTGTAATGAAATGCAGTCTGCTAATATCGGGTGACCTGCATTTCTCCCTGTTTTATGGGTGCTATTCCTTGACGTAAAACCTGTATTTTCTCAAGTCAGCATTTGATGATGGATGTCAAAATATAGGCCATGTATTATGCATATAGCATTACCGATTTAAGGTATTTACTTGTCAAGTTGAGGAAATTCAAAAACGTCATATCCACTGAATCTGCACAGCTGTCACTTGCAGTTTTTCATGCTTTTTGAATGAAACTTCTGATGAAAACAGTTTAGTTTTCCCCTTCACTATTCTAGGGGAAGAAAACAGCTAGCATTTAAAATGCATGTTATTGGTTATATGGTTGGCTAAAAAACGAACATTCCAAAGTTTAGAAAGATGGACACTACACTTTCATTTAAAATTACTTATCCTGTGCACAGTATCTCAATATAAATAATAAAATTAAGTGCAATAAGGGGATGAAACATAAATAAAACTTCTTTTTACTTTCTAAAAGCATGGTATTCAATAGTACAAAATGTATACACAGAAGAGCAGAAAATAGGCAAACCCTTTTATATTGTTCTGGCACTTCATTCATTATACATCTCCAAAACAACAAACAATTACTGAGCACCTGTCATTTCATTCCTGATAAAGTTTCACACATACCATAATGCCAGATTCAACCCACTCTTGTCTGTTGCATTACTAGAGAGTAAGTCAAGAATCTGGTCATACAATCTATTTGGAATTTTGTCCTTGGGAACTTAGCAAGTAACTTTGTATCTTTAAGTTCATAATTCAATGATAAGCTCATATAAATATCCATTAAGGACAAAGAAAAGAAACCCAAGTGAATGTGTCTGCCTGTCTTTTAAGTTGGGGAACAAACTGAGACTTGCAGCCAGCATAGAGCCGATGTGCTTCACCTGGCAAAATTAATTTTCACCAAAAGGATGTATGAGGTAAATAAATGTCTCATATTTTATGTCTCTATGCACATCATTAAAGAGGCAGAAAGTCAACCTAGTTGGGGTGATTTCTCACCTTCACTAAACTTGAAGTTTTGGCTGGGCCAACCTCATTGTAATATGTACATGGGATTTGGGACTGAGATCCAAAGAAACCCAAATTGCAAAAATCAAAAATTAAGTAGGCTGCTTTCCAATTTACTGTGCCCACATCTACTTTATGATTTCTGTGTTAGACACACTGGGGATTTCAAGTGTCCATTATGAATAGGAGGCAAATGCAGCAGTCAGGGTCTCTTTGTTATGTCTTATAATCTCACTTAAGTATTTAAAAAATTTACATATTTATACAATTTTATGTAGTAAGAAGTCCCAAGGCCAGTTAATTTTGGTTCTAGAGCCGGTTCATTCAGAAACTCAAGGACAGTTCTTCCTTTCAATCAATTTTTATATCATTGAGTTCAGTCAATATCATTTAAGCTGATTTTGTCCTCAGCTGGTGCCCATCCTATTTAGGTGATGGCTGCCCAGTTCCGGGCACTACAGGCACAAAAGCAATGTCCAGGGGATTAAAAGAGAAGCTCTTCCTATGTGGTTCTTTTTAAGAGTCAAGAAACTTCTCCTTAAAGCCCCCGAGCAGATTTCCTCCCATCTCCCCTTGGACAGGCTAAGTCACTCACTGGGAAGAGAATAAGCAATCAATTGGTTTAAGATAGCAGGACCAGTCAGATTATGCTATAGTAATGAAAACAGCAACAAAACAAATCTCACTGTCTTAAAGCAACACAGATTGCTTTTTCACTCACTAAAGAATTCTTTGCGTGTCTAGGGTACTGTATAGGGCTGCTGCCCGGCCTAATCTTCATAGTAACTCATATTCCCACAGTTGCCATGGCCTGGGAAGAGAGGCGGTAGATCAGATATCTTGACCAGAAGTGATGCTACGCATTGTTCTGTTCACCTTTCATGGGCAGAGCATTTCCTATGTCACATGGCTATATCTAAGTTTAAGGAGGCACTTAGATATAATTCTCATGTGTGCCTGGAGAGAGATGGGGACAAATTTCTGTGAGCAAGACAAGATCAATAATTGGTATAGACAGGTTTTTAGGGAACGATCAAAGTGGATTAGAGTTATTTATAACAATTTCCAGTTTGTTCTTCTAAAAAACAACTCATCAGAGTTTATCCTGGGAGTGCTAATTGTTGACCTATAAATCATGCACTATACACACACACACACACACACCACACTCACACACATACATACACGTGCACACACATACACACACATATTGGATTGGGTTAGTACTCTGAACTCACATTATTTTCAAATTTTCCATATCTCTGATTTTCCTTACTTCTCTTTTTCCTTCCCAATAGGTTTTACACCTCCAGGAATGGACAGATCCTCTCCAGACAACAGTCCAGTGCATGGGATGTTACGCCAGCCATCCATCACGACTGGGGTCAACATCCCCATCATCACTGAACTAGGTAAGGGTGAATGTCAGCTCTGGGTAGATTTTTTTGTCCTCTCTTCCAACCATGTAGGATATGAGGAAGTTGGCCTGTTGTTCAGTTCCTTCAGCATAGTAGGCTCCAGTGGGGTTTGTTTTGAGGGAGGCTGGAGAGAAGTATGAGTGGAAATTTATCAGATTATCAAATGGAAAACTGATCTATCTTTCCTCTGAGATGAATAGACAGTTTATTTCCTGCTGATAACTTTTTCAAGGAGTATGAGATGATGGATTTGAGATTGGGGCATTAATTAGGGAAGTGGGGAAGGGAGGGAAGGCATAGTCCATGGACTCTTGATAATTTTCACTGGCAACAGCTCTGGACGGCTCCTACAATCAGAACCCCCTACTGAGGTACAAAGCCTCAAGTCTAAGCCAAACCATTTTCAGAACTGGGGAAAAACATTAGACTAATATGTCAGGACTCTACATTTATTCTATCCTCAAACTTCTCAGACAAAGACCATTCCCAGTGAATGCCACTCAGGTCCAAAAAAATGATGGGGTTATTAGGGCCATGATTATTTGCCATGGAATTCAACTTTTAACCTGGCCATGGCACCCCCTGCTACCACCTGTGAACTTGCAAAACTGCACAGTGGTTTCCACCTCCCAAGACAGATATTAATTCCTATGGTCCTGATCCTGGGTCACTTTACTTTAGAATGTTTCCTCTGTTATTCCCTCACTCTTGTCTTTTTCTGTACTTTCCTCCACTCCCTTTCCCCAACCCTTAAATGCTGTATCCAATTAGCTAAACCTGGCAAGTTGCCTTTGGTATCAGTCAATCAGGAAAAAAACAGTGGGACACACATTCTAATGATAACTGAACTGGGTAAGAAGCACCGTTTTCTTTAACATCAGTATCTCCTTTTGTTCTGTTGTTGGTATTTCCAACCATCATCAGCTTGTTTTTTATTTCACCGGCTGTAACAGAAAGGCTACCCCTTGGCACTGCTTTGAATGTGTTTTATTTGTGGCTCTGGTTGGAATTGACTGTCTTGTTCTGGCCTTTCTTAATGATTTTTTTCCTCACATAGCATCAGTAAACCTTTGATCACACCCATCTGACCTAGCTGTTGTTTTCAAAGCATCTTTGCTCTAATTCATTTTCTTTGGCCTGGGCCTTTTTTTCTTTCTTTCTTTTTTTTCCATGTGTCCCCCTGCTCTCCCGCCTTCTCTCTTATATTCCTCTTCCAACACACTGTCAGTATGACTGACATGTCTTCACAGCTCTCAGAGGAAGTCAAAGGAGAAATATAAAAATTTTAAGATAAGAAACTCAAGACAGTGCCTTCATTCCAGCTGTTTATTTTCCTTTATTCTGACTTTATTTGCCTTTTTTTCATACTAGGCTCTTTCTCAGAAGCTCTGGTTCTGAAGCCATAAAAGCAGCTAGCTCCTAGGGAACTTTTCTTACTAAAGCCAGATTTCAGGAAGGGTGCCAAAGATGAGGTTAGTAGCTACTTAGGCACAGGACTGCACTCTGATCCCCACCCTGCTGGCCCAGGGCCTTCTCTGGGATATTCAAAGTGGACTCATTGGAAAGATAAAGGGCTTGGTTATGACTGCATTTGTCAAATCCTTCCATGATTTTCCATAATTTGGTTAATAACTCCATGAAAGACACTCCTCGGCAGCTGGTCTCAGAACTGGGATTGATCTTCTAAATAGAGACAGAAAAGTGCTTCTCAATGGAGAGGTGGATAGAGAGGTGGGGAGCACCTGCCTTCAAATGACTCAAATGAAACTAACATGCAATTTTCTTGGCCCCAAAATATATTTCAAAATAAGGTAGCAGATTTTAACACAGTAATATTGCTTGCTATGTGTCTAAAAACTAAGGAATAAATTGTCCACCACTCAGCACTGCATTATTATAGATGTAGCTATTTATCAGGACAAATTCACTCAGGTCAAGAAGTATTGCACTATTTTTTTTTTTCTAGCAGCAGAAGAGGTCTTTTTCCGGTTTATAGAAGTTGGCTAAAAGCCTAGCCTTCTGGACTATTCTCCTCAGAACCTTAGTGTAAGAGACTCAGAGAACGTATGCAGCCCAGACTTCTGGTTGGAAAATTCATCCACACATCCCCATCTCAAAAGCCTTTAGAAGCATTTCAGAATCACTGCCAGGAAATTCTTTTTCCATTTGGAATTCATGTGCTGCCAACTAGTTGGAACATCTTGATTTGTGATCAGAAGAGAAATGAAAAGACTTGATGTCCCAAATCTGAGGCAAAAATTCAGGCATTCAATGAGTTTCATTGAATCTCCTGAAGCCTTTGTCCCTGACAGGATGTCTTCCATGAGCTCAGAGAACCTTCCATGTGTTCCCATCACCCTTACTTTCTGATGTGAGCCTGATTTTTCAGTGGTTATACCAGCTTTAGCAATCACACCTTCATTCTCCAACCACTTTGCCTTCTTGTGTACCCATAAATACTTACTGTTTACCTACGTTCTCTGAGATGTGTTCTGCATTTCACCAAGCCAGTAAAATGCCTTTTGAAAACCACAGACGATGCCAAGATCAAACAAGTTTTTTAAACACTGTAGTATATTCTAGTCTTCATCCATTTGGAGAGTCTCAACTGATATTTGTGGGTTAAATGCCTGTATAAGTTCCACAAGGGGAAAATTTGTTTAAAGCTGTTCAACTTGACTGCTTCCCAGTTGTATTTAACCTCATAGATTTTGGGGTGATTTTTTAAAGCACTTACATAAATATTGTTCTGTGAAGTAGACTTTGGGTGACACTGGTTATTCTCCCTCCAAGTTAGGGTAACAGAACAGTATGTGGGATTTTTACTGAAACTGGCTTGTGCCTTGGAGTTCCTTCCCAGTGTCTCGAATCCCTAGCTTGCTGAAAATCTAGTCATCACTTTCTACTTGTCACCATTTCCCTTCCAAGTCTAGTACCAACTCTTCTCCATCAACTTGAAAAAAGATAATAGATGCTATTTCTTTTGGAGTGTTCATACCTCCTTGGCTATTACAAATAATTAAAATCATGCCCCTCTGCATGTTGTCCCAAGTTGAAATTTCCTGATTTATAAAGCAGGAAGACTGAGCTGTGGCCCATAACATGCTTTGGGGTAAAGGGAAGGAGGGGAGGAGAGCTACGAGTTGACTCTAGTATGATCCCTGAGCAAGGCCTATGTGCTTCTGAGAGGAGTGGAAGGAAGCTGGGCATTTCCATAACATAGTGGGTGAACAAAAGGTTTGATGTCAGAAAGGCGATCCTTTCAGCAGCTAACATTTATCAAGGTTCTGGGCTAGGCTCTCCAAGCACAGTCTCATCGACACCTCTTGACAACCTCTTGAGAGGTGCTGTTACCTTCTCATCTTACAGAGGGAGAAACTAAGATGGAGAAGAATGCTTTGCCCAAGGGAATCAGTGCGGAGCCTGGCTCCAAAGCCTAGTTGTCCATCCTGCATTTTGTGCTTTCACTCACGAGCCTGTAATTCAAGTGCTGCTGAGACAGTGCGGACCCAGAAGTGATAAACTTTGGAAGAACAGCTCAAAGAATTCTGCCTCATATAATAAACAAAAAGAAAAGTTAAGAAAAAAATGTTATCCAAAAAGTTACTTTTGGAAAAAACAAACAAACAGTAACTCTAGGAAAGAAAATTAGCTGCTGATATGTTTAGAAAGGAATCAGAAAAAGGAAACCTCATCTAGTTTTTTCCTCAAAGCACAAGCATTATTTCAGAAGTCACAGGCACTCATTGCCTCCTCCACCACACACTCTCCCCGCTATTACCTGCTCTGCAAAACTGAACATTTCTGAAGCCAAGATGGGAATGGAAATTAATTTGTCACTTAATTTTTAATAAGTTAAAGACATCTCAGTGACACAGCCAATCATTCTGCACATGCATGCCAGAGGAGTCCCTGAGGAATCCTCAGATAGAAATACAACAGCATCAAATGCTGCGTCTGCTTGAGTTGAAGTACAGAAAAGACTGAACCGTTTAGAAGGAGAAAGGGAGAACGTGGGTGAGCCCATGCATCTTGGGATGCAGAGCAAGTCTTGTCAGCAAGCAGCCAGAGACAGCCCAGAATCCATCCCACCTGGGGTTGCCTTTGAATTAACCAGGGCTTGTCAGCTATAGGCTTAGATTCACTCAGGCCCATCGCTATGCAGGCTGTGGGTCGTACCTGTGGGTGAATTCCTTGCTCTTTGCCTCTGCTGTGCTCTCAGTCAATTGCTCTTCACTTTCTTTTCCTTGTGGCTTAACTTACCATCCCAGCATGGCTACTTGTGGCTACTCATCCTTAAAATATGTTCATCTCTCAAAGGACTTGGCTACCAAAAAACACTTCAGGGTGATTTTTGGTCATGATTCTAAAACTATACTAAAGGACTGACCAGGACTGTCTACTAGTCCTTCAGCAGCCTGCCGTGGGGCAAGCCTGCTTGAATTTGTTGCTCTTCAGGCCTCAGAAACTTGAACAATCACATAGGAGCAGTCCATTGAGTCCCACTGACCCCTACCCCCAGATCCATATGGCTTCTCCTATGCTTTTCTTTCCTTTTCAGTGACTTCAGTGTTTCTAAACCACTAGCCTCCTCTTTCTCTGGCTTTGCTGCCTGTGTGTGGTCTTTTGAGCTAATTCTTATTTTATGCTTTTCTAGTGAACGATACTAATGTTCAGTTTTTGGACCAAGACGATGATGATGACCCGGATACAGAACTGTACCTCACACAGCCATTTGCATGTGGGACAGCATTTGCCGTCAGCGTCCTGGACTCCCTCATGAGTGCGGTAAGTGGGTGCAGGATAAAGGAGGGGAGCACCTCCAACCTCCCACACAAGAGGCTCACAGTCTGAAAATAGATACCAACGTTCATCAAACGATCATGCAAATAAACATTTGATTATAAATTCTTGAAAGTGCAAGGAAGGCTATGTATAAATATAGGTGAGCACTTTACCTGGTCTCTGGATCAGAGAAAGTTTCCACAAAGAAATAATATACATTTTATGTCAAAATCTGAGCAATAGAAGGCTGGAGCAGAGGTTGGGGGGTGGGAATCATAGAGAAGAATATCCCCTGAAAAAAGAAAGCTAATGCAAAGGCACTGTGCTGTGACAATATGACAGTCTCAAGGAAGCCAAAGAAAGCCTGTGTGGCTGGACCACAGTAAGAGAGGGGAAGTGAGGGACAAGGCAAGGTTGGACCTGCAAGATCTTGAACATGTTTTTATGGTTTAGGTTTTTTCTTAAGAGCAATGAGGAGGCATTGAAGGAAGGGTTTTAAGGGACTGCCTCAGCTAGGGTGTGGAGGATGGTTCAGGAGGCAAGATGGCAGAGTCAAAGGCTCTCAGAGCTTAGACTAGGATAGAGCTGGCAGAGCTGGAGGGCGATGGAAGAATTTGAGTGGTGTTTCAGTAAAATTGATAGAACTTGGGAATAGAGTGAATATGACCTGAAGGTAGAAGATAACAAAGTGTCCAGGATGACTACTAGATCACTGCCGGTCACCAAGACATTAGTTTTGGGGGAGGACTAGGCATGAGGGCCAGGCCTGACCTGTTCTTTGTTGCAGGGAAGAACTAGAGTAGTGACAAAGAGTGGAGAGTGGACTGGCAAAAGGATCAAAAGCATCTTTGATTTCTTTTATAACTTGATGGCATTGTTTTTGCACCTTTGAGACCAAAAACAAAAATAAGTCAAAGGTAGGCCCTAGTTTAATGGAGCCATCCTGAACTGTAAAAGCCAAAAGCAGACATTAGAATAGATTATAACCTGAGGATAATGATGTGTTCCTGCTGAGTGCCTTTATGTATTATATAGAAAAACCTCTTTATTTTGGAATTCTCAAATTCACAATTTGTGAAAATCCAGACATAGGCTGGATAAACATTGACCTTTGGAGAATCCATGAAAAAGAGTCTTATTGAACACATTAAAACCATAAACATAGCTTAGAGAGTTTTTATACACATATATTTCTTAAAGTGCTTAAAAAGGCTATTCTCCTGAATGTGTTAAACAACTGATAGGCTAATTATGCACAATTCTCATCTATTCATTAAAACTAATCCCAGAAGGACCTCTATTTTAAGAAAGAAAAAAAAATAAAGCTTTTTAAGACTAATTTAGGTTATTCTATATTCCTGAATGTGGTCCAACTGTAAACATATCTTTGTTAAAAATCAGAATTATGGATTTAAAAATAATTATGAAATAACATTCAATTGAATTAAGGTTGGCTGCGGTCCATGCCATACCGCTGCTTGCCAAGCCAAGGAGGAGAATTATACAGTCCCTAGGGAAGAACATTCCTGGTTTCCCAGGGCTTATGATCTTTCTAATGGCCTGAGAACACTGAACCTAACCTTTCTACCTGCAGTGGTGTCAAGTTTGATTTGGGCAAACTCCTTAAGCAAGCCAGAAGGAATGGTAGGTGATACTGGATGTGTTCATTAAACCACCACTCTTTCTGTAATGAATGGTCCTCATAGTCTCCAAATTCTGTTTCAGATTTCTGTAATTCATCGCTTTAGAAATATCACTTTACTTCTGATGCTAATATGGAGGATTACAGAAGGCTGTTCTCACTAAGAAATAATTAAACTGTTTATAGTACAATCATTTTTAGAATTAGAAAATACTTCATTAAAATGTTTTGAAATTCAAATTTATAAAATTATTTGTTTTTACATGTCAAGTATTCAGTATATTTCAGGTAGGATCAGCTTCAAGGCCATTTTTTCATAAATTAGTAAATATTTTAAAATGGTAACAGCGGAGCATTAAACCAAACTGGGGACCCTCCTGAGCATGGGCCCTGGGTCACTGCACAGGCCACACACCCTTAAAGCCAGCCCTGGTTCTGAGAAATACAATGGGTGTTAAGCACCAGAGAACTTCATTTCTGCAAACCACGAGGACACATGGTGGCCATGGGGTGGTGGTAGTGGGTCCACATCTGGATTTGAAGTGCACAGCTATCTGTCTGCAGCATAGGGAGTCAGTTCTTAGAAACTCAAGAGATATCGAAGTGAATTGGTTTGAAGTCTTTTAAAAAGCCATCTTTAATCTCCTTTGAAATGCAAACTAAAGAATATGGGAGAGGGTAGCCAAGACATGTGTGGATATGATAGTCTGAGAGTAGCACTTCTGAATTCTAGCCTGGGAAAAGAGAGTGTCAGGAATCTAGTAACTGTCATTGTAATTATTATCAGCAGCATTATTTATCAAGGATTCAGAACTGTGTGAGATACTTCATCTACAGTATCTGATATTTTGGGCAATAATATGAATAAATCTGGTCTAAGTGTTGAAGCAAGGCATATTTAACTGACCCAGTTGTAGTGACTTTTCAAATCATTAACCAAATGCCTAACCAATTATTCCAGGCTTTGTTTTCATTGTCTAGGATGAACAAGTTTCACAGTGAGGTCTTGACCTGGGTCTGGTTCAATTGAATCCAATTGAATCTAGACCTGATAAAATGTTACCTGTGATTTCTTTGCATTCCACTCCAACCTTCATATATATTATATCTATATAATAGATTATCAGGGACCAAGGTAGTAACTAGAAAGAACTAAACGGGTGGGTGAGAATATAAATTGAGAAAGTGAGACTCTTCCAAGCAGTAGGAGCCAGAGGTAAGCTTCCATCTCAGTCATTTTTTTACAGGCAACATCTCACACACACATCTCTTTAGATCTCGATGATCTTCTTTTTCTAGCTCTCCTCTCCAATTTGCCATTTAATCATGTGTCTAAACATTCCCTGAATGTTGTCCTTTAAAACTCAACTTCTGCTGCTTACTGCTTCATTTGTTGAAAGAATAATGTTTTGATTCATCACAGGCTTTCCTGAAACAGATAGGCATGTTACAGGCATGGCCTCGTGGCTTTCTCTTGCAAATCAACAACAGAAACACATGATGAGAGAGAATCATTATGCTTATGGATGTATGCCTCTAATACTATCACAACTGTGAAATACATTTTTCAGAATGATACCAGCTTGCTACATATACAAAGATGAAAAGAAAGTCTCTCTTTATTTAGAGTTAAAACGGGCACATGAATATTCAGATGTTTTTTCTACAATCACCATTTCCCTCTACCATCACCCCCAATTTAAGTTTCACCTAGATCAGCCATGGATTCAAGAGCTAGATTGCTTGAATGTGGATTCCAGCACTGCCATTTACTGTCTGTGTAATCTTAACCTCTCTGTGCCTCAGTTTCCTCATTTTCAAAATGAGGATAATAATAGCATCTACCTCATAGGATTTTTTAGATGATTAAATAAGTTTAAGTTGTAGGCCTTTTAGCCATGCTTCTCTTGTTCAGGCCTGCTTCTACATCTGAAAGTGTACTTACTATCCCTTCTAATAAAGCTTTTCTTTTCTGCTTAAAAAAAAGTTGTAAAGTGATTAGTGCAGAATTTAATACATGAAAAACTTTATATATAATTATTATTATTAATCAACATATTTATTGGGCACTTACTAAATGCCAGGCACTATTTTCCATTCTGGGGATTCAGCAGTGAAGAAGAAAGATGAAGTCCCTGCCTTCATGTTGTTTGAAGTTTCATTCTAGTGGGTGGTAACTATATAAGTGATGGTAACTGAGTGAGTAAATGAGTTCTGTCAACTAGGGATAACTGATTTGAAGCACATGAAATAGTTTGAATGAGTATGTAGACCTGTTTTAGCCAAAATGGTTGGAATAAATTTCTCTTAGGCAGTAACTTTGAAGGTGACACCAATAAATCAGAAGAAGAGAGCACCTGAAGGTCAGGGTGACTAACTTTCCCAGGCAGAAGAAAGAGCAAGAGCTGAAAAGTAGCGCTGAGCTGGGTTTAGTTTGTCCAAGGGAGTGGGTAAAGGCCATAGTGGTTGGAGTGTGGTAGACATGGGTGAAGGATACACAAGAAGCAGATAAACAGGCAAGGCCATCAGCCACACCACGGATATTCTGTGTATAAAAGAGCATGTCCCGTCAAGTTTTAAATATGGGGTTAGATACTTCAATCTTGGTTAGAGGATGCACCTTCTTTTGGTGACCACCAGCATCTTTATAATGCCTCTAAAAAATGTGACCATCTGGAAGGTGGGTCCACATGATTTATTTTCTTAACTCTGCTTGCATTAAGGGCCAAACCCTTGAACTATGTTATGGAGAAAACCAAGTTCTTGTTTAGCCCAGACTAACCGAGTGCCATGTGAAGTAAGTTACATAAACAAAATACTCCTTTATGGGCCTATTTCTTACACTCTACTCAAGAACCTCCATTTCTACTTCTCAGAAGAAGAATGACCGGCCATGGGCCGTCCCAAGGTGGCCGAGGTAGCTGGCATCATGTCAGTACAGTAAACGGTAGCATGTTCTGTTGGACTCAGAACATGCCATGGCTGTCATATCAGGCCAGATGGGCCCAGGATTGAAACAAATCAAATAGTTCTCATCTTTAATGAAAGAAAAATACTAAAAATAAAAATCTACACCATGAAAATGAGGAAATGTAAAAATGGCAGCTATGACATGGAAAATGACAATTTTAGAGCAATTATAAACGAAAGGCAAAGTGCCATTAAAGTTAAGGCAATGTTATTAAAAGATGTGTTAATTTTCAGTTAAATTTTCTATAAAAGACCAATTAGTTTAAAAGGCTTGACAGCATTAACTGTGAAACATAAGCTCTGGTAATTATACTTTAAAAAAATAAAAAAGGAAGATGCTCCCGCATGTTGGAGACACAGGTGCAGACGAGCAGCCACAGAGCGGGCTAGATGGCGCTGCAGGCTCCTGTTTCCCCATGGCGATCAGTTGGCCTCTTCCCCAGCATTTCTTGATTTTCTCATTGCTGTTACTGTCTACTCACCGGATCTGAGAATAATCAAAGTTTAGAGGCCAAGGGGGCCACACATGTGATGTGGGCCAGCTTTATAATATTAGAAATGAGAACACAGAAGCACCGAGATAAGGGACTTTCTAAATTGGTTGCTTTGCTGGTTAGTTGTTCTTTTTATGAACTGCCATTTATTGAGTATTCATCGTGCATTAGAAGTTACAGAGTATCTCACTTAACGCTATCCTTTAAGCTGTTTTTTTTTAATCCCTGTTATATGCAAGAGGAATCCGAGACAGAAAAAAGAAAAACAAAAAGGCAACTTTCCCATTGTCATAGCTATTGAATGGCAAAGCAAGGATTTAAAACCATACTAGCTGTATTTTAGCTTGTACACATCACCATGAGTGCCACATTGTCTCACTTAGTAAAAAGGCTTCCCTGATTAGTGTGGGACCCTGTCCTTGGCGGTGGGAAGAGGTACTCCCATATTCCTCAGTCTACACAGGTCTCCTGATTCCAGGCAATGAGCAAGACTCTGACTCATCCTGGCAAGCTCACCAACACCCATGTGACACAAGAACAACCATAGAAAAGGCCTCTTAACAAAGTATCCCTGGAAACTGTCCTGCCAGGGTTGGAGGTCTATGCAAAAGTCCCCCACAAGGCTCCTAGCATGGGTGTAGTGAACATGGTAAGGCCCCCAAAAGATTAGTAGTACAAAAGCTTAGGAGGCAAAGGATCACAATACACATTATGATCCTTGCTTTCGAATTTTGAGATTCTTAAATTTTAGTGTTCTTTAACCCAGAAAAGAATTAATTATGCCTTCTGGGCAGGTGAGTTTTAGAGAACTTGTTCCAGCTGAAACATCTTCCACAGGAATAGTCTTTGATAATTGGTGTTTGAAGGCCCAGCACCTGGTGTGCTTCATGATGCTGAAACAGCCACTTCCTATGCAGAAAGCTCTGGATTTAGTGCTTAACTGCAGACCACTATATATTCTATGATTGAGCACATGAAAAACTTTGTGACTTCCAAGTATGACTGATTGGACATCCTTTTTCAGGGAAAGCGTTATCTTTCCACCAAGTTACTTAGATCACAAAGAGGCCTTGAAATATGCTCAAAGCACTTCCATATGCAATGCTCAAAGTACTTTTCTGCAGCTGAATACTGAGGCATTAAAATGGGAGCAAGAGTACTCTGCTGACAGAAAGGCATAATTCTTTGTCATAGCAGATAGTGCTGCCCACACACTGCTCCGTGATGCTTGCACGGAGAAGTCAAGGAGAGAGAGCTGGGAAAAGTACAGAGTGAGCTCAGAGGGCAGAGAATTTATGTTCAGCATTGTGAGTGGTTCCAGAATTGTTCAAGCACCTGTGAAATTCTGTGGCCCGCTCTGAGCTGAGAGCAATCTTGAAAGTGAGAGTCTCTTTGACTGTACCTAACTGCAAGGCAAACCAAGACCCCGGGATTAGTAGGTGCTCAATAAATGTCAGTGACTGATGGATCAGAAAGATTATGCTGCTTCAGTAAAACTGGTTTTAACACAGAAGGGGAATCATGTTAAGGCAAAATCCTAAAGATCTGACAAAACAATAACCTTTCATGTTGACCTTCTAAGACTTATCATTGCAAAGCAGACCTTACAGTGTTCTTTAAACATTACCGACCATGTTTTCATTTGAAGTTATTCATACTCATTGTGGAAAATTTGGAAAGCACAGAAACACATAAAGAAGAAAATTTAAATGAATCATATTTCCAACACAAATATAAGCATGGTTAACATTATGGTATATTTCCTTCCAGATGGGTAGATAAATATGCAATCATCCAGTTTTATATCTTGTTTTTTATTTAATTTATTTTCACAGTGTTTTATTTAGAGCATTTAATCATCTCATATGCTTGGGTATCAGGATTTACAAAACCTTTATAAAACTTTATGAGATGTCAACATATGGATGTTCTAGAATTTATTCAATTGTTTCTATTGCAGGACATTTCACTTGTTAATTTTTTGTTGTAACAATAATTCACCCTGAGTTAAACATTATTGTATATAAATCTTTGAACAAGAAGCAACTTATTACTTTGAAGTAAATGTATGGGGTTTTAAGTAAATATGAACATTTTCAAGCTCCTAATACATATTGCCAGATCATATCTCAGAAACAGTTGTACCAGTTCCCACTACCATCACTGATGTGTAAGTGGCATCTAATGCACTCCAGCAGGTAATGATTATTATTTTCCCTAGGAGGCTCTTTAATCGTGGTTATGATAGTTATGAAGTATATCAAATTTTAATTTGTATATAATCATGTAAATGCATATTTTCTTTTGTGAATTCTTTAATAGTTTCTATTCTTTAAAAAGTGTTTGCTGAACAAGAAAACTATCAGGTATCCTGAAATCAGTTTAAGTATTCAGCTATATTTTCTTCAGGCTGTTTATGACTGCATTTTTTTGCCTTTAACAATTTATAAAATTTACATCCTTCGTCCCAACCCAGCTTTATTGAGATATAATTGACTTATAACATTATGTGAATTTAAGGCATACAATATAATCATTTGATTGATATATATATATATATATATATATATATATATATATATTACAAAATGATTAGCACAATAAAGTTAATTAACACATCTATCATTTCACATAGTTATAATTTTTTTAGAGGGTACGAAATTTAAAAATCTACTCTTTTAGCAACTTGCAGATATACAATGCACTATTTTTAACTATAGTCACCATGCTATACATCATATTCTCAGAACTTATTCATCTTATAACTGGCACTTTGTATTCTTTGGCCATCTTCACCCATTTCTCTGACCTCCACCTTCCACTCCTCCAACCATCAATCTGCTCTGATTCTCTGAGGTCGATTTTTTTTATACTCCACATATAAGTGAGATTATACATATTTGTATTTTTCGGACTTATTTCACTTAGAATAAAGCTCTCATCTATGTTGTTGCTAATGCAGGATTTCCTTTTTATGGCTGAATAACATTTCTGTGTGTGTGTGTGTGTGTGTGTGTGTGTGTGTCACATTTTCCTCATCTATTCATGTGTTGATGGACACATGTTGTTTCCATGTCTTGGTTCTTGTAAATAATGTTGTAATGAACATGGGGGTGCAGAAGATAACTCTTCAAGAATGTTATTTTACTTTCTTATATACATATAAGTTGAAATGCTGGGTTATATGGTAGTTCTGTTTGTAATTTTTTGAGGCACATCTTACTGTTTGCCATAGTGGCTGTACCAATTTACATTTCCAATAACAATATACAAACCTTTTCTTTTCTTCACATTCTTACCAACACTTATTATATCTTATCTTTTTGACATTAGTCGTTCTAACAGGTGTGAGGTAATATCTCATTGTGCTTTTCATGTGCATTTCCCTGATGATTAGCAATGCTGACCACCTTTACATGTACCTGTTGTCCATTTGAATATCTTCCTTGGAAAAATTTTTATTCAGTTCCTTTGCCCATTTTTTAATTGGATTTTTTTTGTCCATTTAGCCGTATGAATTCCTTTAGTAAATGGAATTCTTTTTTAGAAATTTAAAATTAATATATTTCTACAGTAGAAAATATATGAAATAAACTAAATTATAGGGGGAAATCAATCAGAATTCTATCACCAAGAATTATTCACCAAGCAAAATTTGGGGGTACAAACTATAGTTATTTTTACATAAATACAAATATATCATTTGAGGTCTGAACTTTTAACATGTATTTTAGATCATGGTATTTTGGGGTCTCCTTTTTTGAATATTTTAATTTTATGTAATTATTACCATGCCATTAAATATTCTCTAAAAGCATAATATTGATATCTGTACACTGTAAGTCAGGTAAGCATATCCTTATTTATTTAAACATTACTATATTGTTGAAAATTTTTTTCAGCTAGCCAGTTTCTCCTAAATTGTATGTCGAATAAACATACCTTCCCCATGATGTGTGATGTTTTCCTTATCATATTAAGGAATGGATCAGCAAATTTTTTGTAAATGGCCAGGTGGTGAATATTTTAAGCTTTCGAGAGTCATACAGACTGTCAAAACTACTTACCTCTGCGATTATAACACAAAAGTCTGTTCATAAACAAATGCGTATGTCTGAATCCCCATAAAACTGTAAAAAATAAAAACATGTGACAAGCCAGATTTGGCCCAAAGGCCAGATTTGCCAACACCTGTTATTAAGGTCTTAAAACTACTAGGCTATGGTTCTCATTAATTCATTCCGATTAGTTGATCTACAGTGTTTAATTATAGAATCTTTAATATTTATTTAAATACCTGGAAGGACAATTTTATAACTGTTTTCAGAGGAAATTTAGCATAAGTATATCAAGTTTTAAAGTTCAGTTGAATCTATAATTATGCATATATCAAAAAATTTTACTAGAAAAAATATGACATTATAATGTCTAGTTTACACAATAAAGAACCTGGAATCTCTCTCTCTTTCTTTCTCCCTCTCTCTCTTCCGAATAATCTTTTCTGTCTCTCTGTAACTATCATAACTTTGCTCTCTACTGAAAAATTGTAGGTATTCTTTTTACTCATACCCAGTGACTGGAATTAAAGAGAGCTTCCAGAATAGTAGTATTAATTCTCAAACTTATATGACACTATATTCTCTTTTGTATTTCTAGTTTTATTGTTTGTTATTGCAGTTATATTTGTCATAGGTTTTATTTTTTCAAAAATTATTTCTTACATCTATCAATTCATTAAATACTCTTTTGCTATTTCATTAGTTGATGCTTTATTATTTCATTCTCTGCTTTTCTTAGATAAAAAGAATAATAAAAACTTTAATATTTAGCATTATTTATTGTAATCCTTTCATATTTAAAAACAAAAGCATTTAGGGCTCTGAATTTGTCTCTATAGCTTTGTCCTCAACCTATGACATTTTTATATGCCATTTTGAAATAGTTTTCAATTTTTAAACACACTATATCCTAAGTTTGATTTCCATCTTGACCTATAGCTATTTAATATACTTTTTAAAAAAGCTTGGAAGTTTTGGGATATTTATTTTGTTTCTACTATTACATTAATTTTTAAAATGTAGACCTGTACAGTTTATACTTTATTATGTATACTGAGATTTTATGCTTTGATTTATGATATTTTTATTGTTTGGAAACTAAAAATATTACATTATATCTTAACTTTATATATATATATATTTTGGTCTATTGGATCTGTAACAGCTAGAAACACAGTGATAATTCATATATCATTTTCACATGTAACTCTCAGTTTATATTTATTTTACTGTAGTTGATAATTAGTTTCACCTTCTATATTTCAGTTATATTATTGTCTCTATAAGTAAGTTATATTTTAAAGGGAGTTTTATTTATTTATTTAGAATTATTTCAATTACATTTGAATTCAATATTATATTAGTTTCAGGTGTAAAGCATAGTGGCTAGACATTTGTATAACAGTAAGTTATATATTTATTATAAATTTTAACTAAATATAAATATAAATATTTTTCTTTAAAATATACTTTTCTAGACCTGATTTGGTTTGTTTTTCCTGTTTGTCTCTGAGGATATCAGAGTTTGATTTGACTTTTGAACATGTCTAAGTACCTTTGCCATTTTATCAAATAATTTAGCTTATTTATGTTTAGTTATATAACATATAATTCTATATTTTGCATTATGCTTTATATATGCTTCTAGATTATCATTTTTATTATCCATTTTTGGCATATAAACTATATTCTTTATGCTTATTTTCTCTAATTATGTGTAAACTATTTTATTTTTAACTCTAGTTAGTGGTTTCCAGATATTCTACAAATGTAACTGAAGCTATATTTTCTAAATGTTATTAGCTAGAAAAATATAGTAACTCTTGATTCCTCCCTCTATAAAATCAGGGAATTTACATTCCTTTTTGTGTATCTTCCTTTCTTCTATCTCATTTTTGTGACTTTTAAAAATAATTTAATATTACTCTATTAGTAGAACTTTTTTGTCATGTTTTTTCTTTCAAGAATTCCTTTTGACCTTCGCATTCAGTTTGTAATAATATGTACAAAAGCTTTTTAAATTTTATGTTTCAGTATATTTCACCAGTATTTTTAAATTAAATGTTTTTTTTTAATTTATAAAAGTTTCAAATGATCTTGAAGGAAGCTGATTTTTGTTTCTGAGTACTTTATTTATTTTTTTAATGAAGTAACTCTAGTCTACAGCCATGCCACCCTGAACATGCCCAATCCGTCTGATCTCAGAAGCTAAGCAGGATCAGGCCAGGTTAGTACTTGGATGGGAGACCAGCTAAGAAGATCAGGTGCTGTAGGCATAAAAAATAAAAAAAATAATAATAAGAGATTGTAAGCTGACAAGGTCCTTGCAATCTGTGAGATCAACCAAGGATTGCCTCGCCTTAAAAAATAATAATGATAATTAAATGAAGTAACTCCATAAATGCTTAGGTACTCAGAGATTCAAAAATATTTCTATTACCTTCACAAATAATTAACAATTTAGTTGCATATTGAATTCTTGGAATCAATGTGTCCTTTCAAAACTCTGACATTGCTCTTAGCTTTTCTAGAGAAGAGTCTCTAGTTAATCTGATCTTGTACTTTTTTTACTTTTTAATATTATAGCATTGTATTAGTCACTTTTTTCATAGTATTTTAAATTCAGATATTCACCTAGCACATTACAGGTCTTGGTGCTGCCACATTTTTTTAAAAAAAATTTTTTAGACGAGACAACCCTTTGTTGACTTCACACATTGCAAGGACCTTGTCAGTTTACAATCCCTTATTTTTTATTTTTATTTTTTATGCCTATAGCACCTGGTCTTCCTGGGTGGTCTTTCATTCAAGTACTAACCAGGCCTGATCCTGCTTAGCTTCCGAGATCATACGAGATCAGGCTTGTTAAGGGTGGCATGGCTGTAGACTGGCCACATTTTCTTGGTGAAACATTTTGATCCTTATCATCAATTCATTCTATATTTGTTTCCTTGCTTGCTAATTTTTACCTTCTTGAATTTTGTTTACAACTTTAACTTGTGAACATTTACTACTTATCAATTTAATATGTGATGTCTTTTCTCAATATCTACCAGCATTCTTATTTAAAAATAAAGAAAAAGAAAATAAAAAATCTCTATACATTACTCCATGTAATTTAAGTGAACTCTTTAGTTTTATTTCCACATATCTGATCGTGTGTGTGTGTGTGTGTGTGTGTGTGTTATTTTTAATTCTACAATTTACTGCTGCTTCTATTTTTTTAATTGTGATAAGAACACTCAACATGAGATCTACTCACTTAACAAAATTCTTTGTATACAATAGAATATTGTTAATTACTGTTTTTTAACAGATAAATATCTGGCCATTACAAGTTTAGTTACCTTTTAACTATTTTTAACATCTTTATTAAAATATAATTAACATCATGCAATTCACTCATTTAAAGTGTACAATTTGATGGTATTTAGTATAATCACAGATCTGTACAGCCATCACCACAGTCAATTTTAGAATGTTTCGTTTCCTCAAGAAGAAACCTATACCCTCTACCCACCTCCCCCAACCCTAAGCAGCCATTAATCTACTACCTTTCTCCATAGATTTGCCTCTTCTGGACATTTCATATAAATAGAATTATATAATATGTAGTCCTTTGTGACTGATATCTTTCACTTAGCATAATGTTTTCAAATGCTCCTACATGAATTAGTACTTCATTTATTTTTTTGGCTAAATAATATTTATTCATGGATATAACACATTTTGTTTATACATTCCTTAGGTGGTGGACATTTGGATTACTTTCACTTTTTGCTATTATGAATAATGCTGCTATAAACATTTATGTATGAGTTTCATATGGACATATGTTTTAATTTCTCTTGGGTATATACAGAGCAATGAAATTGGTGGGTTATATGGTAACTCCCTTTTTAACCATATGAGAAACTGCCAGACTATTTTCCAAATGAGTGTACCACTAGCCGTGTGTTAGTGTTTCAATTTCTGCACATTCTCACCAACTCTTGTTATAATCTTTTTTATTATAGTCATCTGAGTGTATGTGAAGTGGTATCTTGTGGTTTTGATTTGTATTTTATTGATGACAAGTGATGTTGAGCATATTTTCATTTGTCTGTTGACCACTGTATATCTTTTTGGAGAGAAATGTCTATTCAAGTCTTTTGTCCATTTAAAAAATTGGGTAATTTGTTTTTATATTGGTGAATTTTAAGATTTTAAAATATATTCTGGATACTAGACCCTGATCAGATATATGATTTGCAAATATTTTCTCTCATTCTGTAGATTTTCTTTTCTCTTTCTGGCTAGTGTCCTTTCATACACAAAATATTTTTAATTGCGATGAAGTTCAATTTATCTTTTTTTTTTTTTTTTGCTTATGCTTTAGGTGTCATATCTAAGAAAGTGTTTTCAAATCAAAGGTCATAAAGATTTACTCCTGTGTTTTTTTTCTAAGTATTTTATAATTTTAGTTTCCATATTTAGGTCTGTGATCCATTTTGAGTTAATTTTGCATATAGTATGAGTTAGGGGATCCAACTTTATTCTGCTTGTAGATGCCCCATTGTTGCAGCACCATTTTTTTAAGAGACTGTATTCTTTCTCCAGAATGGTCTTGACACCCTTGTTCAAATCAATTGACCATAAACATATGAGTATTTCTGAACTTCCGGTTCTGTTTCAGTGGTCTGTATATCCATTCTTATGTCACTACTGCACTGTTTAAGTAGCTTTGTAGTGTGCTTTGAAAAGTGTGAGCCTTTCAACTTTTTATTTTCAAGATTGTTTTGGCTTTTGGGTCAGTTGCAATTTCATATGAATTTTAGAATCAACTTAACCATTTCTGCAGAAATGATTTTTGAGATTTTGATAGAAATTTCACTGAATTTGTAGATTGTTTTGAGAAGTATTGCCGTCTTAAAATTAGTCCTCCAACCCACGAACATGGGATCTCTTTCTACTTATTTAGATCTTCTTTAATTTCTTTCAGCAATATTTTGCAGTTTTTGGTGTACCAGTCTTATACCTCCTTGGTTAAACTTATTACTAAGTATTTTATTCTTTGTGATATTTTTGTAGTAGAATTTTTCTCTGAATTTTATTGCTGTATTGTTTATTACAAGTGCACAGATACACAAATGATTTTTGTATATTGATTCTGTATTCTGCAAAGTTGCTGAACTTATTACTTATACTAGTATTTTAGTGGATTTCTTAGGATTTTATATATATAAGATTATGTTCTCAGGGAATAGAGAGATAGTTTTACTTCTCTCTTTTATGATATGGATGCTTTTATTTAATTCTAGCTTTGACTAGAATCTCCAGGACTATGTTAAACAAAAGTGATGAGAGCCGGTTTCCTCCTTTTGTTCCAGATCTTAAGGGGAAAGTATTTAGTCTTTCAAAATTAAGTTTGATGTTAGCTGTGGGTTTTTCATGCATACTCTTTATCACATTGAGGAAGTTCCCATCTATTTATTCCTGGTTTGTTGACTGTCATGAAAAGATATTGGATTCTTTTTCTATTGGATTCTATTTCTTATCATATCCATATTAATTTCAATGTCTTATATTAATACTCTATTTTTTAAACATTTATTTTGATTTCAAATGAATGCTTTCTAAATTTTTCTTTTCCTTATTTCAGTAACTAATCAGTCAGAAAAGGCTCTTTTTTAATTTCTTAAACACTGTGATTTTCTTTTTAAAAATACTTCTATTAGCTGTGTTTTTTTTCTCTCTCTCTCCACGTTTGAGTAAAGAGAGGTCTGTTTCTCAGTATACAAGCCCATGGGCATTCTGTTGTCCAACCTGTGTGCTGTTAGACTTCTCCTTGGTCTGGATCTAGAAGGGGAATCACAGCGCAAAGGCTCTTGTCAAAGTTCTGTGTCAAACACTCACTCATTTAATGTGCCTCAGTGCTGAGGAGAAGTTTTCTGCTTCTCATGATGGACTATCCGACTGTATAGAAGAGGATTTACTTTTGAAAACTTTGGAAATGCATGTATATGTGCCCAGAGCCAGCCTTGACTAGAGTGTGCCTCTGGTGGCCTGTCCCACTGCTACAGTCATGTCTTACTATGCAGTCCCCTATGAACCTCACTGTGCCTTTCCTGAGTCTAAATGGGGCCTTAGAATGGAGGCAGACTGAGAAGTGAAGATTCAAGGATAATATGAATGGCCTTGATTTACCCCACCTCCCCCAAAAATGTAAAAGATTTTTTAAAAGAGAAGGTTAGGAATGAGCTAACTGTTCCTCTCATCATCAGAGGTCCCAAGTGTCTGATATAAGGCCAAAAGTATTTATCAGTGTTTCCTTTGCACAAACACTTTTCTAAGTGCCTCATATGTGTTAATTTTACAGTCCTTATAACTACTCTATTATTACATTTTACATATCATGAAACCGAGGAACAAAAATGACAATTTTCTAAGGTCATGCAGCTACAGAGTGGTGAGGTCAGCATTAAACCCACAGCCTGACTCTCCTTTCTATATATGTAATCTGTCTTTATGTATGTATGTATGTCTATCATCAATCATCTATCTATCTATCTATCTATCTATCTATCTATCTATCATCTATTTATCTATCATCTTTCTACTAACTTATCTATAAATCTACCTATCCAGTCAGATAGTATAGAAATATGAACTTATGTATACACACACACACACACACACACACACACACTGTCACACACACGCAGGCATGCACGCCAGCAATATTTCCTCCTTTACTGTCCTTGTTCTGCTTCTGCCCCAGGGCACAGCTGAGCTCTGGATAGAGAATATATTCTCCTTAGGGCCTGATTGGTTCTGAATAGCACTCCTAGTTTCCTTTGTCCTTGGAATCTTGTATCACTTTGGGTATTTTCACAAATATTTAAATAAGTAGCTTTCATCTGAACTCAGAAGTCCTCCTGAAATTCTTTGCATATAAACTTGATCTTAATGACAATGCTTATTTTACTGGTGAGAAAATTAATGTCCAGAACAATTAGGCAACCTCCCTCCCCAAGACATAAAACTACTCATGGCCAAACAGCATGAGAGCTTATCCTCACCTGGTTTGTTCCCCACTGTGTTTTACCAGGTAAATTGTCTAAGAAACTGGTGATGTAAAAATGCAGCTGTTTTTCTTAACCTGCTGCCAGAGTTTCATATATTCTCAAAAGCCAAAAGCAAAATTTGGTTGGATTTTATTTACCCTGTTTGATTTTTCCTTACAATGGAAAATGGAATGTAGATCCTTAACTGAGATTTTTCTTGAATTGGGCTAGGTGAAAATGTCTTTTTGAGCTCTTTTATTTGATATCCTATTAACTTTTTAAAACTCCCATTGTTTTACTCTTGACAGACCTGTTATGGTTCAGATGTGAGACAAACGTACATGTAGAGGAAGCTTCTCTAATAGGCTATATTTCCCTCAGACTACTGAGGTTATATAAAAACAAAATTCGAAGTACACACACCAGGACATCCACCTCATTGTAAATTTTCTGGCATATTTAATTGACTTCTTAGGCTGTTATCAAAGCATGTGATAAATTGTTGAGTGCTGGCCTTAATGATGTTCTTGGCATTTCTTTCCAACACAGAAGTTTTGTCATTGTTGGGAGAAGGTGGCTTCCAGGCACGCAGGTGACAGGGCCTCAGAGGCAGTCTTGCTTAGGTTAGCAGCCTGGGTAGGCTGCATGTTATTACGCAAGTAAACAGTATTTATATCCCTAGTGATAGCAGTTAGGGTAAACAGCAACTATTTAGACTTTAGCTCTTTAATAAAAATCCTCTGAATTGGTTTTTAAAAGTCAGGCTCTGGTGGCAGAAGCAAGTAGGAGAGAAAAGAATAGAATAATTGGAGGTTGCTGTCTTTTCACTTCCCACATAAAATTATTTGAAGAGACAGGCCAGAACTTTAAACAGGAATACCAAGAGAAGTTGTCATTTAGATGTCAGTTGTCGTGACTTTTGGGTTTTTGCTTAAAGGACTTTCTCCCCCATATTCTTCTCTCTCTCTCTCCCCCCAGACATACTTCAACGACAATATCCTTACCCTGATACGGACCCTGGTGACTGGAGGAGCCACGCCAGAGCTCGAGGCTCTGATTGCTGAGGAGAACGCTCTTCGAGGGGGCTACAGCACCCCCCAGACACTAGCCAACAGGGACCGCTGCCGAGTAGCCCAGTTAGCACTGCTGGATGGGCCCTTTGCAGACTTGGGGGTGAGTTCACAACTCCTGGGCTACCTGAGCCCACTGTTTGGTAATAGCTTGGTCACAGTTTTCTGTGTATCAGGCACAGTGCTTTACACTTAATTATTCATTTTTATCCCCATGGTGATCCTTTGACATAGATTCTGTTATCAGACTCCAAAAATACTGAGGCTCAGAGAGACTGATGACTGGCCCTCTTAGGAACTTGCACCAGGAACACTTGCTCACTTCCCTCAGGTGTCTCCGACCAAAAGATAGGGAACAGCAGGTGATCCAACTTGCAGCCAAAGATAAGAACCCTTTCCACAGGTTCTTAGCAATGCTCAGGCTACTTAACCCCAACTGTACATTAGGAGGCCATGAAGAGCTTTTATAAACCACTCAGGATTCTGAGCTTTTGTGTCTGGGTAGGCCCCAGGCACTGGTGGTTTTCAGAACAACACTAGTAATTATGTGCGTCCAGAACCACTGGCCAAACAGCATCTCACGTGGCTCTTTTAACATCTCTAATTTCAAACCCAGGTCCTCTAATTTCTTCCCTGTCACAGAAGTGACCATTGTCTCTCTTTGGGTTCCACACACCAGCCTGGTCCAAACTTTGGGAGAAGTATGCCAACTTGAGCCTTATTCCCAGCTTTACTCCAGATATGCTTTCAAGGGTTGGAGCCAGAAGTCTTGGGAACCTAAACACTCATTGCACAAATAGTAGTGTCACTCAACAAAAGGGTTGATTTCTTGATTTCTTTGGAAGCCCTGATGTCGACTTGCACCATATTTTGCTTTGATTACAGGCAGGAACCTATGTTATTAGACTGGGCTTTTTTGAAAGGCAGCTTCCATAGCTAGTGGCTCTTTTTAATCTGTCATATACTTTATTACACTTTAAAAGGACAAACACTTTAACGGTAAGATTCAGCCCCATTTGTGTTCTTTTATATGATGCCCATATGGAAATTCCAATGACGGGAAGGGCAAATGCAGTCACTTTATTCTCAGTGAAGTCATTCTTCAATGCCTTTCCTGTGATAATGCCTACGTGAAGCCACCTGGCTGCATAAAGCCAGTATTTCCAAGTAAATGAATTTGCTTTCACATTTCACATCGGAACCCAGACCCTTGGAAGGTGACTGTGACCTGATTAGAACTGTGAATCCCAGTTATTCAGCCTGCAGACCTCCAGCTTCCTGAGGAAACACATCCTCTTCCACTCTTGCCATCTCTGAGGTCTGTAAATTGTGCTTTTCACACAGTCTTTACCTGAAAGAGTCTATCACCATAGTACCTGGTGAGGTCTTTTCTCCTTGCAGTGATTTTAATTATCACTAGAGCAGTTTTAACAACACGGTCAGGTCACAGTGATTACAGCCGAGCTGGGGCCAAACATAATCGCCATTTTGCAGAACTGGTTTCTTCTCCTCAGCTGAACACACAACTGAGAACTTCGAGCTTTATACTCACTTAAAGTGAGGGAGAGGCACAGTCTCCTTTGAGCTCTCATTGCTACAGATGGAAAGCTAGGAAGAACCAGGGGAAAACTACATTATCTGATTCCTAAAAACCACCAATATTGGGTACAGGCTGGTAACCAAATCGACTTTTTCAGCCACAGTCTCTTGGTACAGACCCCTCCAACTCAGGAGATAGCAAAACAAGCTGCCATGAAAAGGCCCATTTCCTTCTGGACCTCTACTTTCAGGCCAATAAAAATAATTGTTTCTCTTTGTTCTGTTGTCTCCCAGGATGGTGGTTGTTATGGTGATCTGTTCTGCAAAGCTCTGAAAACGTATAATATGCTTTGTTTTGGTATTTATCGGCTGAGAGATGCTCACCTCAGCACCCCCAGCCAATGCACAAAGAGGTGAGTATGTTTACACTCTGCTCTTCCACCCAAATGCAGAGACATAGATGCTCTCTCTTTTTCCCCTACTACGAAGGCAAAGGCCTCTATACAAGCTCTCAAATGCAAATTACTCTGCCTGCATTCAATCCAAGATTGAGTTTGGAGGTTATGGGAAGCTTTTTTCTTTAATTACTAATAGCAGGTGTAAAGACATTGTGGGAAGAATTCGAGTTTTATAGAATAGTTCCATCACCTAATTACAAAAGTTTGAATAAAAGCACCTCCTCCAAATTCCAGCTACTGGGATAATTCTGTTAGAACCTATTATAGAGATATTTCATACTGTTAATGTTTAAAATAAATTCTTTTGCCATCTTAGGTGCCTATTCTTCTTACTATATTTTTAATTGACTCATTTATTTTATATATTTTAAGAGAATTGTGTATTATCACTTTAAGAGGAAAAAATAATAGTTTATGTGTGCTAGTTATATTCTTCTAATATACATTAAAATAAATTCATAGCAGCCTCAAATTAAAGCACATTCTAAAATTATCAAAAGTGGCGTATTTGTGTAATATACCCCAGGAAACAGTGCTGTAAAGATGAGTGTTTCTCAGGCCTGGTTGCATATTGGAATCATTGAGGATACTTTTTAAAAATACTCGGATTAGTCTGACTTAATTGGTATGGAGTAAAATTGCATATAATTTTTTAATGCCCAGAAATTACAGTGTATATAGGCAGAGCTGAGAATAATTGCTATAGACCAGTGGGTTGTCAAAGTTTAGTGAGCATGAGAATCACCTGCAAAACTTGTTAAAACACAGACTGCTGAACCCTACACACAGAGCATCCAATTCAGTAGGTTTGGGGTGGGGTTGCTTAAGAATTTTCATTCTCAAGAAGTTCTCAAGTGATGCTGGTATATCTGTCCTGAAGACAACACTGTGAGATCCACTGCTGTAGATGAAACAGTAATTTTTTTTTTTTTAGTCAGGGAGATATTTTATGTTCTTCCACTTAGTAAAATTCCTACTAAAGTTGATTTTCTTGAAAGATAAAGAGTGAGGAAGGACTAAGAAGATGTTAGATTATGGTAGACAAAGATTCTAGAATGAAAGATGCAGTATAGTTCATGAAGCTTCCTGCATGTACTTGTGCTACTTCAGAAGTGAACTTTACAGTGTCTTGAAAGGGGCACATAGACCGTAGGAAGCACAGTTCGGTTTTCTCATTATTGGCACTAATTCAGCATCTTGAGATGCCAGGGCTCATGGCTGGTCTCCTCTGTTGAGCTAAACAGAGGAATATTTAGTCCAACTTGGAAGATAAATTTTAAGGCCTTGAATCATCTGGAATTCCTCCTTCCAGATCCTATGGGAGAACTGAAGAAGCAGGCAGTTTCTTCTGATTCTGAGAGAGGTGAATCTCTACTCAGTCATCCTCATTTTGTGTCATCTTTGCTCTCCCCATCTAGGTACGTCATCACCAACCCCCCATACGAGTTTGAGCTCGTGCCGACGGACCTGATCTTCTGCTTAATGCAGTTTGACCACAACGCCGGCCAGTCCCGGGCCAGCCTCTCCCATTCCTCCCACTCGTCCCAGTCCTCCAGCAAGAAGAGCTCGTCCATTCACTCCATCCCATCCACAGCAAACCGACCGAACAGGCCCAAGTCCCGGGAGTCCCGAGACAAACAGAAGTACGTGCAGGAAGAGCGGCTCTGATATATGTATCCACTGCCACCGTGTGTGAAACTGTATCTGCCACTCATTTCCCCAGTGGGTGTTTCCAAAAGTAACTTCCCCTGTTTTCCCCTGTAGTCCTCCCTTTTTTTTTACACATATTTGCATATGTATGATAGTGTGCATGTGGTTGTCATTTTTATTTCACCACCATAAAACCCTTGAGCACAACAGCAAATAAGCAGAAGGACCAAAAGTTATTTATGATCCTAGGGGAAAAATAACCCAAAGGCATGCTCCTGACATAAATAGCTTACAGCAGGAATGAGTTCACAGATTAGCAGAGAGCACTTGAATCAATGTCAGTTAAGATAGTTAATTTACTTGATGTAGAAGAAAAGTTTATTCTGATTTATCAGGATTATCAGGGTGCTTTGGGTTTTGATTTCGTTCTTTTCCTTTCTTTCTTTTTCTATATACACACAGTAATATATGCACACATGTTTATTTGAAACAAGCAACCAAAAAACAACGAAAACCTTTCTATTGTTTTCACTCTTTAGGCTGAAGTATTGCAAAGCATTTGAAAACTTTAGCCATTTGTGTAGATGATTATTAAGCACTTGCTTGTTGCAAGAGAACATCTGAGATTTTTTAGTTACTAACCCAGGCCTTTTGTCCCAGAGCTAGTTTCCTTTGGGAGTTCAGATGAACCTTGCTGCCCTTACTGTGGGGGAAGAATAGTATTCCATTTATGGATGTATCAAATTCTAGTCATTTAATTTAAGTGAAAAGAGGTTTGATTGCATATTAAATTGTTATTCTGTCTCCTTACGCTGCCATATGAATAGATATTTTTTTCTTTCACTTTTGACATTTGGGATGAAAAGCCATATGTATCATAAATATCAGATGTAAGTCATTAAAAACTGCCTTCCTGAGACTTTTACATCTTTTAAAAGGTAATTACTTACCTTATGTAGAGAATAAATAATGCTCAGGAAAGAGCAAGTATTTTTCCATGCTTTCTCAGGGGACCTTTTTACTCCCCTCTATTTGATAGTTAGGGTCCCCATGCCAGGTAAGAGCAAGGGCTGGGGCCGTGGTAGAGAGAGAAGAAGATAAACCTAGCAGTAGATCATGTTTTCTAGGAGCTGACATGCTAAATAAATTAGAATGTAGGAGGATCAAGCCACAGTTGATTCAACAAAAACAAAAGACAGCTACCACCTTAAACTGTTGGTACAGCTGCATGATGCTGGCTGTCCCAAAGCAGAAAGCTGATAGAAAAAAACCCTCCTCATCAATTTCTTTAACATAGCTGATTCATTTAGGCAGGTGAAGGACAATCATAGAGAACTTCTTGTCATTATGAGATGGGGAGCAGAAGAAGAGTGAGCCAAACATATTTTGGTATAATTATTTTTTCTTATCTCTCTCTCTCTCTCTCTCTTTCTCTCTCTCTCTCTCTCACACACACACACACACACACACACACACACACACACACAGTTAGTAAGCACAAGAGGAAAGGTAGAAAAATACCTTTTTAATATATAATTGTCAGATGTTTTATGCATGCAAATTATGCTTTAGGTGGTACAATAGTTCTTAAAAATCTGCCCACTCTACCTTAACCAAATTCTTACGTAGATGGACTAGCCCTAGGCTGGTATATACATATTTGAAATGTTTACTTTAAAAAAATCTATTTAATAGAATAAGGGTGGAGGGGAGGAGAAAAATGTTACAGCTGTACCATCTCTAAAAAGGTGTTTTTATGGTGAATGTTTTGGGTTTAGATTTTTGATCCCCTATTCCCCTAAGCATGATAGTTTTGGAGATTTGCTTGCTGTGTGAATTGACAAGCACTTTTACTGATGAAATGATGAGGCTCAGTCAGAACATCCACCCCCCACACCAGTAATGGAGTGGGGAATAATTGTATACATGTATATTAAAAAGCCCTATGAATGGAAGATTATTTCAAATTATTTTTGTCCCTATACATAATTTTTTATATATAAAGTATAACTATCTTTTTATATATAACTATATATGTATCTATACATACACATATGTACATATGTATGTATGTGTATACACACACACACACATACACACACACACACATACACTTATTCCCTAGTTTTGGATCATGAAGAGCTCTTCATGCATTCTTTGCAGAGGAGATTATATAGTTATGCCATCAGAACATTTATAACTATAAGAATGTGCCAGTTAAAGTGCTCAGTAGGAAATATGACAGTTTAAAAGCATTGTAAAACTCACATAGCTTACTTCTCTCTCTAAAGTGCAACAAGGATGAATAGAATGGGCCAAGGTATGACAATTAATGGTTCTGCATGACCTAGCCACTGCTGGGGGTTTTCTTCTATAACATTGTCCTTGTGAAAACTTTTGTGAAATTAAAAAAAAAGGAGTTACAAATTTTATTCTGTTATTGGTTTATTTTTATTTACACTTTTCTGTCTGTAATTTTCTTTATTTTGTTTTGATTTTTTTTCCCGTCCCCATTTCCCTTTCTTTCCTTTTCCTTCTTCTCCTCCTCCACTTTCTAAATTGCTCAGAGCAATGAGGCTGTGCTACTGCTACTGCTAGATCCCTTAGAGTTTGTTTTGGTGTTCTTGGGTTTGGAGTCGGGTGATTTGGGGGGAACTTCTTCCATCTGGCTTGCCTTTTAATATGCACGTGGCCTCCCTGCCCACCTTGGTACCTTGCTCCAAGTTCGAAAGCATTTTCCCATTAAGAAACCCAGCTTCCTCCACTCCCGCCCATTACCACCACCCCGACCCAGTTCACCATCAGTCTGTCCACATCTCTGTGTTTATCTCAGTAAGACCTACTGAATCAAGTGATGACGTGAGGTGATAAACTTTTCTGAAAAACATTTGCAGCTATTCCTTTGGGCAAATCTCCTTCTCGGTTAATATTTTATCCTCCTTTTGTTTGGAACCAGGAGGGTTATTAATGGCAAAAGCATTGGTCTCCTTTATGTTTGATCAGTATGACTCCAAATTAAAACTGTTCAACTGTATGTATCAAATCAACAGCCCACACCCAGTTAGTTACCTGGGGGATGACAATTCAGTTTCTTACCCAGGTCTATTCTACCAAAATGCTGTCAGACATTTATTAAATCTCAACCAGAGATTTGGCAGATAGAGAGAAGTAAATCCAAAATTCATTTGATATGCAATCTGTTAGCAGTTCTGATGAGATGATATTGTGGAGGGAATGGAGTGGGAATAATAGATTAACATGAGATGAAAATTTGGGATTTTCCCCTGGACTTTGGGCACATAATTGAAAGTTGTCTATACTTGGTAATGACATATTTAATAATGAAAAAGATATTATTATTACTACTTCTATTTCGTTAGCCAAAACAACTGTGTCATACTTCCCTCAATAGAACAAACAGTCTCCTCCATTGTCTTCTGTATGACCCCAAACTTCCCATTTCTCTTTCAAGTTCTCTTTGGAAGGAGGCATATACGTTTTTTATATTATGTCTCTCCTCTTCCCCCACCTCCCCATTAAAAAAAGAGACAAGCAGTTTAGGGTAGAAAGTGAAAGAGTTACTGGAGAGAAATTTTGTGCATTTAAAAAGAACGACAGCTAGAAACTCAATTATCTACACCATTCTAGAGGAGAAGCAATTTATAAGCCAGTCAAGTCCAATTTGCTTTAGGTTTAGAAAGGGGTAAACCTTAAGTAAGCGGGTAGACCAAGAGGCTCAGTGAACCTTCTCAGCTTCAAAACTCAGATGATCATGCAATTATCAACATCCCTAAGGACTGCTACTCAAGGTCCTTCCTGATGCCAATTCAAATGGATATAGAAAAAGCTGGACCCCATATATGTATAGTTAGATTTCTATCATGGTTAGAAAAGATTTCCAATTCTGTTATAAATATTAAAGATTATGACCTAGAACTTTACTCACAACAAGTGCTCAATATATATTTTGAAATAACCTTAAACATTTTTACACCTTTTGTAAATTATAAATTTTATGATCCTTTTACAAATTATGTCTACCCTCTTGGCTTATCTTAAAAAAATACAAGAAATGTCTGTAGGTGCTTCACAATGCCGCTGTGCTGTTAGAGTTTTCTCAAGCTGGATACATAGCTTCCAAGAAAGGGGAACAGTTCTGTAAGCTTGGTGAGTAGAGAGATTGTGCCTTCTGCCAGCATTGTCAGGATCCCAGGTGACCAGATAAACCTTTTGACTGGTTCTTCTTCAGCACGGGAAAAGCCTAAAGGTGTCTGCATCCCAATAGAGACAATTAAATCAACCTGCCAGGTTCCTATAGCAACAGGCTCTTGAAGGAGAAAGAGGAGAGTACAGAAACTTCAGGGCTTGTGGAAGTCAAGACAGGGTAAAAATCAATGTCTCAGTCAGCTTCTTTCAGTCCTTCCCTGCTTTGTCATAACATGATAAAGAAGCACCTGTCACTAACCTAGCTGCCTATTTCCCATCAGGAGGTTGCACATTTATTGCATGGGGAAGTGAGAGGAATTATCCCTGCCACCTGGAAAAAAAGAGTGCAAATTCCACCCTCTGGGGATCTAAGGGCCAAGAGGGAGCAGTTTGCTCTGCCCAGAGAATGGCAACATTAGACTTCCAGTTAAAAGAGGCAAACACAGTCATAGAGGACAATTGCAAAGAAGTGAGACAATTTTCATAAATGGAAACTGCTCCCTTTCTGGTACAAATGATTTTCATTTCTATAAAATAGCCACATTTACCCACAGAGAGGAAAGGAGGCAGTATGCATGTGTGGGGTCCACTGGGAGGCTTGGGGTCTGTGGGGCAGAAGGCGAATGCCAGACTCTTTCTCAGAAATGTGAGATGTGAAACCACAGAGCATTACCTTTGAAGTTTGAGCTCCTTGTTAGCTTATACTGTCCTCAACTGTTATCTCTATCCAAATGGAATCTTTTTCTTTCAAGCTCTTTCTCTCTAAACCTCAGCTTGTGGTATAGCAAGAAGAGGGCCAATTATTCCAAATGCCTTTGCTGTATCATTGTCTCCCCTTTCATGCATTCTCCTCTGGGGAGTAGTTATGTGAAAAGGCTAAATCCCACAGCACTGACAACCCACAGAGCCAGCGAAGAGACTCAATTTTCACAGTGCAGCCTGTTTCTCTGCTTCTGGGTCCCCAGACAGTTATGTCAGCCTGTATCCAGGGCCCTTTTCCACCAGAACTTACTATTCTGGGGTTTCTTATGCCTAGAGGAAATCTTGACCCTTATTCTAGACCCTTCAATTTCAGTGATGAAAGATGGACAGACGGTGGAGATGGTTTGCAGGTGGGGTAGGGCACCTGTCAAGTGAAAGCCAATATTTCAAAGACATGGGTACCACATGAGGTTAGCAGCCCTGACCTCCTCAGGCAGAACACTCATCACTCCTCCTCACCTTCCAAATGAAGACTACCAAACCAAATCTTTCTCTGCCATCTTTACTGCCACAATTCTCATTTTTCAAGTGACCACCCAATTTTTTACACCTCAGTTATTTACTCCAGTCTCATTTGTAATCATATTGAAAGGTACTACTCATCCTTACATAGTCCTTTAGTACTTACATTAATGCTAACCGTATACTAAAATTTAACACTTTAGTGCTTACCATGGGTCAGATGTTCTTCTAAGCACTTTACATGTATCAGCTCATTCAATCTTTAAGACAACCTCAGGTGTAGATGCTATTGGTATCTCCATTTGAAAGATGTAGAATCAGAGATTTGTTCAAAGTCACCTAGCCAGGAAGTGGCAAGGTAGAATTTAAAACTAGAGTCTGTAAATTTTGCCTCCACAGCATAATGCCTGCTAATGTTACAAATAATTCTAATAGTCTTAACAGCTCACATTTACTTACTATGTTTCTGGACTTGTGGTAAGTGATTCATGGGCACTAGCCCTTTTTATCCAAACAACATTAGGAAAATCCTATCATTAGTTCCATTTTACAGAAGAGCAACTAAAGCTAAGGTAAATTACATAATGACTTGCTTGGAGCCTTGCAACTAGTATGTGAGTGAGCCAGATTCATTTGAGTTTAACCTATTGCCCTATGCCATCTCTTTGGCCTACACCTCATTGCTCATCTGCGCCCGACAGCCCATGGCATGGCTGGTCTTGATAGGTGACATCTCCCTGTGGCAGTGTCAGTCCTTTTACCAGCATCAACTTAAGTTATTTTCCATGTTTTATCTTGTTTGACTAGCCCACTTGCCACAGATTGTGTGCAATGCCACTCCTTTCCTAACTCCAGGCAGGTCACACATTGTCTGCACAGTGATGACATCATCCATCTCATCCCCAAGAAGCTTATTAACAAATGGGGCTATTTTTCTCTGGCAGTGAGGAGGCCTTCACATCCAGATCATTGCCTTTCTCATTTTAGGGATTAAACAAAGCTCCCAGAAGTTTTTTGGCATGTCAGATGAGGCAGGGAGAGGAGATAAATTTGAATATTCTGGACCACTACTTCAGCATTCACTTGAATTTCTTCCCTGAGCACCTTTTCTTATGGCCAATTTTGTAGTCACCCATTGGCCCAGTTTCTTCTTTGTAAGGCAATATTCAATAAACCAAAGTGTCATTGTCATCCTCAGATCACTCTCCTCTGAAGTAGAATGACTGGCGATCATTAAGTGTGTGTTTCCCTGAAGCTATTTTGGAAAAATATCTTTATAAAATATCTTTGCTCCTAGATATTTTGGTACAATGGTCACAGCATTAATATATTTTCATTTCCTTAACATCCTATCTAACCAAGTTCCAACAATACGTATATCTGACAAGCTACCCTAATTAAAAAACCTCAGCTGATCACCAGAATGGGCTTTAACACAACTCCCTCTTGTGTTGAAGCTGAATGACCAACACACTGGGGCTTCTCTGCTTAGATTTCTTTTTATGGCAAGAAATTTAAAAGGAAGGAGAAAGAAGCTTAAATGGGGAAATAATGTCCTTTCTTGCAGCAGACAGCAGAAAGAAATTGATATTCTCTCTGCCGTGAAAGGTCAAAATGCCAACTTTGAAGTGAACTGTAAAGACTAAATTCTGAACAATTATTGTCTACAGCAGTTGTAAAAATTTCAGCAAATTGAAGCTGTCTTTGGTCTTTCACCCAAAAGACTTATTTGTTTCCATAAACAGAGTTCACTCTTTTGTCCAACCTGGCATGTTCAACCTATCACTAAATTCCTTTGTAAAATCAGCCCACATAATGGCATGGCCAAAACCAAGGGTGGATCAGGCAAACAACACAGACACCAGATTCAGCACTTCTAAAAATCACCTTTGGAAAAACCATTGGAAAAAAATCATAGTTTGAAATTGTTTCAGTGGCCTGGCAATGCTTTTAAAACATGATAACCATCACACTTTACTCCTCTCTGAAAGGTTAGTTTAATCATAGATCACAAAAAAATTGGTTTCCACAAATGCATAATGGTTCATCTATGTCACACTTGAACTAAATGGTTTTTTAAATGGAGCTGAAATTATTTTGATGTGTACACAGTCCCGGGTTTCTATACAACCTTTTTTAACCAGCCCATCAGGAACCTTGCCTCTAAAGCCTCATTAATAATTCAGATGTGCTGATGACTTTAAAAGATCTATGGAATTGAAGCTTAGGGAAGAAAAAAAAAACTCTGCTTGACAAAAAGATAAATGAATGTAGAAAGAAGCTGTAGGAGTCTGGCAAGCTGTAGATCATCTCAGAACAGATTGTAACTTTATCATTCTGTCAGAGAGAATAATTTAAAGCACTTAATCAGTTAGCTTCACTGTGAGGATGTAGCATTATGAATTCCTATCGTCCAATCTGTTCAAATCAAAGTGAACTTAATTATAATAGGTGAGAGAGCCAGAGCAGAAGAGAGGGGGGTGGAGAATGATCCAAGAGGCAGTAAATTTCCTGGGGGGTAAACTGAGCTGCTGAACAAAGGGTAGTGAGTAAGCTTTCACCAAAGCACATCCCAGCTCCAGCGATAGTGTTTACATTGAGGACTCAGGGTACTTGACATGGTGAGAGAAAGTAAGAATCACGAAGAAACAAGCAAAGTGATCCTGAGCCAATTGTAGATACTGAATTTATAAATCACTAGCCAGTCAGAAAGACAGATGGATGGACACACACACAGACACACACACACACACACACACACACACACACACACACACACACACACCCCTCTGTCAAGCCAGGGGAGCCATTTTTTGTTAACACATCAGTCTGGGGCCACTGACATAGCAGTTCTGAATTGTTCTGCTAGGCAGCAAAGGAGGCCAGAGAGGTTGCTATCTCTTTAGCATTGGAAGTGCTTCAAAGCTTTTTTCATTTTCTTTTCTTTTTGTAAGCCACTAAAATGAGGAATATGATTCCCAAGTTAGAATGTTCTATTCACACAGTCTCTTTGTATCTATATGCCTTGCCTATTATTCAGAAAATTTTAATCCTAGAAAGAGATGGGGATGAGGGCTGAGTCTTATAAAATAGCATCAGCTGCAAAGAGGATGCTAGATCATTTTTATTCTCACCCTAGGCCCGCAAATGCCCTGACTCGGCATTCTTTTTCAGCCTTCTCTGCTTTTAGGGTGGAAATGAAATGCCAAGCCCTCATCTAGTTCCCTTGTCAATAGCTTGGGTTATTACAGCCAGTTAAGATAGTGCCACTAGGATTTATTTTCATACCTTTATACCAACATAGAGTTTTCTTTCTTGACATAAAAGCCAATTCAAAATCCTCTTCAAACATTGGTTACTATTCTGATTTTCTTTCTCATTGGCCAGAAAAACCTGTGGGCTTATTTTAAGATCTTCAAAACTGGCTGCAAAACAAATAGAAGAGTGGAATAGTTGAAATATGTGTTTTACAAACTAAGCCAAATAAAGGCTGGGAGAAGGAGATCCTGCATAAGATTCGAGATCACTCACTCTATGGCAGAGACATGTTCCATATGCTCCACTCAAATCAATGGATGCACAAATCTTTCCTTGGGCAATATTTGATATATTCAGCACCTCCTTCCCAACAAAGCTTTTCAGGCCACTAAGGGAACCCCAGAGAACATTGCCAGATTTCTTTTTTCAACCTCTCTTTATTCTCTGAGGGCTACCCACAGTGCCTCAAGCCTTAATGGCCCATTGGTCATCACTTGCTATGGCAACAGAGGTATGTTTCAGGTTTGGGGGTTCTCCCTACATTGCACTGTCTCTCTTAGCAGCAACTCACTGTCAGCTTCTATTACTTTTATTTTTTTATTATTTTTTGCATTGTTCTATGAACTTTCTAAAGGTTTTACCTTAGGACTAATTAAGCTTCTTATTTTTCCTTCTTGTTCTCTATCCATTTTACCCTTTAGCAGAAAAGAAATGGTTTACAGATGAACCGGATAATGCCTATCCCAGAAACATTCAAATCAAGCCCATGAGTACCCACATGGCTAACCAGATCAACCAATATAAATCCACAAGCAGCTTGATTCCACCAATCAGAGAAGTTGAAGATGAATGTTGACTCCCAGGAGACAAGAACTATTTTTTTAAAGCCTGACAAACTTCATAAATGGTGATGTGACTTTTCTTCTTCTTACATGCTGAATCACTGGTGGAAACGTTAGGATAAGCAAGTTTTTCAAGAAAAGTAAAGTAGACAGATCTTTCTCTTTGTCTGCCTTGGATATTGCTTCCATGTATTTTGCAAAAGAAAATAATTTTATTTATAAATGAACATACTAAAATAGTCATGTATAGCTCTAGCATTTTAAATTATTTTTATTTATTAGAAAGAAAATATATATTTTTCTTTTTTTTTCATTGTCAAATATCTCCCCTATATTTAAGCAATGCAAAATCAAAATGAATAAGTGGCCAGACTCCTTAATGTGTATTTCTCTTCTCTCTTTTTTCTTTGAGGAGAATGATGGTCATCACCACAATTTATTATAATGATGGAAAATGGGTTACTTAAAAATAATTTTAAAATGGTTCAATGACGTAAATATGTATTTTAGTAAATTCAAAAAAGAAGACAAAAGGGGGCAGGTGAATGTCCTGGATGGGTGTGTATTTTGGCTTCATTGACACCAGCTCTTAATAAATGGAAACATTTATTTTCACAGTTGAAAGTCATATTTTTGTAGTTTTAGTTTTCATTCTGTATTTTTTATCCCTTTGTTCATGTACTTAAAGAGAAGACCTTCTTGCAGCTTTTCTACAATTGCCAGATCAGGTTTACCCAGCCAACTGACAATACTGGGAGGGTTTCAAGCACACCCGGGACATGGAAGTTGACAACCAGATGCACACGAGACCTCGCTCTGTTTGTTGTTGTGATGGTGGGGACTCCTATGTGCTGTTAGACTTTTCATTTCATATCTCCAAACCACCCGCACAAGTACTTTCAACTTTGGAAGGGTCTGGTGGACTTTCTCCCCACTCCCCAAGTCTTGGAGCTTTTAGCCTAAAAGTTTATAAACACTAATAAATAGTTTTGCTTCATAATAGGATATGATAATATGGTCATTCTTTTCACTGAACTTTTGTTTAAAAGCCAGAAAATTTCAATGATCAAGAAGATGACTCTTACCCAGATTTTAGTTTTGCAGGTTTCCTTTAGTTGATGGGGGAAAAACAAACTTGCTACAACAATATAAAAAATAATAACAAGAGGAAAACAAGAATGCACTTAACATAGACTGTTAGTAAAAGGCATTTGAAAATTACCAGCAATGAAATCAAATGTATCAGCCACTTCAGACTGTGGTCAAAAGATTTTTCTAGCCATCAGATACAATTACTGTGTCTCAGAGCTCTGCTGGTTGCTTGCATGCTCAGTGTATAGTCATCCCAGCAACTGTTATATTCCAAATGATTTAGCAAGTCTTTTGACTTCCCAATTATCAATCTTTGATATAATCATCAAGGTCTCTGGAGAAGCATGGATGTAACAGTGATTTTTATTTTCTTAAACTGTAGACACTTGATGAAACCAAACTTATCCAAATATCCCCCAAAGTACTATAATATCGATTTCATTAATTTTTCAGACCATGACCCTGTGGTACCTAGTATGTTAGTGCAAAATCAAATCAGAGCCAAGCAATGACATCACCATGAAAACGTGTTTCCACTAAGTACTCCAATTACCAACATAGGCAAAATGAGCTTCCACCTCTGTCCAGTTGCTGCAGAGCCAATGTAGTCGTGCTTCCACCTTGTAGGTGCCATCCTGAAGTGACTTGTCAGACTGTGTTGTCACATTTTGTAGAACTAGTTCTATAAAAGTATTGTGAATATAATGTATGTCCAATTGGATTGTTTAAAAACTACTTATAACCAACCAGTAGTCTACTCAGCAGACGAAAATGATGTCAGCAGTCTATATTCAGGCTTATAAACATTTCCTGGTATCCAACAGAAGTAAAATTGGTTTGTGGACTGAATCCCTTGCTAGGATTTTACAAGCCAGGTCTTCTTCTACATAATGATTTTGCATTGGGTTCACCTTAGTACATTCACCTTAATCCACGCTCTTCTTTCCTTCATGAACTCTGGTGGAACTTTCCTTCATTCTTGTTCCTGATAACCATTTCTGAATTTTTCATAATGAGTTGGTCTCCTCTGGCAGGTGATGGTGGCCACCTAAATAATCTGAAAGGAACTTAAGCTAGAATCCCATGCCCTGCCCTCCTTTCCCCATCTTGCCATACCAAGTAAGTCTAGAAGCAGAAGTGTAAACTCCAGTTCCATCATTGCTAGAGATTTGAGTCTGAACTTTTTTTTTTAACTAAATGGTTATAATTTTTTCTTTTTACAGTAAAGGGCTCCCCCTACCAAAGCTAATCAATCATCTTGAATTAATTTTCTTCTAAGGTACAGCAGCAAGCTCATGCTATTTTGCCTATGCAATAATGGATTGTTCCTGTCCAGAAAATAAAATCAAACAGTCTTAAGCAAGTATGGCAAATAATTGGTTGGTGTCTCCTTTGGCAAAAGCTGCTTCCTGGTAGGTTGAAAGTAAAATAAAAACAGAAACAAGATTGTAAGATCACTGAAGGGCTCAAGGAATGAGCTTCTTATATGTTTCTATTCGTTGAGCTCTCTGGCCCCAAGAAAGTGCCATGACAGCTTGTCCTTCTGACTAAATTCAGCACAGACCAATGATAGTCATCATGGTACAGCCAGTGCTATAAGGCTCTGATCTCCCATTCCAACTTAAATTTCCAGAGAAGCCATTTTCCCAAACTAAAGACTCTTGGGTGCTTTGGGAATCAAATACTCACTAACAGGTTATTTAAAAAGCGTGAAACACCTACTTATAAAGGCATCATCATCATCTTTCTCTTTAAGAATACTTATTCTTTCATATGAGCAATTTTGTATTTTAAAATATCACTTTGAACCAATATAAAACCTCTTACATACAACTGATTGTGACTAAGGTGTGTTGAGCAATATTCAGAAACTTTGTTCTTTGAAAGATTGGGACACCTTATGAAGTACTTTGTACAAAATTTAACTGAAGACTTTAAACAAACTTAAAATTCAAACTGTTTGGTTAGTGTTGGAAAGAGGAAGTAAGAAAGCATAAGAAAATTGGGGATATTCTCATGTTGAAAGGTGAGAGTCCAACTTTCCTACTTATGATTGAAGGTGAGGATTTTAGAACTGTATCTGCAAATAACTAGCTATGCACATTAAAAATGTTCTTTCAACTCTCTGATTTTCAATGACCTCATTTGTAAATGAGAGCAATTCATCTAGATGACTCGAAGGTCCCATTCAGATCTGAGAGGACATGATCTAAGTTAGGAGTGGGAGCACAGGAATGAAGCCCCTGGAGATGAACTTGTCCTACTGTAATAAAGGCCCTCCTCACTGCATCACCTAGGCATGCAAATCTAAAAATTCAAATTCTCCTGGATCACTTTGATTAGATTTTTTTCTGTGTATTCCTAGGATTTTCTTCATAATTTCATCCCTGCATGTTCCTTTTCTTGGTTCAAGGTTCAATTTTGGTCAATCTCTTTACTTCTAATTCATAGCTCTAATTTCCATTGTGTAATTTGAGGCTCATAAATTCTGATTCCTGAAATTATCTTCATTTTTGTTTCTGCATGCAAATCTGGGCTTTAGGAAGTAACCAGTCTCATTTCTCACTTCATTTCCTACCCTCTGTTTATTTACTGTTTTTATTCCATTAGTATATTAACTTTCTCTTTGCTACACACATGCCTATGTCTAATTTTGATTTATTATTTTTCATTGTCAAAGAGAACCTCAGTAAAGGAAGAAAGGAAAGAAGGGACAAAAGAGGGAAAAGAGGTGGGAAGAGATAGATAAAAAGAACATTAAACCAATCAACTGGGGTGTGAGCTACCTTACTTGTAGGAGATTAAGCAAATCTAAGCAATCTGGACATGGGGTTTGAATGCAGAATCTGTCCACTTTCTATTCTGTCTCTATATTCTATTTTCTATCCTGTTCCTATTTGCTGCCACAAGTCACTGTGGCCCTTGCAAAGGACTTTACCATTTAAGGCTTGACTCATCATCTTTGGGAGCAGGAGGTGGGGAAGGAGACGGGGACCAAAGAAACTGAGGTTTTACATACAACTCTGGTAAATTACTTTTCTGCTCCTCACCTACTTGCCCCATGTTCTCAACGGGTATTTTTTTTTTTTTGTACCTAGTAAGAATGATTTAACATTTAAGTCCCATGTTCATCTGAGGAAGTTAGGTGACCCTTTGGATTTATTTACAAGAGAATAATAATTAGAAATGGTTTTCAGCCCATTTGTCTTTATATTGGTTGTTCAGATGAAGTCTGTTTTAATTAGTTATTGCCCATGCAATACCTATTGTTAATATTTTCAAAATTGCCACAAAATGAGACAATTCAGGGAATAATTATATTTCCCAAGAAACTGCAGAGTCTAATTTGCCATTTCTATGGTAAGTTTGCTTGAAACATGTACAGAGAGAAAGAAGCCTGTGCGCTCCAAAGAGCAGTACTTTAGCCCTACAACAGGATATCACAGACTAACATGGTTAGGCTGGGAAAGAATTTTTAATTAGACTATCTATACTGGACCTTTTTTTTTGCATTTTTTTTTTTTTAGCATGAAAATAGGCCTGAGACTTCTATATCTAAAGGCAGGCCAGACAGGATATTCAGCAAGGAACTGGGGAAAAAGTACAAAAACAAAAGGATATAAACAGTATTTTAAAATGCCATCAGCCAGGAGCATGTATGTTGTGGCAAGAGTTAGCGCTTTGGGTTGAAAGAAGGAAGAGTTTGCATTGAACTACATGGGTTGGGAAGAATACAGAGGAATACAATGCTTGATGGGTTTTGGAGGATTTCAACAGACCACAAATGACTGGAGAGATGTGGAGTGTGAGGGTTTTCCAGGGAGGGAAGTTTTAATGGGCCATGGCTCATTGATAGAAATGTGATTTCAATACATAAACCATTTTGTCCATAGTGGCAAGTTCATGTAGAGGAGCTGAAGAAAACAAAGATGAGATCTCATGGAAGAGTTTAGATAGTAGACAATATTAAGGGCAAGCTAAGAGGTTGAGACTTGATTTAGAAAGTCATGGAAAGCCACTAAAGGTTTTAAACAAAAAGTCACAAACACCAATCAATACCTATGTATTTTTTAGGTTGAAAGTTTTGAGATGTCAGTTCTTCCTGGAAGCCATCATCGAAGTACACACAACCTTGAACAGTTTCTCAGTGGCACCAAGTTCTCAGGGGTGCATGCTCATCATGTGAAGCATCTACCTTCCTCAAATCAATTTGGTGGATCATAATAGTTGTAGTGGGAGCTGGTGTGTGGGCTTGGTATTGGGACAATAATTGTTGGAAAAGGCTCTTTGTGAAAGGAACACTGAATTTGGACCTCAAGGGAAGAACCATGTGGAGGAATAAGAAAGTAGAAGACAGGAAGGGAAGCCAACTAACGTAAGCAGCTGAGAAATGTTGCATTGGATTTGCCCAAAGTGGAAGAAGCTGAGAGATATCCGAAAGGGAAGGCCTTGCAGGCAGAGGTGTTGGGAGAGTCATGCTAAGCAGGGAGTTACAGCAGGCCCTGTGGATTTACAAGTCAGACTCGCAGATGTGCTTATAAAGTGAGGAGCATAGCTGAGTTCTCCAAAGGAGAAAGTGTGGGTATGGACGATCAGCTGGCAGAATACTGTCAGGGGGCTATTACCATATTTTTAGAGGCTAAAAGAAACAAAATAAGTAGACACTCTTGGAACAGGAGATCTAGTGTACTCCAGAACCAGGAAAATGGAAAACAAAAGAGGAACTTTAAGATAGGATGGGTCATCTATGAGAGTGGAGATGAAGGATACTGAACATGGTGACTAAGAAGTAAAGGCACTCACTTGACAAGGGCAGGAGCTTTGCTCATTTGTCTTCATCTCCAGAGCTAGTTGTGAGGTCTGACTCAGTGTAGGCAGTTAGTCAGCCACTATATGTCACTTTGTACACTGAGGGCGATGAAGATTGGAGAGGACCTCTAGGTCACTAGCACACTTCTTGGAGATGAACTCAAAGGAGAGAGATCTTGAGGTGGATCTCCTCTTTAACCTCCCCATTCATGGCATGCCATTGTTTCTCATCCTCTCAGCTGAGCAGCACACACATTGACAGCTTGGGTTTCAGGGTTCTCAAATGCTACAATCACTTGGCTCAGGTGGCTTTTCTTGACAGGCAGCACAAGGAGAGAGATTTCCTTTTTTGCCCTGGTGAAAACTGACCTTAATTTCTAGATAGATTTTAAATTTAAAAAGGTTTTCTTTGATCCATTTATCTCCTTGAGGACTTCTGTTTTTCTTCTCTTCCACCTTTCTGTTCTGCAGAACAGGAATATAAAAGTGACACCAAAGCTCTCTAATGTGCCTGCCTTAGGAAGCATTACCAAACTCACTGTTCAGACTCTTAGAAATGTAGACATGGCACTGACACATGCCTGCCAGAGCAAACCAGAGTTTTCCTCACATGGAATTCAAGGTCAATGTGAGAAAGTAGCCAGCAGGTAAGGGAGCCCTGCCAACAAGGTTGATGGAGCCCCACTTCCACACTAAACCAAAGCCCTGGCTGCCCCAGAGCAGCCTTTTCCCTTCCCTCTACTTCTGCTGAGTACATCCTGAGACACATTTGACCAGAACTGCAACATTTCAAACATAAACCAAGATCTTCCTGGAAATCTTAATTAAAAATGTTCCATTCCCAGGTGGCACAATTACATCCTGCCTAAAATATCTGGCCTGCATCCCACCACCCAGATGCTGAAAAGAAACTTTCCCTCACTTAACACTAAAACCTGAGCTCAACATTTCTTCAGGGGACAAAGAAGAAAAAACGACACTTACACAGAAGTCAGCCTATATGTTCATTAAGAAAAAAGAGCGTGGTTTATTCAACTGTTTTTCAAACTTTTGATTGTTGGCATTATGATTATGGTTATAATTAATTACAATGACCTAACAGGAATTGGAGGAGAGAATAAATGCTGGTGCTCTGAAATGATCTATCCAACTTTGTCATCTGTAACAACCAGTGATAATTCTCTTGTCTTGTAAAAAGGGTTTGTACATAACTTGTACATGGTTTCATTTTGTATTTTTCGCAGATTAAAAATTTATGTATTTGTGTTCTAAAATGAGTCTTTCTTGTGTCTTTGAGAAGCCACGTGGCCATGGGGGTTGAGGTGAGGGTGGGTGGAAAGTGTAGCAAAATCCCTGAATTTCTAGCAGGCTGCTTTTGCCCTCTCGGATGAAGGCTAATAGGAGCCATGGGTTTGCCTTGCCAGCTTTGAGTACAAATAGATCCCCACATCTTCAAGGACACCATCAGTGGGTGCTGGCCCAAGATTACCAAGGACAATGGAAACAATGAAGAGCCACTGTCATTAGATGTGGTGCTTGAGAATTTCTACAGGGTCACACCATGGTCAGAGGGGCCACATGGTCTTAAAGAAGGCTCTAGCATGCAGGCCTCTAAAGACATGGGAAGCTTTCAGATAGACCCTTGAAAAGTTAGAACAGTTATCTCCTCAGCCACCTGCTGCCAACCTAGTTACTTTTTCTTAACATCTGCACAGTGAAGCACTGTTCTTTTAGCTTAACAAAAACCAGGACAATCTGCTAGAGGTTTGACTCATCCTGTCTCACACTCACCCCCAAGAGGACCATAGACAAACTTCATCTCAAGGCAGAAATAGAACTCTTAAAAATTAGTTCCACAGTTTCAGGGCCATGATTTAAATCTTCTTCAGATGATGAGTTTGAACTCTTTTAGGGCAGTTGGACTCCCAAGGTTAAGACTGGTCTAGCCTGGAGGAAAGAAAGTAGCTGGATAGCAGAGAAAAGCTACCCAAGTTATATGTATGTAATATATATAATGAACTGATATTTGATATATTTTAGAGATTCTCATTTGTTCATCAGCCAAATATTTACAGAATAACTATCACATTTACATTCCTCTATTGGGAGCTGGAGACACAACAGCGAATAACCTCATGATCTCAGTCTCCAGTCTGGGGAGAAATGAGCCAACAAATAAACATGTAATTCTCATGTATTAAAAATTGATCTATAGGAGTAAGTACAGTATGCCACTGGGAACACATAAGAGAGGCACTTAGCCATTTGAAGAACCAGTTGACTGATTCTTTCAAAAACAAACTCCTGTTCCACCTAAGCCAATACCAGCCCAAACCAGAACTCATTCCAGGGGTCAGCAAAAGAGGGTTTACCTGTCAGAATGTGCCAATTTCTGACGGTCTTTGCACTCCAGTCTTTCAACTTGCCTTCTCCAATATTTGCTAACAAATCTGAATGTTGTTGGAGAATGTGATTGCAGAGCATATGGTCTCCATTAGTTGGGCAAACTCCACTGCCAAATCCGGCTCCAAGGAAGGAGTCTGCATAAAGGATGAAGTATTAGGAAAAGATCGACAATGACAGAGCAAGCAAATAAAAGAGATGAGACAGTGAGTTACAAAATAGCAGGCTCGGAATCCACAGCACAATGAACGTGGAACATATTTTTCTATTTGTTGAAAAACAATAAAGGTGAATTTGTGCTAAAACTTCCCTGTAGCAAAAATCAAAGTAGACCTTTCACCAGAATCAATGTTAACTGCTTTGCAGCATCAGATAAGATAGATTTTGCCTGGGAGAAAAACTGGGAGGTGGGGAGTGAAGGAGGGGAACAGAATAGACAATGTGCAAAAGAAATAAAGCATGAACAACATTAAAATGTAAATATGGGCTTCCCACTATTTCAAATGGTAATGGACCAGGCCTTTGACAGAAGAAACAGAATCTCATGCCGGCTAATCTTTCACATTCAGAGAGTCTGAAAATAGAGGCTAAAAATCAGAAATACAAGATATCTGGAAACATACAAAGATTCAGAAAAGATAGCTGAGCAAGTTGGGAGGGCAGGATGTGGTCAAGCAGAAGACAGTTCCCCTGTTCAGTCTAGCCTCCAAAAACTGTGGAGGAAGCATGGCAGTGCCTGCACCCAGACTCACCCTTGCAGCTTGGCCTGCTCTGTCCAAAGAGCTAATGTGGGGACCTGCACAGCCTTACTCTCCTCATGCTCTTGGTTTTTAGTCTGTGTTATAATTATTTCACCCATATCTAATTTGACAGTATTTTTTTAAAGCAATTTACCTTCATCAGGTCTTTCCAAAAATAACCAGTTTTGTTTTTGTAGAATTATCAATCTCTTTCTTATACTTCCATTTCTTTGGTTAACATACTATTTAAGTAAATTGCAATAACAAGTGAATATTTAAACAAACTCAGGAATGCTGATATATTTAAGTGGTGAAAGCACAAGGAGATAGGTGGAGGAAGGAGTAGCCCTCAAGGTACAAAGTGTTAGTGTACCAGGGATGCCAGTGAGCATGTCCATGGGGAGATAGAGAGCAACAGCTAACCCAGTTAACTGATAAGTAATGTTTGGTTAGGGGGCTTCTAAAGAAAATAATTGTAGGTATTTATCAATGGAGGATGAATTATTGAATTTATCCATTCATTCAATGGAGTACTGGGCATGCAGTAAAAAGGATGAGGTAGATTTATGTATATCAGGGATTAGCAAACTATGTCTGGTAAGCCAAATGTGGCCCGATGCCTGTTTTGTAAGTAAAGTTTTATTGGAACACAGCTTTGCCCATTCATTATTTATCATCTATAAATGATTTTCTGCTGTAACAGCAGAAATGAGTAACTGCAGCAGAGACTCCATGGTAGGTAAGGCCTAAAATATTTACTATCTTACCTTTTACAGAAAAAGTTTGCTGACTCCTGGCCTATACTACATACAGGGAGAAAATATAACATATAGTAGGATCTCACTTCTGTTAAATAATTTGGTATATTTATATATTTATTAAAAATCTCTGTTTCATTTAAGTTTATATAGATCAAACATGAATAATTATAATCAGAAGAAGTGCTTAATATATTTCTTTTTACGAAAAATAAATCAATAAGAGCCATGAAGGATATAAGTAGCTCTATAAGAATGGAAATGAGGTTCTGCTCTCTCTATAGACCATCCTAGGGCTCTGTATCTCATAGGTCCCTATTTTCAAATCCTGTATACAGTAAAGTGTGAGACACAGTGACATTTTCTCTGCTTTCTGAGTTTGTTGCAATTGTTGAGCTTTGGAATTTCCAGGCTAGCAAGCATGTATCTTATTCCACCACAAAGTATTCTTCCCGTAATTGCAACACCAACACCACCACAGCACTCTCTACACACCTGCAGGAGGAGATTGCAAGACCAAGATGCCTAACTCCAAGCTCTAAAGTTGCATTTTTTCCAAAGACCTCAACTTGGCAATACCTATCTGGATCATGGCCTTATTCTACTTTACTGTATTTTTTATCAAGGCATCTACCAAGAAAAGATATGTCTTTCAAGGATATTTATCCATTAATTAATTAAAATAAGAAGAAATTAATTAATTATAATAGATCTTGCACACTAGTCGCACACATTTAAAAAAATATAAATTAAGTAAACAACAAAAGGAAGTCTCTCTTTTATTCTGTCTTAGTCACCCAGCTCCCCTTCTTACAAATAATCATGGTTAATATTTTCTCCTTTACCATTCCAGAAGCAGTTTATGCATATTTAAATGTAATCTAAGCATAGCATGCTATTCACTTTATATATACTCTATATGGCTTTTTAAAAACAATATAATGTTTTTATCCACCCATCATTGGAGCTATTCAATATAAAATGTAATTTATTTAGCTTTTCTCTTACTGATGACCAGTTAGGTTGTTTTTAATTTTCTTCTATTCCACGCACAGCTTCAGTGAACACCCTGTACCTATAACTTAGTGGACAGATGTCACTGTAATTGTAGAATAAGTTCCCAGAACTGGAATTACTTTGTCATTAAAAAAAAAAAAACTATTTAAATTATATTTAATATTGCCAAATTATCCTCCCAGGAAGATGTCTTAAATCATAATTCTAACATCTGTCACTAACTTTCCAAATACTCTTCAATGTGGGATATTATATTTAAAAAAAATGTTTTTGACTGCAAGTAATAGAATACCCAGCTAAAAGTGTCAAAGGCATTACATGTTTATCATCGGATAAAATGAGAAGTTCAAAGGGCAACTACTCACATGATTAACTGATGCAGGAATATACAAAGAACTCATACAACTCAATAACAGTAAAAAAAAAAAACAAACAATCCAATTAAAAAATGGACAGAGGACTTGAACAGATACTTCTCTCAAAAAGATATACAAATGGTCAACAAACATCTGAAAGGATGCTCAACGTCGTTATCTATTAGGGAAATGCAAATCAAAACCACAATGAGAGACCATCTCACATCTGTTAGAATAGCTGTCATTAAAAAGACAAGTAATAACAAATGTTGGAGAGGATGAGGAGAAAAAAGAACCCTCATACACTACTGGTGAGACCGCAAATTGGTACAGCCACTGTGGAAAATGATATGGAGGTTCCTCAAAAAACTAAGAATTGATCTACTATATGACTCAGCAATCTCTCTACTGAATATTTACCCTAAAGACTGGAAAACATATATCCGAAAAGATCTTTGCACACCGATATTTATAGTAGCATTATTTTCGGTGTCCAGGATGTGAAAGCAATTGAAATGGCCTATAATACATGATTGGATAAAGAAGCTCTGGTATATATATACAATGGAATATTACTCAGTCATAAGAAGATATGAAATACTGCCATTTGCAACAACATGGATGGACCCTGAGATAATCATGCTAAGCAAAATAAGCCAGACAGAAAAAGTTGAAAACAACATGATATCACTTACATGTGAGATATAAACCTAAAAGCAACAAACAAGACAAACAGAGACTCATAAACATGGAATATAGACTAGTGGTTATCAGAGGCTAGGGGAAAGGGGGAAGGTGAGAGGTAGATGGGGTAAAAAGGGTCAAATATGTGGTGACAGAAAGAAGTCTAACTATGTGTGGTGAACACACAATGCTATATATATATATATATATATATATATATATATATATATATATATATGCACCTTATTGCTGAATTATACACTGGATTTCATTAACTTATGTCACCATAATAAAACAACTCCCTCCCAAACTCAACAGGGGTGTTGATATAAAAGAAGTAAAATTAAGACTAAAAATATTAAAATAAATGAAGAAGGATATTTTGTAAAGCTAAGGGCTGAAAATCATAAAGAACATGCAAAAGGTTTTAAAAAAATAAAAATAAAAATAACATTCATAACAGTTTTATTTAGAATAACCCCAAACTGGAAACAACCCAAATTCCACCACCATGTAAATATATAAAAGAATTGTAATATACCCATGCAATGGATTACTACACAAGAATCAAATGGAATGAACTAGTGATGTATGCAAGAAAAAGATGAATTTCAAAAAATTATGCTAAACTAAAGAAACAAAACAAAAAAGATACATGCTGTATAATTTTACTTATATGAAACTTCAGCAAAATTACATCTATAGTGACAGAAAGTATATATGTGGTTGATTGGGGACAGACACAGAAAGAGAGAATTGATTGAGATGTGATATGAGGGAAATTTGGGAGTGATAGAAATTTTCTATATCTTAATTGTAATGATGGTTATGTAGTTGTACGTTCAGCACATTTAATGGAATGCACAGTTAAAATCAGTGCATTCTATGGTATATGAACTATATCTCAATAAAGCTGATTAAAAACAAAAGTCATTATAAATTGACAATAATCAAAACCATAATACTAATGCATGACTTGACAGACTGATTAAAGAAAAGGGATAGAGACACCAGAAAATTTCCCCCAAATATCTAGTAATTTAGAATATGATAAAGATGGCATTACTTATTAGAGGAGAAAAGGTAGTAATTTAAATGATGTAGAGACAATACGTAGTCATGGGAGAAAAATAAAACTTCATGCCTATTATGAGTTAAATTGAGTACCCGCAAAAGATGTTGCAGTCTCAATCCAAATACCTGTGACCCTATTTAGAAATAGTGTCATTACAGGCAGAATTAGTTAAGATGAGGTCATACTTGAGTATGGTGGGCCTCTAATCCAATATGACTGGTATTCTTATAAACATAGACAGATAAATAGATGCAGGAAGTCCACGTGGTGATAGAGGCAGAGATTGGAATTATGAATCTACAAGGCAGAAAATACTAGACTGTTGGCCACCACCAAGGCAAGGAAGGATTCTACTCCAAGTCTCAGAGGGAGCCTGGTTCATCTGCTAACCTTGATTTAGGACTTCTAATCTGCAGAACTGTGAAAGAATAAACTTTTCTTGTTTAAGTCATCCAGTTCATGTCACTCTAGGAGTGTCACTCCAGTTCATGTTATGGCTCTAGGAGACTCATAGAAGGCCTATCTAATACCTTATGCAAAAATAAATTACTCTCAAGATAAATATGTTCTAGATCTGCTATACGACATTGTACCTATAATTAAGAATACTGTATTATACTTAAAAATTTGTTAAGAGGGCAAATCTCATGTGAAGTGTTCTTAATCACAATAAACTAAAAATAACTAAAGGATGAAAAGAAGAAGTAATAGAAGTAACAGAACATACCAGCCATAAAAAATAAATTCATATTGGAGAAGGTATTTTAACTACAACATAATATGCAAAAGGCATAAATTAAAACATTTTTGTAAACAACTAAATAATTCTAAGGTATTCATATCAAAATTAAAATATCACATATAATGTTATAAATGCAAATGTCAAAGGGCAGAGATGGTATTTCTATTTCTGCTAATCACAAACTAGTAAATTATTCCAAATGTGCCACTGAGGATAACTTTTCTGAAAGCTATAAAATTGGTTTTTAAAAAGACAAAATATCTATTGAAAATATTTATGAACTACACAAAAAACAATGAAAAGTTAAAAGATAACAATGCATCACTAGATATTTAATAGTTTTCATGCAACTTTAAATCAATCATTTTTAAAATGTCATATTCTTTGTTTGTTTCTAGCATATAGATATTCATATAAATTTTGGCATATTGACCACATATCCAGTATTTGTCTTGAATTTACTTATCAGTTCTAATAATTTGGCTTTATTCCTTTTCTATCCTACATATGCAATGATGTCTGTCAACAATGGTAGTATTACTTTTTCATTTTCAATTATTACGTTTGTATCATTTTATTTTATTTAATTTTTTTGCCTTATTGCTCTAGCTAAGATCTCTCTCAGCATCACATCCAGCGGTTTCAAGCTTCATGAATTGTATGCTAATCACTCTATTGTTTTTTGATAATACCCTGGGGCTTAAACTGCTTCATAGTTTGACCCAATTGAATTAAGTCTTCTTTTGTAGGGGCCTTTTTTTGGCAAGTTGTTGAGGCTTGTTTTAAACTGAGGATGGCTCTTAGCTGTCTTTTCCCTGGTTCTTTCTAGTAAACTAGCTGGCCTACAGTTAGTTGATGCTCTCATGGAGAGACCATCAAAATTTCCATTGTTTTCTGAGTGCTCTTAATCTTAAACTTTCCCACAGTGCTCCAAATAAAGTTCTCTTGAAAAAGCTTTGGAGCTAGCTCTGTTCTTATAGCCTTTTTCTTATCCTGAGCAAAATTTTGGGCCACTATTTGTGGAGCTGGGAATGGGGTTAGTGGCATGTTTCTCCTGAGTGAAACACTTGTTTTGTGAGCATGGTGCTGGGTGGAGCAGTAGCATCTGGCAGTTTCTTCCTTCCCCAGGCATGAAACTTTTGCCTTACAATCATGCTGCAGCAATGACAAGCAGGGCCCCGGTTTTTTTAGCCTTCTACTCATGATCAGAACCTCTGCCCTACTAGGTGAAGTTGGGCTTGGTTAGAAAAAGGGAGCCCTAACCTTTTGGCCACACTGTCTTAGAATTAGCCGCTGCTACATGGATCAGATGGCCTGCCTCTGTTACATGGAATTGATGGCCTGCTCTGCTAGAGAAATACAGTAGTCTTCCACTGAGAATTGACTGGGGAGGGAGACTCCCCTTCTTAAACAAACCCAGTTAGAGTGGTGCTTCCATCATGTTGAGCTGAGAAAGGCAAGGGAGAGTGTGGGTCATGGCTCTAGTTCCGTAGACTCTCACTGTTCTTACCGAAATTTGGTAGACATTCTTGAATAAATGTTTTGCCCTAGAACAGATTCCAGAGACTTTAAATGACTTTTTTTAAAAAATAATTTTTGCCAGTTATAGTTATTTGATGCAGGAGAGGTTTTGCATAGCTTTTCACATCACCATTTTGGACACTGTACCCCTAAGGAAGATCTTTGTCCAGACACATAAAAAATATAAACCATAAGAGTAAAGAAAAAATACATTTAACTGCCTTAAAATTTAAATTGGTACAGCTACCATGGAAAATAGTCTAGAGGTTCCTCAAAAACTTAAAAATAAATATATATCTTTTGACCCAGCAATTGCACTTCTGGGTATCTATCCAAAGAAAACAAAACAATAATCCGTAAAGATCTATGTACCCCTATGTTCATGGCGGCACAATTTACAATAGCCAAGATATGGAAGCAACCTAAATGCCTATCAACAGACAATTAGATAGAAAAAGTTATGGTTCGTATATACAATGGAATATTACTCAACTATTAAAAAAAATGAAATTCTACCATTCTCAACAACATGGATGGACCTAGAGGTTATTATGCTGAGTGAAATAAGTCAGACAGAGAAAGATAAATACCATATATGTGGAATCTAAGGAACGAAAAGAACAAACTAATGAAAAACAGACTCACAACTATAGAGGAAAATCTGGCGATGGCCAGAGGGGAATGAAGATGAGAACTGGGAGAAAGGGTGAAGGGTTAAAGAAGTACAAATTAGTAGTTGCTAGATGGTTATAGGGATGGGGAACATGGAATAGGGAATGTAGTAAGCATTAATGTAATAGCTAGCGGTAGAGCCACAGGAGAGAAAGAGCAGTTAGGGGATCATTTTATAAACTATATAAATGTCTAACCAATGTATTGTATACTTAAAACTAATAATAAAATGCAATTTAAAAAAAATCTAGCAATAATAAAAAGATAAGTCACATATTAAAAGACGTTTTTTAAACAAATACAATCAATAAAGAACAAATACAATCATAAAGATATGTAGAATATACAAAAAAAAAATCTCCCCCAAATTGATAAGATAGACTACATTCCAATGAAAGAAAACAAACAATAGATAGAAATTTAAAATTTATGGAAGTAGAAACCCAAAAGATCAAAATACTCATTTAAACATTCAACTTAAGTAATTATCACAGTAATACAAATTAAAACCACAATGCAGTTTTATATATTTATAACATTATTCATGCATCATCTCTAGTATATTTGAAAAAAAGCATAACATACAAGCAACAATTTTTTTCTCCTGTGTATATGCTACAAAGGTACCCTCACAGATGTGCACAGAGACAGGCAAAGAATATTCAGAGTAGCACATTTTTATATGTGAAAAATTGGAAGCTACCTAGATGTCCATCAACAGAAAATAGACAGATTGTGGCATATTCATCAAATGTATTTCAATAGAGCAGTAAAAGTTAATGAACTATAGCTACATAAATCAATTTTGATGACTCACACAGACACAATTCTGATGTAAAAAAAATAAAAAATGAAAAAAGCAAATTTTAGAAGAACCCATATATTTTATGTCAAGTTTAAACATATTTAACAAGCTATACCCATATACATAAGAATGATTATAGATATTTTAAATTTATAACAATATGCAAAAGAATGATAGGTGCTGAATTCTGAATAGCAGGTACCTGTAGAGGAAGGAGGAATCACGAACTTCAAATGTGTTGATAATGCATTACATGTGTTTTTACATGTGTTACATAGTGTTTATTTTATTATTTTTATATTATTTTTATGTATGAACTTTCACAAATTTAGTCAAAATATGTGAAGGAACAAAACAAAAATAAGAGCATGGAAGGGTATGAGTATAAAAGAGGGAACATAGATCCAACCTAGGCAATCACAGGAAACTTCATGGTGCTGAATCTTCAAGGATAAAAATGAAATGAATGCTTTCTTTTAAGAGGCAGAAAACAACAAAAAAAATGTTCAAAGTAAAATATGTCATTTTTTGGTTGGGCCCTCAGGCCAAATAGAGGCAGCTGACTTTTTTTATATCAGAAACCTAAAAATAATTTTTACATTTTTTAAATGATTAAATTTTAAATGGTGATATATATAATATTTTCAGTTTTACCTCTTGGTCCACATAGCCTAAAATATTTACTATCTGGCACATTAAGAAAAAAATTTGCTGATCACCAGAATTTTATGTTTGTTTCCTAATAACATTGCATCTTCCTGATCTTGAGACAAAAACAAAAAAAAACCACTCTTAGCTGTAAAACTTTTTATGGCCTCAAAGGAGTAAATGCAGTTTTATATGAGTCAGTTGCAAAGGACAAATATAATTAAAATTAACTTAAGTAAAAAGTGTGAATTACTTGTTTATGAATCTGAAAGCCCAAGGTAATGGCTTCAGGTACTCAAATCATATCATAAGAATTTTGTCTCTGTGTCCCTAGACTCTGCTTTCCTGAGTGTTAGCTTTCATTCTGAGGCAAGCCCTTTCATTGTGATAAAAATGATGACCAACTGATCATCTGTGCAACCTGCATTCATGATTGTTTCAGGAAAAGTCTGAGGATATATATTCTTTATTCTGGATGTGGAGGTGGGTATTTTACCTTTTTGGGAAACAAGTCCCAAAATGTAGGAGGAAAAGTACAAGACTTTCCCACAATGGTACTCTATTTGTTTAATTAGTTTTACCAAAGCCCAATTTCCAACTAGGAGTAAGAATGAGTAAAGAAAGAAGAAGGTGAAGAGGTAACAATATTCTGCCACATTTATAGTGAAAAGCTGGCTGAAGACACTTGCTCAATTTTAGATAACAGAACAGTGTTCAGCCTCAGTTATCTTCATCAATGTGCCATCTGATTAAACCACACAGTCTTTAAGTCATGCCAGGCAATCAGGCATGAGCAAAACTTTCAGGTTCTGATATTTTAGCTTAAAGCTAAAATAGGAAATCTACCTAAATAATGTTTCATGGGGAAAAATATATGCAGATATGAACTATCTAAATAAATATCTCAGATCAAATTTGGAGGCAGTTATGTAGGAATTTCAGAAAACTATCCCCTTTGGACTGAGCTAGAATAAAGTTGGGACTAGAGGACTGACCATTAGGCAGCCAACTCCAAAGACTGTCTTCCAGCAACCATCTTCCCAGCCCCTGACACAGCCACCCTAAGCCTCACCTTATACTCTTCCCCATGATCCAGAACATCTCTCAGTTGTATAAGCTCATTTTCATGGTGGCCATTAGTCCATCATGGCATTAGATACCATCACTGGGTATATATATATATACATCTACACACATCCCCAACAGCTACAAAGTAGTTGGATAATCTCTGTAGCCAAACTGCCTGGGTTTGACTCCTGCTCTGCTGACCATGAGCTGTGTGGCTGCCATTTCACCCCAGTTCCTCTATTTCCCTGTTTGAAAAAAATGGGAATGTTAATAATAATAATACCTACAATCCTAATTATAAAAATTGAGTGAGTTAATATTGGTAGCTGTCCTTTAGACATGCACATAGTGTTGTATGTGATGATCAAAATAACAGCCCATCAAATGCTAAGTCTCTTTTAGACATAGCTGTTCAGCTTCTAAGATGTCACATTTGTATTTCCAAAGCAAGAAAAATAAAACTGTCAAGGATAATGACAAGCTGAGGAGTAGTTGAGCAAAATGGAAACCTGGAAAGGACCAATCAAAAGGCCACTGCATAGCCTGTTCCATGAAACAGTCTTTAATCCATAGTAGCTTCCACAAAGCCAATGTCAAAAACCCTGAGTGGGAGTAACAACTCACAGAAATGGAGACAGATCACAAAGAAAGAAGCAATAAGGCTTCAGCAAGAAAAATTAACAAGTTTCTGTCTGTTTGAAAAAGAAGAAGAAGAAGAAGAAGAAGAAGAAGAAGAAGAAGAAGAAGAAGAAGAAGAAGAAGAAGAAGAAGAAGAAGAAGAAGAAGAAGAAGAAGAGGAAGAAGAGGAGGAAGAAGAGGAAGAAGAGGAGGAAGAAGAAGAAGGCAGCAGCACAGGCAGAAGTCCCTAGCTGTAGCTACTGAGACACTTCCTGGAGGAAGGTGGCTGACTCTTTATCAGATGTGTCACTCGGTGAAATAATTGCTGGCAATAATGGTGCAATAGCAGTCTCTTCACAGAACTATTTATCCATGTCTCTTCTATCTTTTAACTTCAAAGTACCCACTGCCTCACAGAGCACATCAAAATGACACTACTGTTGTTAGTGACAGTGGTCTAATGAAACACACAGAAGTCAAGTGATTTCTCTAGAATGGCAAAAGAAAAGAAGTATCTAATGGAGAAGCAAGGTTTCTGTGTGTGCAGATTCTGAGGCTCCATTTTAATTCACAGGTGGGGAGCTAGAACTGGATGCAGATTTATTCACCTTCAAGAAACACTAGAATTTGAGGAAGATGAGGGGAGATAAGATACTAAGGAATAAAGGTAATAAAGAAAATATAGAAAGGGGAGTATTTGTCTGTTTTTTCCCATAATCTATTCTGATATTGTTGGTGACCAGACCTCTTTGTGATATCAAAAAAAGCAGAGAATCAATTATGAACAAGATGGCAAAGTCTTCTATTGTCTTTTACTCCTTTCTACCTCAGCAACATTGTCTTACTACACTTTTCTGTGACCATTTCCTCTCACCTCTTCAGTCATTCACTGCAAGAAAGTAACATTTAGAAATCATGGCATCATTGAGGAACTTGGGGTAAATCTCCTTATCGATCCTCTTCATTCTTGGATCATTTCCATCTTACCTGTGTGGTTAATGCTCTTCCACAAATCAACCACACCCTCTTAGACTCCCCAGGTTCCTCTTCTTGATTTTTTAGCTCATGCATTCTGTGAATTTTATGTGTCCTAAATCAACACACCCCTCCATCTCTAAGGTAGCCACCAAGAGTTCATCTTGAGAATCTGATAACCATGATGATGGGCTACTTTCCATGCTTATTTTTCCCAACTTCACCTGAACTCATATTTCCCCATAATCCATTTTCTCATCTCTGGTCAATTACCTTTCATATTTTTATAGTAGTCCTTCATAAAGTTCAATGTACATAATAGCTACTTGAGGTGTTTATTAAAACACATATTTCTGGGCACCATTTTAAGAAATTCTAATTCAATAAAGCCCAAGAATGTGTAATTCTAACAAGCTTACAGGTGATATTAAGAATATTGGTCCATATCATTAATATCACTTTCAGTCAAACTAATATACAGCTCCTGGGATATAGTAAACTTTCATTATATAAATGCTTTAAAAGATATTAATTATTTCCTTCCTTTACTTTAACATACCTCTTTTACTTGGCAACAACAACACAAATTACTGTAAAATACAAATATTCTTTCCCCTCCCAACATTATATTTTTACCCAACTCTCTTTCCTTCATGTGCAAAAAAAAAAAAAAAAAAAAGAAGTAGTGACTTTACTGCTAGCTTATCAAAGTAGGTGGGACAATGAGAGGTTTACAGATGGAGATCCGAGTCTGGTCTTTAGTTAATTTATTCTATCATCTGCCCTCAGCACTATGGGGAAATAAAAACAGTAAAGGTTAGGGACTTCCTTCTAGTCAACCCCCAAAGTCTAACATAGCTGACCATTTTTCTCTTGACTCTAGAAAATGAGAATGTGCAGTATAAATAGAATAGTGGCAAGAATAAGAATTCTGGAGCCAGGCAGACCTAACCTTATATACAAACTCCATTAGCATCTACCTAGATGGCCTTTGGAAACCAACTTAACCTCTTCTCCTAAGAGAAGTTTTACTAATTATTGCAGATATAAATCTGTGACCATAGATTTAGCAGTGCTAGAAATATAACTTCCCTTATTTCCCTCCGGTGTTTAAAGCCCTCATTCAGTTAGAAGGCTAATACTCAATCTCAAGTCATTGCAAGGGCTTCCCTTATCTTTCCCCAAGGTTCTTTCTTGTTCTCAGGGATTCATATAGTTCTAAGGTTTGGGTTGAGGATTTCTGATCCCAGATTAACCAAAATCCATCCACATTGACATTTGCTAAGATGCCCATTTCCATTTGATCTTTTGTTTCAGCCCATGCAGGTTGCTCCGAGTCATGCCTCCTTCCTTAATCCAAGGCCTCATCAGGCTCATCTCTATCTGAGCTAGTTCATGCCCTTCGAGGGTATACAGAAGCCTGTCTGCTGCTTTCTGGCTTTATTGGGCTATAAAAAACTTGGAGGGGCTAAGATCCTTCCTCACGTTCATGCCACTCTCAACTTCAGTCCTTCCACTGACCTTGAATCTTGCTAAGACTTGAGAAACTCTATGAGGCTACCTGTAGCTCATTACCCTGGATGTACCAGAGTTCCATTTCTAGCCTACAACTCCCTTCTTCCCAGGGCTCTACCTGAAAATCAGAAACACAACTCTTTTGGCTTTCAAATTTTCTAAGGCTATTTGCTTTTGAAAATTAAAATTGTAGGCTCTTTAAAATCAAAAGCTTTTCCCCTCCTACTCTCTTTTGTAATATTAATTCTATGTGTCTATGAGTCAATGGGTGCCACATGGGAAAAGACTGATGGGTACAAAATAATTACAGAAAGAATGTCAGTTAGTATTTCAAAACATATCAACCACATGTATAAAGTGAGATAAGATTATTTTTAGGCTTACTATGAGAATTCAATGTCATCACACAGATTAAGTTCATAGCAGTGTCTGATTTAAAACAGGTACTGGATGAACATTAGTTCCCTTCCCTTAGTTTCTTCTACCTTTCTGACCATTTGTTTTTATTTCAATGGCTTTTTTTCCACTGTCTCTTCTTTAAGACTGAGTGGTTCCTTATTTGTTATGTAATCATCTCCTAAAATTTCCTATGTTTTATAATTCTCCTGAACACTCCACAGACATCTCACATTCATCTTGTCCAGAACTGAACCTAGTGTTATCTCCCCAAATTTCTTCATCTTCTTGGATTTCTTCCCATTTCTAATATTTAAAGGTGATTATGTCTTCCTTCCAGTTTAAATAGTTAAAACGATGCTTCATTCCCTACTAGTAATGGTATTTAGAGACTTTGAATATCTAGTGTCAATCTTCATTTCCACTCCTAACCCTCAGTTTTTTCTCCTTCTCCTCTGTCTTTCACCCAAATCCCAAATCAGTGCTCAACAGAGGCATTATAAAAATGAACTTGAGGGGTGAAAAATTATGATGTGACATAAGAACTTTATTATTACTAAAAAATTAGAAGTTTGGAAACATATATCTTATCACATATATTAAGATACATTATTCATACAATATTATATATAATTGCTTTTAAAAGACCTTGGTTCTTTTCCCACTTCAGTAGACCTCTTCTACTTGGCAATGACAACAAAAATTACTATAATGTACAAATTATTTTAACTTTCTTTTGTTATTTTCTTATATTTGTATAACATATATTATATAATACATAGTGTACACACACATATAAACATATAATGGTGAGTTCTTATAATGGTATCATATTCATAACAGAGAAAAAAAGAAAAGACTAAACATTGGTACTCTATTCACATAATCATGGTACTTATTGTATAGTGCTTGAAACATAGATTCTCAACAAACAGTTCTTAAGTAAATGAACATAGCTGTGGAAGCTTTGTTGCTGCCCTTCTCTCTGCTTCTCTGGGAAGCTCCCAGTGGGTGAAGGTCACATGATGCTGCTTCCTTAGGCACACCACTGCTGGGAATGTCCCTTTCCCACCCAAGCCAATTTGTTTTCCAATCACACTTATTTTTTTAAAGCTCAGCTTAAATATCAACTCTTCTGTTAAGCCTTTCTTGATATTGTAGATCATCAAACTAACCATTTCCTTCTTTGTGCTTCCACACCACACGGTGAATGCAGTTCCAAGTGCTTTAGCACTATGAACTCCTTATTTGGCACATGTATTATGTCTTGGTCTCCCATTACAAAGTGGCTCCTTGAAAAGCCTGTTTTCTTCTTTTGATTCTAGTATCAGCATGCATAGCAGACTGTGAAGTTTTGTTTGGTTTAGCTGAGTGGAGAACTTGAAGGTTAAGGGCTGTTAACTCAAACACACATATTGAACAAGTACGCCTGGGTTTTATTTATTTATCTATTTTTAAAAACATAACGATTTGCCTTTCTGGGATGTTAGAATCATCTTTACCTAATAACACTTTCTTGTTCCTGTAGGCTTATCTGTTCCAGACACAGAAAAATCAAGGTTCTTAGTTCCTAGGAGTTCCTGAGGGCACAAAAGACTACAAATCCATGGTTTTCTTGCCTCCAAAACTTTCAACACTCCAGTGAACAAACATGCATTTGAAGACCCTCTGTACAAACCAAAGCAATAATGTAGAGCAAGTAGCAGGATTATGAAAGATGAATTATGGAAGGCCTAGGAAATCTTGTTCTCCTGGCACACAGAGCTTGAGAACACAGCAGGTTGCTCATTCTGCAGTCCTCCCCAAGAGTACTCATTTGGTTATAGTGTGTTAGGTTCTTCAGCCAACATCTGCTTCCTCTCCTAATAAGTGGCTGAAATATATGGTCCAATTATTAAAAGTAAACACATTTCCCCACTTTTTTGCATAAGTTTTCTGCAAAGAGAAGCTTTTCTCACTGGCAAATTTCTTATGTCTAGACAGTGTTCATCCTTTTGCTTCACTGTAAACCTATGGTTTCCATTTATGTCCTTCAAGAAAAAAAAAGAAACCCTAGAAGTGTTGAAAAATCAATTTCTCAAGTTACTTGCACTAGAAGACTCAACTAGCATCACTGAGGTACCCTAGCTCCCCAAAAAACACTTTCCACAATCCAGCTGGTCTCAATCTCAAATGTGGAAGCTAATTATAGAAGCCACATTCTCTTTGATTGAAGATCTTCTAATGGATAGCTAGAAGCTTGGCAATCACTTTGTACCTGCCATAGTGTCAATCAGTTGGAGGAAAATGTATTTTTCTGTCAATTAAGAAATCCTTGGGGACGTTGTAACCTGTTATAATGCATTACCCTTTGACCACTGCGACTTAAAGGCTTTGGCATTAAGATCATGTGCAGAAATAATTAGAAGCTAATCTTAATTGTATTCACATATAAATGAAGCATGTAGCGCTGTAGTGTTTGTACTATTTGAACAAGAAAGCTGGGGAGCCCATCTTCCCCGGTGTCACCATCAGAGCCTCTACTAATCAAATGTAGTAGGTTGAGATTCAAAGTTATTGCCCTAACACTGCAAATGTTTAACACCAATGTAGTTACTATTATCCTGTATTAATGTCCTGCCACAAATGTTAACAAGACCAGTATAGCAAAATGACTAATTCTCAATGTCCCTAGCATCCCATAGTGAAAGAGATGGATTTCCAGGAAACAGTCATTGTGGTAAACAGCAATATATAGGGCTAAAGCTAGACTTACACATTTTAGTGGTTACAAAAATGCCCCCCCACACACACCTCTTGTGAGTTACAGCTCACTGAGGTATGACATTGAATCACCTTATCTCTCTTAGTAACTTCTCTGTTGTGCCTGGCTCAGGGGCATTTATCTGAATGATGCCAACCTCAAAATCGAAATTTGGGCTCTAAATCTTGAGCATGTGATATTTTTCTTTATGGGCTAGATTTCAGAGAGTATAAGAGAAGAGAGAAAATCACCAACACACACATGGCTTGCACTTGTTCACAACTCATCTTGGCCATTGCAACATCCTGTCCTTAGAATGACCTTACAAAAAAGGAGAGCTAACAGGAATAGCTACAAAAAATGAGAATGGATGGAGAGTAAATAAAACAACAGGATGGTAGGCAGGGGCTGTGGTGCCCAGACTGAACAAGAATAAAACAAATTCATTATACTATAAATTGCTTACACTCTATGGGAGTCTATTAAGAGGAGTTTGTGAGAACTGAAAAAGGAGGGGGTGGATTCCTACTATATTCAGAGCTCATCGATCACTCTAAAATCCCCAGAGCCAAAGAAATCTAACTTCTGATGGATTGTTCACAGTTGTAGAGGGTGAGCAGAGAGTAGGTAAATTAAACCCCCAGATAGCCCTATCCATGGTGTGAAGTACATTACAGGTCTTTCTTCTGCAATTGGGTTGTAAACACTTGAGGATAATTTGCCGACCTGAAAGCCCAGTAAAAGGCCAGCCAAATGCCTAGTGCTCAGTATATTTTTTTGACTTCAAGAAGATTGTCCTAAAGTTTTAAAAGCCTTTGCACATAGTAAACATTAAATAAATATCAGTAATTCAGCAGTTGCACAATCACCTTCTCTATTTAAGCTTCCCCCTCCACCATAGATGTATAATTCACATTATAAGATATATAAATCTTCTCATTCTCACATCATTGCTTCAGTCATTCATTAACAAATATTGATAGAGCAGTTTCTATGTGATAGTCATTATCAATCATAGGTTCTGGAATCTTGTAAAGCTTTGGCATAAGAAGAATCTGGATTCAAATCCTGACCCTGTGATACTGAATAAGTTCCTTAACTTCTCTGAACTTCAGTTTCCTCATCTGCAAATTGAGCATAATTATAATTCCTCCTTTTGCTATTGTGAGGGTTAAAAGAGCTTGTGTAGTGAGATAATTAGCACAAAGCTTAACATGTGATAAGCTCCAAAAATGTAGTGGCTTCAAGACCCAATCTGAATCCAGGTATCACTCTGACCTTTACCCTCCCTCACACAGTCCTTGTTAATTTTGTCTTCCCCTGAACTCAGTTAATATTCATTTTCTGTTTTATCAGGTTTATTTCTTGACTTTTAAATTTATTAGTCTTTCTTCCTTGGCCTTTCATTCCATGAATCTCTACCTTCAGCTTGTCCTAGAGAGAATCACAATCGCAAAGAAGCCCTAATTATGAGCAAACTATGAAGTGTGACCTGAGTCCAGATGGAAATCAATGTAGGCAAAAACTCAAAGGTAGAGTAAGGATTGAGGAAATATGAATAGAAACCTTATAGGAAAAAGGAGGATGGGGCTTAGAAAGGAGAGGAAAGGATGAGTACATGATGGCTAACCCAAAGAGAGTGTGGTGTAGTCTGTAATGTGGGGAATCCTCTGGAGTGCAGGGATTCTGTGGAGGGAAGTCATGTAAGAACAGTGGTTCACAACACCTGGTTTCCCATGCGAATTATAGGGCAATCAACATAGTTGGGGGCCTTCAGTAGTCATGTTTACTCTGTTTCTCCATCTTTAAGCTTTAATTCTTGTTGATTATAAGCAACGTTAGTCTCGTTGGTAGGAAGAGACTATATCCCACAGTGACTTTACCTCTGCACTTCCTGAGCCCCGTGGCAAATGTGGATACTGAGCCATATGCTGTTACCCAAGAACATGATTCTGAAGAACAAAGTGAAAAGTAGCAGAGAGTTGAGAAAGGGGCAGTTGTGGCTCCTGAATCTCAGTATTATGCTATTAAAGATGGATTCTTAACTATCCGAAATTGTGATCAAATTTTATGCATGCATGCCTTTGAGCATTTTTTTCTCCAAAGAGAGTGTCAGTAGATCCTATTAAATTGTCAAAAAGAACAGCAAATTATCCCTCTTCTTTGCTCAGAGAAATGAGGTGGGGCAGTCTACAGGTCTATGCTCCCTTGACATCCACTGAACCTTCTCAAGTGCTACCACCAGAGGCAGTAGAAGAGGATAGAGAATGTAGGGCCAGCCCCCTTGCTCCAACTTCAGTAAAATCAATTCTGCTTTGTAAAATTTATTTTTAAATACATAAGTACTTTTATCCTATAAAAAGGGTAGAGAAATAATCAGGAAACATGAAGAGTAAGGTTACCTAGCTGAAGTGGTCCTTTAACTATTGTATCTGCCTTCACCATTGTAGACACACATCTTATAACAAGATGACCAGTGTCTACTCAGTGTCTGTGGCTTCAGTATTGAACTGTAACCACACAGCATACTTTATTCTTTATTGATTTTTCACCTCTCATCTTCCTGTATCCATTCTTGCTATATTCATATTCTTTCATTTATTTAATTTCTGGTAGGCAACCTTACACTTCTCAAGAGTGATTTTATTTCTCCACACCAGCTATGATGTCTTGGATCTCCTTAAAGTAACACTTTTTCCATTTCTGTCCAGCCCCAGTTCTCTCCAGGCCTGACTCCTATCATAAAGGTGGACTGTTTGTTGAGCTGACTTGGGTTCAGGCCTCATAGGCAGATTTGGATCTCTATTGTACTTTAGAATTTATAACCACTGCATAGATATAAGCCCTTCAAGCTCTATACCCACTTATCTTGTCTTCTGAAACTCAGAGAGCGTTCAAATTAGTGTCCACCAAAACACTAATCGACAATTGCAGCTCATCATAGTGCACAACTGCCTGTATTGCTTAATTTCTCAAATTTGAATAATACAGAAAATTTTTAAAAATCATAATCACCACAATAGGAAATGGTCAGATATACTGCAATATATTCAGTAATGGTATGTGGACAATCTGATACTTCTGGAAAATATTTATGATTAAATCCTAAATTTAAAAAAGTAAAACTCAAATATACAAAAGTTTCTTGAGAAATGGTGAATAAAAAACAAAATATATGAGCTGTTGCAGATCTTTTTGATTCTCTTGGTTATTTCTAATGGTTATAGTATGGCTGCTATAGCTCTAGCCATCAAGTTCACATTCCAGTGGGAACAAAGTAGGGGGAAGAAGGAGGAAATAATATTGTCTAAATCAAGAAGCTAAAGCTTCTCCAGAGATCTCATGGCACAATTCCACTTATTTCCAATTGGCCAGCACTTTGACTAGTTGAAAGCAGATAAAGAAAAGAAGGTTGTAAATGAAGATTGAGTCAACCAATCAATGAGTGCCAGTATGGTAACTAAAAAGTCACCTTGTCTAACTTCTGGCATTGAAGTAGTCTACTACAGTAACCACTGATTTTATTAAGGCCAGAATATAAAGAAAAAGTTTTTTCTTTCTGTTCTTCCTCCTTTCTTCTCTTCTTCCCTTCCCTTCTTCTTTCCTTTGTATTGTGAGGTCTAAATTTTAAAGTGTTGACTTGACAGTTTTGAGTCTATCAGGGTCCCAAGGACCTAGCTCTGGGTTTCCCTGTTCTTGCCAGAAACGTCCCCTCCTCCAACAGAAAAAGCTCCCTTCCTGGCAAGTTCCCCTATCAGCTGGGTCAGCTGCACCCTACCTAGTCTTCAACCTAGTGGGTTTTAACCTCTTGTCAGATTGTAAAATTATTTAAATGAACCAATCATATCCTCCCAAGTAACCTGAGGGTCTCCTCATGCTCTTGTCACCACAAAGCCTGACTTCCACAGCCCCTGCATTCCCACATGCAATGCTGTGTTGTCTTTCATGACCTGAGGTGTCCTCTTTCCTTGGGCTGTGAATATTTATGGCTGATAAACTTCTGTCTGTTTCATCTGTCTGGTGTCTGGTGTTTTGTGTTTGTCCATTTCTACTATTTGGGGTGGATGATCCCTCCCCTACCAATATGGTGAATAGGAGGTGATCAAAATATCTTTCAATGTTCTTTCCAAGTCTATATGCCAGGCACTTCTCTAGGCACTGGCATTACAACATTAAACAAGATATACTCAGGCATCACCCTGATCCTGGCTTATCATCTGGTCACAAAAATATTTGCTTGCATTGTGTGTTTGTTTTTACCAGTACTGGAGTAGAGTACTATGGGAGTACTTAACAGAACAAATCTAGGGTGTGTGTGCGCGCGCGCGTGTGTGTACGTACATCAGTAAAATCTGGGGTGAGAGGGAGTACCCAGGCAGAGGGATTAGAATAATGAGAGGCATTTTTAAATTTAGTGTGGTTGCAGCTGAGAGTTTGAGGGGCTGAGAATATTGCAGAGAGGAGTCAGTACAAAAGAATTTGCTGAAAAAGAAACTGGAGAAGGACACAGCAGTCAAATCATGGCAGGTCTTCTCAGCAGACTAAAGAAGTTCAGAGTTTCATGAGTGAAGCACATATGGATGGCCGTTTGCTTTTAGAAAGACCCTTATGGCTTCAGTGTGAAGAATGGAGGACAGATGCAAATCAGGGAAGCTGTGTCAGTGGTCTAAAAGAAGGACATCGTGCCTGAGCCAGAAAAGTGGCAAAGCTATGAGAAGACACAGAGAGAGTGTTTGTGAAGTCATGGACCAGTAGAAGGAGAGAAATCTGTGGCTTCTAAGTGACTTTACACGCAAGGGTTTTTGTTTCTACCATCCTCATAAGGGACAGGAATGTAAAAGTTATCTGTTCACTTAGGACAATGGTTTAATTGTCTATGGCATAAGTTTTACATCAAAAATTTCTGCATCTATAAGAAAAAGAAAACACAATTCCAGTGGCTTAAACAAATTTGGACCTATTTTCTTACAGAGAAAGGTGGTTGGTTCAGAGGTGTCAGAGCAGATACCACTTTCGAAGTTTCCTTCATTGTCATAATGAGGAATGGATGCTATAGCTCCATCCATTATGGATTCACTGCAGTAGAAAGAGTAAGTGAAAAAAGCTGTGCCAGCATTATGTGTCTTCATATCAGCAAAGAAATATTTTATAAAAGACCCCTCCCAGAAGATATATGCCTGTTTCTCATAGACATAGCTGCATGAGAGGCTGTGAAGGCAACTATTGTTCTGAACTCTATGAAAGGAGGCAGAGAGAAGAGGTTTGGGATGACATTCAGCATCCAATCAACAGTTTGTCACAAGTACATTAAGCTTGGATTGTACTTGAGTGGGAAGGGGAAGCTGTGGAGGTGAGCATGCAGCAGAGGTCAGTCAGAGTCATGAATTTTATGAAAGGTTTGCTGGGAAACTACATTTAAGAAAATGTATATGGTGACTACTATTCCCCCGATAGCACAACTGAGTGATTTGCAAGGTATTTGCATTTCATGGAGCTGGTTTCAAGAACTGTCACTTGCTCTTATGTCAGACACTTGAGTTGTTTCAAAATCACCATGCTGGCCCACTATTAAATTACACACACGTGCACACATACAGTACAGTCTCTTTAGGAGTCCCCAGTGTGTTATGAGAAGTGTGCTTGCTCTTCTGATAGTTGTGGAATCAACACTGTTGATTTGTTTGTGCAAATATGCTTCTTTGCAAGGCTAGAACTCCAGGAAGATTAAAATAACCCTCTGCTGCCAGTCTCTTGACAAAGGTTTGGGATCTAAATTTCTTAAAAGCAGTCTTGCATCCATATTTATCATTTGTTTCTCATGGCTATCTGGCAAAGCAGGCTCTGCTCACCAGTTCTGGAAGAGGAAACTGACCTACAGAAATAAATGATTTGCTTATGATCATAGACTGAGGGGGTCAGCAGCCTTTCTCTCAAGGAAGACTTCCTGGGCTCAAATGTCAGCTCCTTCTAATACTGGATGACTCAAAAGACTTTCAGGGTAGTGGCAAAGCAAGGCCACTGAGAAATAAAGGAAGACAAGCATTGGTCAACCATAATTCTAGTTTAGAAAAATCTGGAAAGAAACTGTTCTATTTATGTATCTGATAACAAAACACACCAAAACTTAGGCCCATAAAACATCAACTATTTTATTGTGCTCATGGACTCTATGGTTCAAGAACTCAGACAGATCACAGTAGGAATGGTTTGTCTGCTACTTGATGTCTGGGGCCCCAGCTTGAAAGAGTTAAATGGCTATAGGTTACTACATGGCTGGGGGCTGGAATTATTTGAAGACTCACTCAGAGGTCTGGCTACTAGGCTAGGATGACTCCAAGCCTGGGCTCAGGTGGGCCTATTAACTTAAGCACCTATGCATGGTCTCTCCATGTGGTTTGTGCTTCCTCCCAACAAGGCAGCCTCAGGGTAATGGTACTCTTTATATTGCATCTCAGAGTTCTAAGAGATTGGGTTCCAGTGAATAAGGCAAAAGATAGGTGACCCTTTGGAAGTCACATAATGTCACTTTCACCATACTATATTGGTTGAAGCAGTCTCAAATAGACCAAGATTTAAGAGGCGGGGTTCCTCTTAATGAGAAGTATATCAGAGTATGTGCAGCTATGTTTTAAATCCAGTGCAGAAGCCAATCTACATCAGTTATCTTTATTTTAAATTGGTATTGGGTAGGAGAAATACATGATACTTTTTTTTCAGAGCTTTTTATCTCTAACTCTATTTATCTGGCCTTAACACTATCTGTTGCTAACTGTGTGACCATGGACTCTTATCTAGTTTTTCTGAGTCTCAGTTTCCATATATTTAATGTATAATACCTCATTTATTACACCTTATAATACCTACCTCACAAGGCTTCTGCTAGAAGGAAATGAAACAATGTATGCAAAGTGCTTAGCAAGGACCTAGTCCACATTTATTCAACACATATATCTATCAGTTACTATGTGCCAAATGTTTCACAAGGATAACCTCATTTAATCCTCATTTACCCCTATAACAAAGACACTGTCATTATCCCTATTTTAAGGATGAAGAAACAGAAGTGCAGAGAGGACAGAGACTTGTCCATGGTCATGAAGCACATACATGAGAGACCAGGACTTGAATGGAGCAATCTCCTCTAGAGTCCATACTCTTAAATACTGTGATGTGCAGCCTTTCAGTGGATAATAGAGATGTGAATATGCACATGCATATATAATTTCTTGAGCTTCCACAAGCAGCAGTGCAAGCCCAGGATATTGGTTTGTGCAAAGACTCTGCTCATCTAGTCCAGGGATCTGTGAACTATGATTATGATCCACATTGAGACCCTGCCATTTATCGTGTGTTACCTATGGCTGCTTTCATGCTGTACTAGCAGAACTGAATAATTGTGACAGAGACTGTATGGCCTGCAAAGCTGAAAATTCTTATTATCTAGACCTTTACAGAAAAAGTTTGCCAAGCCCTGTTCTTGATCTTACCTGCGACAACACTTTATCCCAGATTCCTTCATTTAGCATGTGTTTTTGAGTACCTAATATATGACAACCATTGCTCTAGACCCTAGAGCTACTTAATGAATAAGAGATGTGGTTCTTTCCCTCAGAGAGTTTATGTTCTGGTGGAGGAAAAAAATGAAACAGTAAACAAAAACCAAATGATTGTAGACTATAATGCTTGTTACAAAAGAAAAAAAATAGGATAACAAGTAACTGAGTTTAGAGGGTAGATTTCTTATAAATGAAGCCATTATAGTTGGGAACTCTATTATTGCAGCCAAAAGCATTCTAAGAAGACACATGAGGAGTAGAATTATAAAACTGTCATCTCTGAGAATGGAATAGAAATCTTTCTAAGAAGTGCAGAAGGATGGCTGCTCATTGCAGGGTGCCCAACTCAGGATAAGATAGTGAATTAAAAGTGAAGCTGGTCAGCCTGATAGTATGATTTTTCTCTTTTTCAATGTGAAGCAGCTTGGATGCAAACATGTGGAAAGAAGATAGAGAGTTCAACAAAAGTTGAGATTTTAGAGGATAGCAGTAAATGGAAATAAGGAAGAGGTGAATGGACAAATTTAGCCTGAAGACAGATTTTGTTTGGCTCCCATATTGTATTAAAACTACCTATTTGAATTACTTTAGATGGAGCACAATCAATTTGGTTCACCACTTCCCCACTGTGTCCTTGCTGTGTTCTGTTTTGCCTGTTTGTCTCTTTTATGTTTTCTGTCTGACCCTGTAAGCTTGAGATTGCAAGCACTGAATTATACTAATAGATGATGGACTCTTACCTGCATGAAGAGAAAATAGCAAAACAGAGAGAAAAGGATTTTGAGAGAGTGGTAGGATTCATGAATTAAAGACTGAAGCTTTGATGAGGTCAGATGGGAGCTAAAGAAATATTAAAGTAAGACCTGGAAACATAGGAAGGTCTCTTAAGAACAGAATATTCTGAAGGTAAAAAACTGTTGTTTACAAGTTAAAGACACTGGTGGTGGATAGCTGAGGTAAGGAGAATCAAAATGTTATATACATATACATATACATATGGACATGTGTACATATAACATACATCTACATGCACACAAATTCATTCATGCACATGCTTTGGAGTAATTTTAAGAGACCACTTAGCATTCAAATTTAAGAAAATATCTCCACATAATGAAGATGTACTTTTTAAAGATTTTTTTAGACCCATGATAAAAGGAGTCATTAAGAAACAGTCAAAATGCTCTCAACGAAGGGCTAGCCGAGGCTGGAATATAAAAAATCTTTTTTTTTTTCTGAAAAAACAATTTTTCTTCCTTCTACAGAAAAGCTAGGGCAAGCAAATTATTAAAAACACACTTCAGCTTTCCAAGGGACCAAACACAATGATTGCTGTCCAGGTTGATGTATCTCTATATTTTTTCTTTGTCCTCCTCCTCCTCCCCCTCATCTCCTCCTCCTCCTCCTCCTCCTCCTCCTCCTCCTCCTCCTCCTCCTCCTTCTCCTTCTTCCTTCTTCTCCTTCTTATTCTATTCTTAT